>PVLA01001651.1:0-26462 GCA_004027455.1 Hydrochoerus hydrochaeris | reverse complement strand
ATCACCACCAGATGGTACCTGGAGAAACAGTCAGGGGCCTGGGCAGCGCGCGGCCCGGGGCGACTCCGACCTCTGAGCTTGGAGCAGGACCCTGCAGCTTCTACCCAGCAGCCCTACCCTGGGCTGCCTCCAGAGGCCTTGGTTTGATTTAAGGAAAAATAAATGAACCAGACCTGGTGGCCTGTGCCTATAATTCCAGCCTGCTTGGAAGCTGAGGCAGGAGGATGTCAAGTTCAAGCCCAGCCTGGGAAATTTAGGAACTTAGCAAAGCCTTGTCAAAAGAAGAAGGGAGAGGGGAAGAGGAAGGAGAAAGGAAACTAAGCTAGAAAGACCTCAGGAATAAACCAGGCCACCCACCTCGGTGTCCAGGGTGGGGGCGGAGGCCCAGGGAGAGGCAGGAAGTTGTGCGTGGGAAACAGCTTCCCACAGGAAGATCCCTTCAGAACGGGGCTCTTGTCCAGCCTCTGATTTAAAGTATCACAGTGGGTAAGTCGGGTTTCTCCCGCAGTCTGGTTCCCCATCCATAAAATAAGGAAGTAACGCCAAGCGTGAGCAGCATTTTATTCTTGGGGACGCTGCAGGCTGGGAGTTCGCTCTGGGCCCAGCGTCTGCACAGAAGGGAGCGCTGGGGAGGGTTGAAGATGGAATCTGCCTGTCGGGGAGGCCTCTCCTCAAGTGGGGACTGTGCTTTTGGTATTTTGGTTTGGTGGGTAAATGTGCATTTTCCTGGAAGGGGGACATGTGTCATTTCCTGATGCCCCTCCCAGAATGGCTTTCCTAGCCCACCCTGACCCCTTGTTTTGTCTGTAGCCTGCGTCAGGGCTGCAGTTTAACCCCAAGGGTGGGTCCTGGGTGTTCTAAGTGCTTCCTGGTGCCCCTCCCGGTGTAAAAGCTCCTATGAAAGTGGAGGAACACTGCTCTCCCCACTGCCCAGGGCCCAGACCCAAAATGCTCTGCTCACCATCTGGCTCTGCGCTAGAAAGGGTTCCTTCTCTCTCTGGACCCCACCCTGGTGAGTTAGAGTGGGTGAAGGGACCCTGGCAGGGCCTGTCATCAGGACTTGTCATTCCCTAGAACAGGCTGCTCAGCAGATGGCCACATCCCCAGTATAGAGTGCAAGAACCCAACCCTGCAGTGACACAGTGCTCGGACCCATATCTTCACTAAGATCATGTACGTCCTCAGGCTTGGGGCAGCTGGGACTTGATTGGACTAAAAACGGCACCTCCAGGTTTGTTTTCTCTTGTCCCCTCTTTACTGCACTCTGGGCATCAGTTCTGTGCCAGGCACAGCACTAAGGGCTTCGTGTACATAAACTCATTATAACTGGTTCCCATTTTTGGAGAGAAGGAACTAAAGGCTGAGGGAGACGGCTGTGAGGCTCTGCAGCTGAGAGGGGCAGGCCAGAGCATGGGCCAGCCGCTGCCTCCAAAACCTCAGGCCTGCCTTCCTTCCTTCCTTCCTTCCTTCCTTCCTTCCTTCCTTCCTTCCTTATTTTTCGGTAGTGGGGATTGCACTCAGAGCCTTTACACTGAGCTACATTTCCAGGCCTTTTTTATTTTTGATATGGGATTTTGCTAGATTGCTAAATTGCCCAGGCTAGGATTGAACTAGTGATCCTCCTGCCTCAGCCTCCCAGAGTGCTGGAATTACCAGCATGTGCCACTATGCCTGGCTTCCATCAACGCTATCCTCCACTAACCAACGGTGCAACGTTTGGGGATCCCAAAGCCACACTGTGAGAGCCTCAGAAACAGGCCCAGAATGGAGAAAGAATAAAACCAGGTCACATAGCAGCTGGGCTCCATTAAGTTCTCTTCCTGCTCCCTCCCAGCCTATGGTGCCCAGCTCAGGAAGCAGGCCCAGGCTCCATACCTACCCTTTGTGCAGGATCTCCTGTCCCCTTGTGCTAAGCTTACACAGAGCCCTCCTCTGCACACATTCACTAACACCACACCCACTCACCCATACACACACAGGAGGGGGTACAGCACGAGTGTGACGGGCAGACCTGTGCCACTCTGCGCATTGGACACAGTCTGTGTTCAGGGCATGAGTCCTTAGAGGCCAGAGTGGCTGGGAGGTTGGCTTGGAGGCAGGGCTGCATTGCCACATCCTGGTTATAGGCACAATCCTTAATTTTTCAGTGCCTCAGTTTCCTCATCCCCAAATGGAATCATCATAATAATATATACTGGGTAATGTTAGGAAGCTGAAACGGGTTATACCCATAAAGTGCTTAGAACGGCCTGGCACTTAGTGTTACTTTTAGTATAAATGGTTCCAAACTTAAGATGTCCTGGCTCAATGAGTTTTTGATTTTTTTTTTTTTTTGGCGGTACTGGGGATCGAACTCACAACCTCACACTTGCCAGGCAGGTGCTTATGCCACTGAGCTAAATCCCCGGCCCAGAATTTTTGACTTTATAATGTTATAAAAGCAACAGCAAAAGCAACAGGTACTCAGTAGAAAGCATACTTTGAGTTTTGAATTTGTTTTCCCTGGCTGGTGATATGTGCTCTGATCTGATGGTTGTATCCAGACCCTGTAGTGAACCAAGGAGCCTCAGCAGAAATGTATGCTTGTGTAATAATGTGTGTGCACACCCACAAGCACTCGTGTACATGTAGACACTAACGCACACATGCATGAGTACACAGCCCCCGGCCCCGGATCTTACAGGAGCAGTGACTTGTCCCTGCTGTCTTCGGGCCAGGCCACTACGCACTTGGTGGCACCCTCCTCCTCGGTGATGGCAGAGTAGAAACACTGGGGGAAGGCCAGGGCCAGGGCCACCAGCCAGATGCCACCAATTACCGCCTTGGTGCTGGGGGACGAGAGCCGTGGCTGGAAAGGGTGGACGATGGCCATGTACCTGTGGGTGGAGTTCAGGGTGAGTAGTGGGTGCCCCCCATCCAACTGCCCTTTCCTTGCCCCTTCTCCTGCCACAGCCCAGCTCCATCCCGTGTTGCTGCTGCCAGGGTCTGGAGTGGAAACCGACCTGTGGAGAGCCTGCTGGGCCAGTGACCCTCCCTTACCATGTCGCACACTGCTGAAACCCATCTCTCTGGCCCTCTGAGCGTGGAGTGCACAGTAGCTATGTGGCCTCACTGAAGGCCAGTCTGGGGCAGGTCTGGATGACATCAACCTGCAGCTCAGCCTGGTCTGAGCCCAGCCCTATGCCAAGCCTCCTGCATCAGAAACCCCAGCACAGCTTTTCTGTGTCCTGGATGAAGCCTGGAGCAGCACTGCTCAGCAGAACTCTCTGCCGTGGTGGGAATATTCTGCGTATGCGTTGTCCTGTTTGGTACTAACAATGGAGAGCAGAGCTCTGGGCGTGTGGCTTTACATGGTAATCAGTGTGAATTTAAAAGGCACACGTTGGACGGTGCAGACTCAGACCTTTGAACTCGGCATCCAAGGCCTTCAGTGTGTGGCTGGTGCGCTTTCCAGTCTGTGTCTTTGCTTCCCCTGCCTTCCCAGGCTCACTGTGCTCAGGCAGTAGCCCAGAGTGGCCCTCTGTGTGGTGCTACCTCCCCTCAGCTTGGAGATTCTACTTCTTCGTTGGTCAGGGTCCTCGTGAAACGCCTTCCCCTGGTGAAGTCAGCCACGACAGGCTCATCTTGTGCTCCTCCTGTCTTTGGGGATGTGGGCAGCACTGGGCCCAGTGGTCTTAGGCAGGGACTGATGTATCTGTCTTCTGTATCAGGAGATAGAGGCCAAGAAGGTACAAGGCAGGCTTTGAGCCCTCCTGGCCTGGGTGGCTCCTTTGGCTTTCCAGGACACTCACAGCTCCTGGAGCCTGTATGGCCAAGGCCCCATGGGTCTAGAACCCCTGCTGAGGGGGATGAGCTGCTTGCTTCTCAAAGATCAAAAGACCCAAAGGCACAAAGGTCCTACCAAAAGAGCATGATTCATAAGGAAATTTAGTTAGCAAAATGTAAATCAACTTGAGACATTTTAATGTCAGCACTTTTTTTTTTTCTGCACTAGGGATCAAACTCACAACCTCATGCCACATAGGAGCTTAAATCCCCAGATTGCACTTCTTTATCAGCCTCACTACACAAGACCTAGTAAATCTGGAATCTGCAGGAATTTTGAAGTTGTGGTGACCACAGGTGATGCGATCAGGTCTTGGCAGAGGAGAAGGGTGCTGAGCTTTGAGCCTGGGCCTTGAGTATAAGCACTCTACCCTCAGCTATATCCTCAGCCCCTTTTGTTTTGAGACAGGGTCTCCCTAAATTTCCAGGCTAACCTCGAATTTATGACCTACCTGTCTCAGCCTCCCGAGTGCTGGGATTACAGGTGTGCGCCACCATGCCCAGCTCACAATTTCTGCAACAACACAAGTATCTGTGAGTTCTAGTGGTACCAAAGCCCCAGGCTCTGCTTGCATTGTGGCAAACTGCTCTGCTGTCTACACTTGGAATTGTGACTTTCTTGTCCCTGCGCAAGCTCATGAGCCCTCCGGTTCCTCTCCACGGTCCATGGCCACAGGTTAGGGACACCTGAACCACAGGATTGAGAATCTCCTCTCCATTCTCCCTGTGACACAGCACATAGAGGCCAAGAAGGCGCAAGGCAGGCTTTGGGAGGTCCTCCTGTGCCTGTGGATGTACCTGGGCCCCATAAAATGCTGCAGGTCAGGGGAGATGAGGGTCACCCAGGAACACAGGCTCCTGCTGCCCTAGGACGTGGGCAGGAAGGAGGACATGGTGCACCCTTGTCAGTATGGAGGCCGTAGATCCAGGTGGGTCCCAATCTGACTCCAGCTCCAGTGCTTTCTGGCAGCAGGGTCTAGATAGAGCAGCCTTAGCTTTTTGGACTTCTAGTTCTGCCTCTGGGACCTCATCCTAAGAGTTCTTGCCCTAGGGCTGTCAGTGAAGGAGGCAGGAGCTCCAGAAGTGCGCGCAGGCAACAAGAGCTCGGGATTGGAGAGTATGATCGTTCCTATTTATTCGCTTCCTTTCCATCACCAGAAATGGCTTCCGGCCGGATGACCTTCCTCCCTGGATTAATCTAGGCCATAGGACAAAGCCAGGAATGTGGCCTCACTTTTTACGCGGCCCCTGCAGAGCAGGAAAGTTCATAGTACAGTGGCATCTTGGGTATTACGTGGACGCTGACTCTGCCCAGCAAGCATTTCTATCTTGTCTGCTGTCTGGAGTGTTCATCCAGGCATGAGCTGTCACCCAGGCATGCACTCTCGTCTTTGCTCAAAGCTGTTCTCACAATGAGACTCATCTGGACTTTCATCCAACAAGGCAATCTCCTTGGGTTCCCTTTCCTTTCACTTTTTTTTTTTTAATGGTTTTTTGAGACAGGATCTCATTATGTAATTCAAGCTGGTGTTGAGCTCACTACATAGCCCAGACTGGCCTCAAACTCATGCTAATTTTCCTGCCTCAGCCTCCTGATTGCCTGGATTACAGACATGTGCCACTATACCTAACTTGCTATATTTTTTCATGGTACTCATGGCCTCAAATATAACAGAACTTTTTTGTTCATGGACTTATGATTTAAATTCCCACCAGGAAAAGCACATTTACCTGCCATGCCCAGAATAGTACCTTTTCACAGAAGGACCTGGACACATATTTATTAAATGGATGAATGGATGAAGAAACGGAGAAATGAATGGGTGAGTTTCCACTGCTGTCAGCTGATCTGAACTACTACCTTCTCCTGGTCCCCTGGCCTCCCCCTGGCCCTCTGCAGCCTACCCCATTCTTTAGATGGAAGCCCTGTGAGGTAGGGAATTTGAGGTTGTTCTTTCCCCAAATATCGCCCCATCCCTGATGCCTGGAACTGGGCCTGACACAGATGAATCACTCAAATTTTTGTTCCATCAAAGAAAAGAAATCTTAATGAGTTATTCAGAAAAGTGGTGGGGGTGGGGTGTGCTGGGATGTAGCTCAGAGGTAGTGTTTGTCTAGAAAAAGCAAGAACCTAGATTCAGTCCCTATCACTGCAGTTAGACATGATGGTGCATATCCATAATTCAAACACATGGGAGGCTGAGGCAGGAGGATTGCTGTGAATTCCAGGTTAGCCTGGGTTATACAATGAGTTCAAGGCCAGCCTTAAACTACATGGTGAGACTTCATAGCGCGCGTGCACACACACACGCACACACACACACATCCCATTACTACAAAAACAAACCAACAAGGCCCCCCAAATCCCAGGGAGTGTGGATGTTACATTACCTTTGAGAGTGCCGGAGTGCAGTGACATGATGAGATTACTTCTCCCCTCCACAACACCCCAGAGGGCTAGGTTCTGGGCCTCTGCCTCTGACCCTGACTTTACCTGTGACATCAGATGATCCTGCTAACCTCTAGCCTCAGTGTCCCTGGGTGTAAAGCTAGAAGTCAGGCTTAAATGGATGGTGTACAAACTTGCCATTCTTAACTAGGGGATAAAATTTTCCCTAATGAATTTCCCGGGAACAGCCTGCAGTAGGAGAGCCCTTGCTGAAAAGTGAGCAGCTGGGGGTGACAACCTCTGCTAGGGCAGTGGGGTGGGGTGGGGATGTGCAGGGATATTTTGGCTCACAGCTCATGTTGATCAGGGCTCTGTCTGAGGGTCGCAGCCTCCTCAACCTGGCCCCCCACACCCCATCACCTTTCCCGCCTCCCTCCCTGTTTCTGTCAGGCTGCACTTCCCTAAACACTACCACCCTTGCCGCAGCTTTCAAAAGCCACCTCTAACTCCTCCACACCCCTGTTCCAAGCCCCCTCCTCAGAAGGCCACACCCTGAAGATGTGTGGTCCTGTTATACCGAGATGCGAACTACATGCAACAGTGAATTTTTTCCCCCTATAATATGTCTGGAATGGAAAAACAGTACGTGCAATTTCCTTGTAGAGACAGAAGGACACCAAGCAAAGGCGGTTTCAGAGAAGAACATGCCAGAGGTCCCCACAACACTGCCCACTCGTCCCCAGCAGCCTCCAATAGCCACCCAGTGCCAAACCCTTTCTGGGTCTAACCTTGGCCCTGCCTGCTTTGGTCCTGCAGTCCCCAACTTCAAGATCCATTGGTCTGAATCCTGACCAGGTTTGGGAGGCAGGTCCCTTGTTGTCCCCCCAGCTTACAGGCCAGGCACACAGACTCAACAAGGTGCCCCACCCCAGCTTCCCTGTGTCTCCTCTTGCCTGTCGATGGCGATGGCCGTCATGGAATAGATGCTCACGAACATGGCTGTGATGGGGAAGAGATTCTGGAAGTAGCAGAAGGCGCGGCCGAAGTACCAGATGTTGTGGCTGGCATAGACGAAGTTGAAGGCGGCATTGAAGGCAGCCATGCACAGGTCAGCCAGGGCAAGGTTGACGATGAAGTAGTTTGTGACCGTGCGCATCCTCTGATGGGCCAGGATGATCCAGGTGACTGTGGCATTGCCTGTCACAGCCACCAGCACCAGGGCCAGGTAGGCGGTGGCCCACAGTGCCAACTGCCAGCTGGGCATGGAGAAAGCTGTGATACCTGTGGTGTTGCTCTCGAGACCAGACGAGATGTTGGTGTCGGTCACGATGACACAGGCCCCCATAGCTGCTGCTGGGCCTGGGACTCTTCCCGGCTTTGCCGTGGAGGAGAAATCCTCTGAGTATACCGAGACAGGGGGTGGAGAGAGGAACAGATCAAAGTGAGGCTTGTCCAGCCCCAGGGCCACACCTACGTCTCAAGCAAAGATGAGCTGGGCTGAGCAGAAAGCCTGGTCCAAAGCCATTGTCATGTTAGATTCCTGTGTCCTGGCAAGGCCTCTGGAAACTCACGTGGCGATCTACAATCCAAATCACAGTTTCAGAACAGGAGATATCCTCATAAATCATCAGCTGAACCTCTCCACCAAAGAGATGAAAGACCGAGGACCCGCAAGGGGATCACTCAGGAAATAGACGAGAAGCAGAATTCGAACCTGTGTCTCTCCTAATACTACTCAGGAAACGTTTGATACAAGACGCAAGTACAGAGGACTCTAAATCCCACAGGCCAACTGGGACCAGGCTGTCTCTAGGATTTGGGGTTCATGCCAGGGTGGGGGATCCCAGCCCTCAGCTGCCTGCGTGTGGCTGCTGCCTCCCAGCAGCTCTTCGGTGGCACAGGCGGGTGAGAGCTTTGCAGAGGGGTTGGTTGCTCCTCAGTGGGGCTGCTCTCCCGCCCTCGTCCCACCCCCTGCTTGGATGGCCAGGCCTTGTCTTGGGAGATTTAGGGCTGACTGCACGGCACAGAGATACTGCAGGGAAATTGGCACGGCGTGTGTGTGGGGGTGGCACAAGGAGGGTTCAGTCCTCAGCTGTGCTTACATTCAGGCCGGGACAGGCGCTGCATCTAGCAAGCGATCCGAGTCTGCACCTGGGAGCCTGAGTCTGGTAACCTGGAGCAAGTTTCTCAATTGTTCTCAGGAGAACGTGTTAGTGGGAGATTCAGAACATCCAGGGGGGTTAGCGTGCTTTCAACAGTGGGGGTGTGGTCAGATGACAAGAAACTGCTCCCATGCCAAGAGTGCAGAGAGCTGGGTTCCAGGGCAGCTCGGGGTAGAGTGGGGGTTCTGGAAAAAGCTAGGGGGACTAACTACCCCATCAGAAAAGAACAGGGAAGAAATAGTGTACTTCTCACAGTGTATTTTAAATGAGATAATGTGTGTAAAAGTGTATTGCATATAGGAAATGGCACCAAAAAATGCATGACATAAATTTGTAGTCCCAAAGGAGCCCCACACTCAGATCAGGGCTCTGTCAGAAGGAGAAGATAGAACCCAAAGCATTTCTAACCAGTTCCTGGGTGACCTTGATACTGCTGATCCAGGAATCCCACTTCGAGAACCACTGCTTTAGGACACAGCCGGGGTTCATCACAGCTTCTGTGACCCCAGAAAGGCTGGAGATTTGGGGACAGAGAGGCTGCTGCGGGTGTGCAGGGAGATGCCTGCTCTGTTACTGTGTGCACACATCCTAGGCATCAAGGGAAGTTGTGACAACATTGCCAAATAACTGTATGTGTGGCTGACCTGTGGTGTGAACTCACACACGCATGTACCAGTGCACGCGTGTGGTGTAGGCACCTGAGAGCAGGGTCAGAAGTGCAGGGCATGTCCCTTATTAAAGCTGCTTCTCACCAGTCACCCCGTCATGGTGTGGTTTGGGGCTCCCAAAGCTTTGCCTGCTGCAGCCTGAATTTCTCATATGCCTCCCGCTTTCCCTATCACTTCTTTTCTGTATTCTCTGTGTTATTTTCCATCTCACGGCCTCCTGCTCCCCTGGCAGAGCTGGGAAAGACCTTTAAAGGTCTCTAGTGTTGAAAAGAATTCAAATAAAATCACAGAGCCATATATCATAAAGCTTAAATATATGCTGAAAATGAAAGAACTTCTTTCTAGACTGTTCTGATTGTGAGTTTCTGAATCAGTTCATGAACAATCAGTGTGCAAGTCATACCCATTGTTGGTGGCTTTGCTATGCTGAGCATGTGCTGTGTCTGGGGGATCCAGTCCTTGTCCTGGGGACTTTACTTCTGGGGTCCCTACTTCTCCTGTGGGAGTGTGTGCTTGGGGGTCTCTGGAACTCAGGCCCTCACTTCAGCTCCCCATAGAACTGGCTCCAGCCACAAAACAGAGATTTGTCCTCTTTAGAGCAGGCCACCAAGGTATGCTTGGACCTTGGTCCTTTGCTAAAGGGTCTCTTCGATCTCTTTTGGTGGCAGCAGTAGCAGTGATATTCTGTCAGTTCTGGGGCTCGCTTCTATCTCATCCTTACTTGGCCCTGGGGCCTCCAGAGCAAAACGAAATAAGAATGTAAGCGCAAGACATCCTCCTCTCTCCACTGTCCTGGCCTCCTGCTCTCAAGGCAGCTGGAATTTGTTGAGTTTTGGTGCAAATAGCATGGGCTGGGATGACGGAGAGCATGTCACCAGTCACAGAAGCCCAAAATAGCAGTCCTACCTAACGACCTGCCACTGACACTGTGTATGTGATAGGGATTACATTTTGGAGCTACTAAATCCGAGTTTTTATTTCCCCCTTAAATCATATGCACTTGTAGCTTTCCAACTATGTGCTACAAGACTGGGGCCTTAGAAGGGATTGGTGGGGGAACACCCAGCACAGAGGGACTACGGGTAAGCTCTGCTGGCTTCTGTGAGCCAGTATCTGAGTCTACAGCTAGACAATGGTCTTGAAGGCCAGTATTTGTTAAAAGAGGGTGAAAAAATTCCAGATTCCTTTGTGGACACATCAAGACTGGAGGGTTTGCTTATCCAGGTGTGTGTGGAATCCCAGACCCGCAGGAACTGGAGGGGCAAGGGCTGCCCACGGCTCTGCTGGGGCTGTGGAGCCTGCGGTGCGGACTGGATGCTGCAAGAAGCAGACTGTGATCCAGAGGCCTTGAACAGGACGTTGATTAGGGAGATGTTCCGGGGACCAGTGTTGGAGGCAGTCAGGGAAGGAAGCAGGGAGGAGGGAGGAAGACCCTGAGCTTGACGCAGGTCCTTACACGACCTCATGTCACTGGCAGCTAGATGGCCTGTTGGAGTGAAAGTGACCAGTCCTTTCTACTTCCACATGGATCATTGGACATGGGCCAGGCGAAGAAGGGTGTAACAACCGACAAGGCAGCTCTGTGTAGCTGGGGGAGGCCTGCTAAGCACGGTCAGTGGCAGAGAAGCTTGAAGGAGGATGTGGGAAGAACACGACAGGGTCCTCCCCAGGTGAACAGCGCCACTGCATTTCCGTGTAGAGGGGAGTCCAAGTGTTCCTTGCTGATTCGTGTTATCTTGACCTCTTCGGTAGAGGCCACATGACTGCAGTTGAAACAGTGGCTTTGACTGTTTCTATTGTGACAAAATACCTGAGGTGGGATAACCCGGGAAGAAGAGGGTGGGGCGCAGCGCCCCAGAGAGCACTGCCTTGCCTGCTCGAGGTTCCTGGGTTGGGTCACCAGAACCACCAAGAAGGTGTGTGTGTGTGTGTGTGTGTGTGTGTGTGCATATTCTTAAAAAAGGAAGAGATTTCTTTAGCTTACCATTTTAAAGGATGAAAATCCCAACAGCATGGTGCTAGTGCTGGCAACTCCCCCACCCCAGGCTCTCATCTCATGGCAAATGGCACCTTGGCCCATGTGCGTGTGAGACAGGAAGCCAGAGACTGGTGAGATCCAGTCGTGCTTCTTCACATGAACCATCTTTTTAGAACTAATCAGCTCTCTGAGAGCCATGGTGACCTTGATGCTCCCACTTGGCCCCACCCCTCAAAGGTCCCACGTGATCCAATTGGGACCAGGTTTTCAACACATGAGCCTCTGGGGACAGACTGAAACCACATCCAAGCCATAGCAGAAAGGAATAATTTTTTAGGGAGTTTAGTGGAGAAAAATGTGGGAGCAGATTCAGGGTACAAGGGAAGTGGCAGAAGGAAAAGGGGGCTCTAGGAAGCATTGTGGATTAGGTCCCCCTTCAACTGCTCTGGCATGCCTGCAGGTCACATGGGACATTGGCACTGGACAGCACTGTGGTCATTTGACCACCAGGAGTGGCAGACAGTGATGAATTTCATCTGGACCAGGTGATGGGAGGACCAGAAGGACAAGGTCCTTGAGTCTGGTTTTAAGAATCATCCTTTGGGGCCAGGGATTTAGCCTAGTGGCACAGCGCCTGCCTGGCAAGTGTGAGGTCCTGAGTTTGATTCCTGGTACCTCTCCAAAAAAAAAAGGAGTCATCTTTCGTGCTGAGATCATGTCCTTCCTGTGTTTTTGCACAAAAATATCTTTTCTTTCATGAAATAATAGTGAAGGCAGATAGTGGATGCTACCTTGGTTTTACCTTTTCTCTCAAATCCTTAACTTTTTCTCTCAAATCCTTATCGAGTGGGATAAAAGTTGATGGCCTGCACAGTTCCCTCAATTAGATTTTAGTATCTCATTGGGTGCATGAAGTTCCAAGACCTGGAGCCCTGGAATGATCTTCATTTGGAGTACAGTTGTGAGCATCCCTGGAGAGGCAGGGCCTGTCAGGGTCCCATCCCTGGTAAGATGGAGGCCCCATCCCTGACCATCTCCCTCTGTCCTCTGCTGGCCTGTTGGCCTCCTGCCCTTTGACCAAGGCCACCTCTCTGTGGTCAACTCCCTGTCACATAAGAGAAGGACTCCTCAGGACCCAAACTGTCTTGTGTCCAGAGTCTATGGCGGTGACCAACAAAATGTGATGTCTATGTATTGATTGAATAATACTAATGAATAACATTTAAAATATGACTCAGGGGTGAGGGGTGAGAAATTGTAGGTGTATAATACGTATTATTTGCCTATATCTAGATAACATAGATTTGGAGGTGGTCATATTTATGAGTGTTAAACTACTAGGAATAGCACTAATGGTAGGATCTTAGGTAGCTTTGGGCAGGACACTACATGTAATGCTGGACACACTGGCACTTGGTACATACTCAATAAATGTCAGGTAAATAAATGAATGACAAGCGATGAGTAAAGTTTAAGATACTGCCATGTCAGGGGAGAAGAGAATGTTGTTCTTATGCTCACAGGATCTGTGCAAGCTGGACAGGTAGTGGAGGAGGATGTCTTGGTCCCCCTAGCATTCCTGGAGCTATGCTCCTCCGGGAATGAGCGGTCCCCTTTGTCTAAAAGTCACAGGCTCCCTTGGAAGGGATGAACTCTGTGCCCCTTGGCATGGTCCTCAGTGCCTCAGGTTTTGGGCTTTAGCTGGGAGATGGAGAGCCAGCCTCTGCCAAGAGTGCAGGCTGCTGTTGACAACTTCTTTAAACACCGGGAGTGTGCCGGGCAGTACCTCGCCCTGAAAGCCTGAGGTTTATCCAGCCGGGAAGAAAGGCCAGAGTGTTTACATCTGCCGTGGTCCTGTGTACACAGAGCTCAGAGGCTCTTAACATGAAGCGTGCCTTTCTTAACAGCAGGCTCCAGCAGATCTGCCCATCTATGGCCTGCAGGGGAGGAGGTGGGTAAAGTGCCATGACGTCACCTCCCTAAGTGGGTAACAGTGGTCTTTCCGGAGCCAGTCTGGATGCCACAGGAAGAGAGAGGCCCTAGCATCACAATCAGTTGGCCAACATGGCACCACGTCCTATGGCCTGGTGAGGTGAGAAACAGGGATTGCTAAATGGTCAACCCTCTTCCAGGCGGCTCCAGCCCTGGGCACTGTGGCAGGCCACTCACTGACCAGGTGCTGGGATGATCAGCACAGAGCTAGGAGAAAGGGTCACATCTCTATTTTCATGAAGCCCCCAACCAAGATGTGAAACCAAGTCCCAGCACCACAGAGAGCATGTCCTGCTTTCCAGTGGGTGACACCATGAAGGGGGCGGAGGAAGCCTCTGAGGTGATAGGAGTAATGTGTGGGCTGGTGCAGAGCAGGCTCCAGAGGCAATGGAGGAGGCGACACAGCAAAGAGCCCTGACCCTGGGACAGATCAGAGTAGCCTGCTGGAGCACAGGAATCTGCAGGAAAGCAAGGGGAGCTGCAGTGAGCATCAATCTCAGCTCCTACCCAGGGGTGCAATAAAGGTCTCGTGTCTTGTCCTCTAAAAGTTGACTTTATCCTGACTCAGTGCCCACCTTGTTAAGCTGGTGGGGAGATCCAACCTGGGCTCCCACTCCCCTCTCCTGGGGCTGCCTGCAGTGGCAAGGCCTCTGGGGCGGGGCTTTTTAGGTATTTGAGGAGATCCCTTGTCTTCCTGTTTCTGCAGGTTCTAAAGGTCCAGTTATGGGCTGGGGATTTAGCTCAGTGGCATGAGTGTCTGCCTTACAAGTGCGAGGTTGTGAGTTCAATTCCCAGTACCAAAAAAAAAAAAAAAAAACACCAAAAAACAGTTATGCTTATTCCTGACACACTTGGGGTTGGGGAGCTTGGGGTTCAGCTGGGGCATGGATTCAGGATGTCCACTTTTCCAGGACTCTGGCCCCTCCCCAAACATGGCCATTGCTTCCAGGGAGAGGGACTGAATACCTGCTTCTCCTGGCACCACATCCTGTCTCCTCCTTGTCCTCTCAGGAAGTCCTGCTTGTACAGAAATTTCAGCCTTCCTCCCAACTCATTGTCTTTCCTTTCATGGTATTCTGATAAGACCCAGACCCAGACCCAGGGAAAAAAAAAAACAAAACAACCTTTCTCCAAGGGGCACGGAGACCTTTAATCTTCAAACCTTCTTAGGAAGTAAAAAAAAAAAAAAAAAAAAAAAAAGTTTGCATTCCATCCTTTGAGTGTGTAACACAAAGGCAGCAAAAACTAAATTTGTTTCCATATTAAAGCAATCAGAATTCATCTTCTGCCCCAGAGACAAGGCTAGAAAGGAAGCATATGGTGGATGGAGAACTTTGAATAGTTTTTCTGCAACATGTTATCTGAAGTTATCCTACTGGTCCTTCAAGGACTCTCAAATGCCACCTCCTAAAGAATGCACCAGCATTGGGCCAAATAGCCTTCTTGACCACTAAGTAACTTTAGGGTAGTCTACCAAATCTCATTTCTAAACTCTTCCCCTACTCATATCATAGTAGGAGAGCAGAGTGACCTCATTACAGGCTGGGTACCACTGGAAATTGTGGTTTGGCTCTCACAATATATATTTAGGTTACATAGGGTTAGTTCTACTAAAATGACATCATGGGGCTAGGAGATGCAGAAGAAATCCTGATTAATGAAAAACAGGGATTAATCTGGTTCTTATTTAAGCTTTCATTTGACAAAAAAACAAAAAATAAAATAAAATAAAATAAAATAACCCCACCTGGACCAATGGACCCTTCTGATTGTTCCCACCCAGATAAATCACTATTTTCAGCAGATTTGCTAAATCCTCACCACCTCTTGTATTATTTCCTCCACTATACTCCTTCCTACACAGCTACCATAGTGATCTTTTTTAAAGCACAAATGTGGCCCAGAATTTCAATGTTTTCAATGACTCCTCCACTACTCTCAGGGTTAAGAGGAAAACATTCCAATCCTTTACCAATTACCCGCTGTCCTCAGGAAAGCACTTCCCCCTTCTTAGAAATATAACTTCTCTAAGTGCCAGTTGTCCCCTGGCTGACCAGCTAAAAATTGCATTCCTAAGACTCTTCCAAGCTAGATAAGGTCGCATAACTAAAATTGACCCAGTAAAGTGTGGGAAGATGCATACTCTGAGCAGGTCAGTGGTAACAACAGGAGCTGCCATCTTGAATCCACAGAGCAAAGCCATCTTGAGGATGGCAGATCCTTGGTAGAACATGAAAAAACAACTTTTATATAAAAAAACCACAAAAACTTTCTGTTTCAAGATACTGTATTTTGGGGTCTCTTTATTATAGCATCTAAACTTAAATAATCACCAGCCTTCAAGAATTTCCAAGATGCTTACCAAGGTTAGCTACCCATTCTACATTCTATAAGGATTTCCAGGCTTTCCTTCTGCCTAACATCCTGATCCATCATATTTAATCAAAGTGTGTTTCCCTTACTGAGCCTAGAAATCTCCAAAGCCAGAATTGTACCTTTCTGAATTGTGGACATTTCCTGTTAACCATCTCTCTTATTCTATGTAATTGACATGTAGTCTGTACTCAGTGATATTTGCTCATTAAATAAATGAATTTTGGGGTAAACAAATTAACACCCTGAAACAACATGGGTGATAATAGGAATATTTTTCTGCAATAACCACGATTTTAAAACAAATAGGGGCTTATTGTTGTCACATACCTGGAATTCTGGAAGCAGGAGATTCCATGGGAAACATGGAATGGCTCAGTATCATCAAAAAGTCTTTGGGAACTTGGTATTTCTTGGTCTTTCGTGGCTGCAAGATAACTGTGACAATGCCAGTTATCACATCTTTGCATGACAACATTCCCATCCAGGAAGGAAAAGACTATTTTCATGCCTTCCTCTGTTAGGGAGGAACCTTCCCCAGGGTCCTCCCGGGACATGTTCCTCACATCTCATTGGGCAGATCTAGGCCACATGACCACACCTAGCTTCAAGGGAAGCTGGGAAAGAGACTTCATCTTTCCTCAGGATCCAACTGGGTTTTGTCGATGAGGCTGGTGAGAAGAAACCACTTTTAAGAGCCTTTGTTCCTCTTTGCCCCTCTGATCCCATTTGGTAAGTTCCAAGGACAATGAGCTATCTGGTATTGTCACAAACAAATGGTCCTGAGTCATGCTTGATGTGCACTGGAGAACGTCACTTTCCATCTCTTGAAATTTCCTCCCTGACTCTGCCCATGAGCTCACTTACTTCAGCACAATCTCTGCCATCTCTGTGGTCACAGCAGCAGCCACTATTTACTGAATGTCAACCATGTGCCTGGTGACTGCAAAGTCACATAACCTCTCTCTGCTTCCTTTTCCTTATCTGTAAAATGGAACCATTTGTTTACCACATGGGAGTGCTGTGAGGGTTAAATTAGTTAATGGTGCAAAGTGCTTAGTGTGTGGCACATAGGGCTAAAGACTGATGTGCTGTTCTTCTTTACCCCGGCCTCATTTCACAGGTACACAAATTCAGGAAAGTTAAACACATGGTTCAGGGTCACACACTAGGGGGAACCAGTAGCCAAAGCCTCGACTGTGACTTGCATACCCTTTGTCCTCTTCCCACTGGCTTCTCTGTGAGTGCAGGTTCTCTTGACTGCCCCACGGGTGGGAGGTCTTACCACACATGCTAATTTATTAATCCAGGACACCCTTTGGCCCCAGGGGAGTCCCACTTCCCCCTGGAAGCCTCCCAGGCCACTTGCTCTCTGGCCCTCGCTGGCACTTGCAGGCTCTTCCGGAGAACCTAGAGCTGCTCTCGTGTGTTCTTCGTGGACGTCAGAGAGATGCCCGCGGTTGTGGTCATCCGCAAAGACGCCAAGTCCCCAGGACAACACCGTGGCCCGAGACCCGGAGAACACAGTGCCGACACTAGAGGGCGGGCTCGCTGCTTGGATCCCCGTGTCTGCCTGGCTCTCGGGGCCTCTCAGATGTCGATGACGATGGTGGCGGCCGAGGCCACCGTTTACAGGCCAAGCTGCTTTGTGCTAAGCACAGGTCGCGGATCCTGCATCCCGCATCCTGCTGTGCTCGGAATCTCTGAACTGTACCACACCGGCCTACCGCCCAAGCCCGACAAAGGGGCCTTGTCCCATAGCCTGCCTCCCTCCCTCCCTCCCTCTGCACACCTTCACCCACTTCTGTCCCATTCACAGGCGAATTTTAGAGCGCGAGGGCCCGAACTGCGACCCCGAACCCACTTAGAGTAGTTACTGCAAAGCGCCCACGCTGTGCTGTTACTCCACGCTGTGCTGCGAGGGGGACGCTGGGGCCACTCGGCTCACACTGGCTTGCACCCTCGTCCGTGGGCTTGTCCTTCTCCGCTGTTTGTCCTGCCACTCGACTCCCCACTCCGTTTCCCAGGGGCCACAGTGGTTTCTGAGCTTTGCTGCGGAACCACCCGGAGACTCCGACCGCTCCAGAGGCCCGTGCAGCACTTCGGACTCATTCAGTCTGGGAGCTGGGACTTGTTAGTATTCCCAAGAGGTTACGGTTTGCAGCTACATTTAGGCACCGCTCTGCCCCTGATCCAGGCCCTGTTCCATGCCCTTTCCTCTGGGCGACTCTCCCTAATCCCTGCCTTTCCCTGAGCCCGTGGAGCCCGTCAACACCCCTCACCGACCACGCTGGGTTGTTACTGTTTTGGCCTGTTCTGCCTTTACATCCGTGTGGAAAAACGGGAACCAAGCAAATTTTACAACCCTGGAGGGGAACTTTCTTATCCCTAACAATGTTGAGATTGATATTTGTGCTCCAGGTTTTTATTTCTGCAGTTCATCTGTTCAAAGGATTTAATGTATCAAAGATATGCTTTCTCTTCCCAGATGGATCTAAATACAAAAGCACCTGGTTTTAATACTCTCAAAGCCATTTTGTTCTGTTTTTTACTTAAAATTCCCAAGCCATGACTCACACCAGTGCAGGAACCTCAAGTCTATGGAAAATACCCTAATTGCTTATGGTGTATGGAAAAATAAAACCAAAATAAATTTTAACCAAGAAGTGAGAGCACCAAGGAGAGAAGATGCTTGAGATAATCTACAGGGGGCAGTGGTGTGGTGGGGGCTGGGAGATGGGGTGCCCCCTGTGAGGGCCAGGGGTATGCGGCTGGCTCCCGACCTGTGTCAGAGCTTGGAGCCTGATTCCTTCTGGTGGCTGTTTAAGTCATTTTACAAAGGAAGAAACCCAGATATGGATAAGAAATGAATTGCAAGAAACTCTATTACTAATTGAGGAATTGAGGGAAAATTTAAACACTCAGGCTTACCTGACAAGTCATATTTTAGCCTCCATATCAAGATGGGTCAAGAGTTCATAGGCACATTCTCTTCATTCTTTAAAAAAATTTCAAATTTCGCTTGGGACAGTGGCTCACACTCAGGAGGCTAAAACAGGAGGATCACAAGTGTGAGTCCAGAGAGCCTCAAAGTTTAAAAAGCAGTGGGTTAGTAGCTCAGTGATGGAGTGCTTGCCTAGCATGTGCAAAGCCCTGGATTCAATTCCCAGTTCTGGGAAAGAAAGAAAGAAAGAAAGAGAGAGAAAGAACCCCAGAAAAGTAATATTATTATATAGTTTAAGAAGACAGATAATGCCATAAGACTAATAATGTTAAAAAGTGGTTCCCTGTACTATTTCCCTAATCTTAATTCCTGTTCCCCCAGGGGCAACTGATTTCAATTCTTTTAGCCACTTTTCCTGGAATTTATGTTCATGTGTCTAACAATACACTAGTAAGTTCTGATTTGTAAGTTTAAGTTATTATCTTCTTATCTTTCTTGGATGAGGAGTACATTTGGTTGATCTTTTTTACTAGTTTCTACAATTGAATGAAATCATACATTTTTAATCTTCTATCATAAATAAAAAATTTAAGACGTTTACTTTTCCTTTGAGTACAGCTATGCATTTTCTTTGAATATAGCTCATATATTTTAGCTATATTCTTCCTTTCTAGAAAATCTTGTTATTCTAACTGCAATTTTTTTGTTGCTGTGGGAATTATTTTAAAAGAATGTTTCATAATTTTCAAATAACTGAGGAAGTTTGAGGTCAAAGTTTTTCTTGTTGATTGCTAATTGTATTAGTTTATGACCAGCCTATCCTATTTGTGGTATCTCCACTTTTCAGAATTTATTAAAGTTTCTACTATGACCCAATACATGACAATTTTAGCAATCTTTTTATGGACATAAGAAAAGGACATAAATATTTGTGGTGTTAAAAATTCTAAATATATTTATTACACTGAGCTTTATGCATCTATTACTCAGTCCTCTATATATGATTGTTTGTTTTGCATCAAGTTTTGAAAGAAGATATTAAAATGTCAAAGTAGGGGCTGGGGGATTTAGCTCAGCGGCATAAGCGCCTGCCTTGCAAGTGTGTAGTCATGAGTTCAATCCCCAGTACCAAACAAACAAATAAATAAAATGTCAAAGTATATATTTTAATTAGCCTATCAGTATGTCTTGGAAATTTTATGTTACATATTTGGCTGTCATATTATCTGGTATACAAAGCTTTGAAGCTTTTCTGTAGGTTTTTAAGAAATATAATGTATTTGTCCTATCTTATGCTTTTGGTCCTATGTGTTTCTTGATATTAATATATTTCCAATTTCTTTTTGTTTGTATTTGCCTGATATCTCTCTTCCATTTCTTTATTTTCAGCTTTTATTACTCACTTTATGTTTGGTATATTTCACATTAAAAACACATAGCTTTAGGAGTGTCCAACTTAGGGCTGACCTCACCCTCCCATTTTTGATAGTTTAATAAAAATATTTTTAAAAGGAAGTTCTGTAACTTACATACATTAACTATGTTTTATATTTTACAAAAGGCCCAAGATGATTCTTTTTTACTCAAAAAAAAAGGAATATATATATATAAATATATAGTGGGACAATGCACTTGATACTCTGTTTTTTAAGAGCAGCATAAAACTATTGACATTGGATTTGTAACTGAAATGTTTTATTTCATTATATTTTCACTTTTATTTTGTGTGATGTGGTCCTTCCTTCCTTCCTTCCTTCCTTCCTTCCTTCCTTCCTTCCTTCCTTCCTTCCTCCTTTTTCTTTTTTCTTTTGCTTTTTGTCAAGTTCTAGGATACTTGGTATGAGTTTTTCTTTTCTTTTCCTTTTTTGTGTTTTTGAGACAGGTTAGTCCTTAACTCACTTTGTAGCCCAGGCTGGCCTCGAACTTGTGGCAATCGCCTACCTCAGAAGGACTGCTGTGAGTTTGTGGTTAACCTGGGCTCCTTAGTGAGTTCAAGGGCAGCCTGAACTACATTATGAGACCCTTGACTTCTGAAAAGATGGCAAAATGGTGAGCAGCAGAGAAAGAGCTTCTCTGAGGTTTAGTGTCCAGACACTGGAATATAGTAGCAACATGAGAAAGAGAAGAAGGAGGGAAGTGAAGTGGGTTCCCTGGACACAGGAAGGATATGAAGTGAAAAGCCCGTGGGAGAGTGAAGAGACAGACTTCAACAAAGAAGGAGGAGGTGGCAGGCAGTGCTTTTTGCCTGAGCCAGGACTTACCTTGTGGGAGAGATGGCTTGAACCTGCAGACACACAGTGACTGTTGGGGACTGCAGAGGTCTCCATGGAGAAATACACCAGTGGAACGGAGCAGTGGACCCAGCAGATTGCAGTGGCTAGTTTTTCAGGTTCAGATATCCCCTAGGAGAGAGGTATTGACCAGTAACCATCTTGAAGAGGGACAAACTAAGCTCAGAACTCAAAAAAGATGCAGACCAGCTCCACCTAGCTGCTCCCAGTGTCAGGGTGAGGCTGCCAAGTTCAGGAGGCACAGGGAGTGTTTCAGGCTGTTCACAACCAGAAACCAGGGCTGGGGATTTAGCTCAGTGGCTTAAGTGCCTGCCTTGCAAGTGCAAGGTCATGAGTTTCATCCCTGGTACAAAAAAAAAAAGGACCAAGGATCCTTGGGGCTGGGGATTTAACTCAGTGGCCTAAGTGCCTGCCTTACAAGTGCATGGTTATGAGTTCAATCCCCAGTACTGATAAAAATAAATAAATATAACTAAAAACAAATACACACACACACACACACACACACACACACACACACACACATAAAACAACCAGAAACCAGCCTGAACTTCAGTGCAGTCTTCCTGAGATTATCTACTGCCATACAGGCTTGCTGGGCTTAATCAGTATTCTCACAGTTACCTTTTTTTTGCGGGGGGTTCATATCTGATAAAATCTCCTTTAGCATTGCAACAGCAAGCAGAAACACCAAAATGACTTTCAGGATTTGGTAAAGCAGATTTATTTACATTGATGGGCACTGATCGGGATCATTTCCAGAATATCAGTCCCTGATCTCTGGTGGTCTAGGGCTTTTATATGATACATAAGCAGGAGGTACAAAGGTGAGACAAAACAGCCTGGAAGTTCTTCTGATTAGCTTCTGATTAGAGTGAGATCATTGATTACAAGGGTAGATTAATGATCATCAGTTTATGAAGCTTGGTACAATGGTACAATCAGGCATCTTGTATGTTCAGTTATGCTCTTGTGGTTACAGGGGTCAAGAAAGTAATTACAAAGCCACAAAGCAGTTACAGAGCTAGGCGGTTTCAAAAGAACAGTTTTAAGAAGAATGATTTCTCATGTAGTTTTACCCTTTCAACAGGGTACCTTTTTATTACCTATGGTCCCCATGTTGTACTTCAGATCTCTGGTCTTGGTTCATCCTGTGTACCTACTGCTCTGTGTCCTCTAACCAATATCTCCTTTTTCTCTTCTCCATCACTGTTTTGTTCTCTAGCTCTGCATATTTGAATTTTAAGAGTCCATAACATGTTTTAAGAGTGAGCTTCTGTGATGTTTTTCTTTCTGTATCTGGGTTACTTTATTTAGCATAGCCAAGCAGCCTTATCTATGGTATTGATCTCATTTTTTTAGGGCTGAACAATATTCCTATTGTATATCTACCACAGTTTCTTTATGTGTTTATCTTTTGACAAACATTCATATTGTTTTCACATCTTGCCTATTGTGGACACTGCTGTAATAAACGTGGGAGTGGGACTGTCTTTATGAGAAGATGAGTTCATCCTTTTGGGTATATGCCCAGGAGAGGAATTGCTGGGTAACAAGGCAGCATCAATTTGGATTTAAATATATCAGTGGTACTGTTTTATCTTTGCTTTCCTGCATATTAACATCTTGCTCTGACTTATTTATTTTTTGTCTTTTTGAGACATGGTTTTGCTATGCAATTCAGACTGGTCTTGAACTCACTTTTTAGCCTCAAACTCACAGTGATTCTCTTGCCTTAGTCTCCCAAGGGCTGGGATTGCAGGCATGTGCCACCACACCCAGCTGATCCTGCTGTTTTAATTTGTTTTGTGGTGAGAATATTTTCTAAGGTGCTCTACTTAGAATAGGTACACGTATAGTATTCACTGTGAGATTTTCCAAAATATAGCATACTTTTTGGTCCTTCAAGTGAATGGAATCTTAGGAAGATGAAGATTCTTAGATCATCAGTATTTCTTCTCAGTAACCATCAATGTTATTTCCTGTCTTCAAGAGTCAAGAGTTAAAAATGAAAAATCTAATGCTTGTCTGGTTCTTCTTTTTTAAGGAACCTGTTCTTTCTGCAGGAAGATTGTAGGTTTTTCTCTCTTATCTCCTTTATCTTGAGAATTCAAGAATTTACTGATTCCTACCATAGGTGTAAGAAAGTAGGTTTTATTTAAATATGCCTGGTATTCAGGGAGTTCTTTCAATTTGAAAACACAAGCTTTTCTTTACCATAGAGAATTTTTCTTTTATCGTTTCTATAATTAATACTTCTCATTCAGTTAGAAATACTTTTAGGTGTGTACCACCACTCCCAGAAAATTTGAGTAAAGAATGACTTGAACATATATTTATTTTCTTTACTTAGCAAGATACCCAGACAGGCAGTTGGTGCCTTTGGTTCAGATGTTTGTTGAACAACATTAGTGTTTGAATTCACATCTTTTTTATTTCTTGGTTTCTCCTTTGTGTTCACAGGATGGCTGCTACAGCTCCTGGAATCATGTCTGCATTCAACTTAGGGACAAAGGAGGAAAATGTGCTGCAACTGTATGTGCATTTAATACCAGAAAAAACAATAATCTTTCTGGAAGCTTCTGTGTCATTGGCTAGAATTGTGTCATTCACCAAGGGGAGCTGGTAATAAGAATACTTCTTCTTCTAGACTTTATCATAGAGTCAGAGATGGGAGAAGGCAGTGGTAAAGGAGTTGACAGCATCCATTATATTTCTTTATCTTAGATTTGACATCAACATTTCTTACCTTTCCTTTCTGATTTTCACCTCTATGTGCTTTTGCTCTGTATTTGTGAGATTATCTGTTTTACTAGACCACAACCTGAATTCTCGGCATTAACTGTCCTGTACCGAAACCCGTCCTGGAAGCCATGCTTTTTAGTTTGGGAAGATCTTTTCGTATGTGTTCTCTTATTGCATCTTCAGAACTCCCATAACTCCCTTGCTGCTTTGAATTCCTCTTCTCTTTCCTGCTAGTTCCCCTGCACTTCCTCCTTTGCATTACTTAGTTCCCCTAATCAGGTAGGGCTTTGCTTTACTTTTTCATGGCTTCCTCTGCTTCTGGTGGAGACCAGGCTGTTGCTATTTGTAGAGCAGGGCCAAGCCAGTCAGTGCAGGGAGAGCCTTTACTCTTGAGCCTGTGGTATGGGGCCTGGTAATCACTCCTGCTCCTCTCTGTATCCCAAAGGTGCATGATGGTGCCTGGTCACTAACCCACAAGGACAGTTCTGCTCTGGTCCAGGCTCTCGAGGTAGGCAAGCCCCAGGGACCACACATACCTGTAGGCAGGTGCAGCCTCTCCCTGAGAACAGTTAGGGTTCCACTGATGGATCACCTCCAGAAATCTTCTCCTCAGTGCCTCGTTTTCTACCAGTCTTTTTAAAAAAAAATTTTTTTTTTTGAGACAGGGTCTTGCTATGTAGTACAGACTGACCTTGAACTCACGGCGATCCTCTTGCCTCAGCCTCCCAAGTGCCAGGATTACAGACATGGACCACCACATCCAGCTTCCCATTGGTCCTCTGGCTCTGGCTCAGGAAAGTAGACCTAGACCTGCTGTTGCCCTGGGAGGGGAAGGGGCTCTCCTCAGCCTCAGGTACATCTTGTCCATGTTCCCCAGAGAGTGAGTGAACTGTCGGGGAAGATGGGTGAGGGACACATGCAATACATGCTCATTCACAGAAATTTCTGGATTCATTTAAGCCACATGTGTAAAGGTTTTGTTTTGTTTTTTAATTTTTTATTTAAAGGGATAAAACAGAAAAAGGAGAGAAATATTATAGAATTTCAAAAAAACATAAACAGTAAGAAATCACTAGCGGATAAATTACATATTGCTCTTTTAGAAATAGTTGTTCAAGTTACAAAATTAAAGCACACAAAATAGACACTCAACAGTGAGACTGCAAACAGATCTGTCCAACAATCAAACAAGAACTAAGAAATATGGGTAACAATCCTGCACACATAAATATACATGCAGTTATATCTTTTATAGCACTTCCCATTTTCTCTTTTTTACAATAGCAATTATACATTTTTTTATTTAAAGAGAAAAAAAACAGAAAAAAAGTAGAAATATTACAGAATTTCAAGAAAAGAAGATAAACAGTAAGAAATCACTAGTTGATACATTACATATTGTTCTTTTAGAAATAGTTATTCAAGTTACAGAATTAAAGCACACAACGTAGACACTAAAGCAGTGAGAGTGCAAACAGATCTGTTCAGCAATCCAACAAGAACCTAGAAATATGGTCATCAATCCCACACATCTAAACACGCATGCAGCTATATCTTTTATAGCACTTCTTATTTCCTCTTTTTTACAATAGCAATTATACATCTTTAAAATTTTATTTAAAGAAAAGAAAAAACAAAACAAAACAGAAAAATGGGTAGCAACAATACAGAATTCTAAAAGAAAGAGAAAAAGGAGAATGAGAAAAAGCCCCATTAATAAATCAGTAATTTATAAATTATGTACTGTCATCCTGGATGTAGTTGTTCAAGTTATAAAGTTAAAGGGTACATAGTAAATATTCAAACAGTCAGACTACAAACAGTTCTGCTCAAAGATCCAACAAAGATTCAGCAATATGGTCATCTATTTTACACACTCAAACATACATGCAGTTATATCCCTTAGAGCACTTTCTTTTCCTCTCTTTTTTACAATAGCAATTAAACATTTGGTTTTATTACTCTTATAGTTCTTATTTACTTTTTACACTAGAGACACAATATGATATTTATAAATATGATTCTTATTTATTTCACTAATGAGGATAGTCTCAAGTTGTCTCCATTTGCCTATGAAGGCCTCAAGGTCATCCTTTTTTATAGCTGAGTAATATTCCATTGTATAAAAATGCCACATCTTTTCATCCACTCTGCAGTTGATGGGCATCTTGGTTATTTCCAGGATTTAGCTATCACAAATTGTGCAGCTATGAACATGGGAACACTGTGATATGGACTTTTCAGTTCTTTGGGGAAAATACCCAGGAGGGGGATAGCTGGATTGAATGGGCTTCCAATCCTAGTCTTCTGAGAATTCTCCATATGGATTTCCATGTACTGGCTCGACTTTACCATGTTATGTTCCAGTTGTTTCTTTCTGCTTTTCCTCTTATTTAATTGCTTATCCTACCTGGTTTCTGTTGTTGTTTTGGGGATTGTGGTCATTTTTATCTCTGTCTAGTATGTCTTTCAGTACTCTTTCTAGGTTGGTTTGGGGGGCATGAATTTCTTCAGTTGTTCTTTGTCATGGAAGTATCTTGTTTCTCCATTAAATTTGAATGAAAGTTTTGCTGGGTACATCAGTCTGGGTTGAAGGTTGTTTTCTTTCAGAGCTTGAAATACCTCACTCCAAGCTCTTCTTGACGTGAGGGTTTGTGCTGAAAAGTCTGCTGTGATTCTAATGGGCTTTCCTTGATAGTTGAGTTGTGTCTTTTCTCTGGCAGCTTTTAATATTCTGTTTTTATGCTGTATGTCTGAGATCTTAATTATTATGTGTCTGGGTGTGGATTTATGTTGATTGTGACTGTTTGGTGTTCTATATGCCTCACTTATTTGCATATCAGATTCTTTCCCCATGTTTGGGAAATTTTCTGCTATTATTTCTGTAAATATTTTGCGTATGTCATTTGCCTGGACTCCTGTATCTTCACTAATGCCCATTATTCTTATATTGTTGCTCTTGGCATCATCATGAAGCTTCTGGATTGTCATTTCATGCTGCTTTGTTATTTTTAAAAGTTCTATCCTTTCCTGATCACTAACTGTGATCCTGTCCTCAAGGTCCGAAATCCTATCCTCAGCTTCCTTTAGGTGGT
>PVLA01001650.1:0-336003 GCA_004027455.1 Hydrochoerus hydrochaeris | reverse complement strand
TACTAATTTCTCTTAGTTCATTGAAAAGAAAGATTTGTGCTAATATTGTTTGGATAATTAAATGCCCATATCTTATACTATCATTTAACTAATTTAATTAATATGTTAGTTAACTAATTTAATTTAAAGAAAACAATATATAATGTATTAACCTTTTTTACCCTCCTATCATTTTGTTTTAAAATTTTGTTTTATATTTTTCTCTTTAAAATAAAACAAAATAAAATTAAGAATTCTATCTCTTTTATGTGAAATTGCATTCCAATTTACTGTATTAGGAAACTATAAATTATATTGAGTAATTTATCATATATTTAATTGGTTTATTTCCTACCAAGACATCTTGGAGGTAATGTTTATACTTTCTTTTTAATCAGTGTTGAACCATGCATCAGTAAAAACAGTTCTCCCAATGGAATTCCACAGATGAGGCAAAGTGGTACAGGAGGAAAGATTTTTAGCCAGAAGCTATGAATCGCAGCTCCTCCACATATTCATGTTATGTGCTTGGGGAAATCACTGATACTCCACAGAGATGCAGTTTTCTTATCTACATACAAAAAACATTAATCTTTTCCTCTACTGTAGGAATATTTTATTTTATTTCATTTTTGTACCAGGAATCAGACGCAGGACCTTGCGCTTTCCAGGCAGGCACTTATGCCACTGAGCTATATCCCTGGCCCTGTAGGAATATTTTAGAAGCACCTGAAAAGCTGTACTGTTCTGTAATAATGTCATATATTGTTAGAACAAGAATTAGAAATAATGTGTCAGTGCTCCAAGACTGTTTTCTGGCATTCTGGTGTTAGAAGGTGGCATACAGTCCCTGATTTTTGGTTATGAAACTAAGAACATTCACTTTAAAGACAGTTGTGTAAATGATTTCTCAAAGTTATCTTTAAGTATATTGACATGGAGGTTGCATAGGTTGTAAAGTACAGTTTTAGACTCTATTTAGATGATACTACTAATCTGAAGTTAGCTCTAGACTTACTTTATATCTCTTAATCCAGATGACATATACACTGTATTGCTGTGGTTTAAAATGACAAGAATGTTAACCCAGGGTCTTGTGCATGCTAGGTAAATACTGTACTAGTGAACCAAACCTCCAGGCCCTCTCATAGAATTTGACATTCAGTGAAGTTATTAGAAACTTTGCTTTAACATCACTTTTACTAAATGATAAAATGACCATTTCAATTTGAAAGATTATTATCCATCTAAACACAAATCAATTTACTAGCCTCTAAAATGTAACTAAAGAGCACTAGGCAACCCACAGTCATTCCCCATGTACTAGAATGAAGTTGTAAAAGGCTCAAATCAGCTTGTATCTGAAGCACAATCCTATCTCCCAGAGGGAAGACAACTATCAAGAATGAGCTTTAAAATGAAGACATTTTGAAAATGTATTAAAATAGAAAACATAAGCTGATTAGGCAAAGTTCCAAAGATTCATTAGTTTATTAAAGTATATTGAAATGAATGTTTGAGAGATTTAAATAAATTAACCTTTAATGAGTACTCAGGGGCCAAGGAAAAAGAATGACAGAGGATTAGGAATATTTTGTCTGATTGTCGTATAATGTACACTGATTAGTATTTTTGGGTGCTTATTGCTGTATAACAATACTAATAAATAAAAAGATTGAATTTAAAGTATCTCTAGATTATAATCATTGCCTACTCTTATGTGTATACAAATACCATGCTTGGCTGTAATAGCAGTCCCTATAACTTTGGCAGAGAAAGAGGAATTTTGGTCAATGCATCATTACATTTTGAAATGTCTCATATGTGAGCAGTGCTTTGGTCAATTAGAGTAATTCATTTCTACCGTACTGGACATGTTTTTAGCATTTTAGCATTAGTTTCTAATTCTGAGTTTTGATAATACTTAGTTCTAAATAATATTAATCCATGGGAAGTTATTTAGAAGATACTTGGTATTTAAACAACATTTTCCCAAATTTCTTTTCAATTGCAGAGTTACAGTTAGCAACATTCTTAAGGAGGCCTTTTATTTGTAGCAGTTTTGGAAATGCTTAACCTGTTCTCCTGGAAGAAAGAAAAAATCATAATCCTGTAATTATATTTTGCCTTATTTTCCCCAAGACTTGTTTTTTGTTTTTTAATCGGTACCGGGGATCAAACTCATGACCGCATGCTTGCAAGGCAGGAACTTATGCCACTGAGCTAAATCCCCAGCCCAGCCCAAGACTTATTTTTGTTTTTGGCAGTAAGCTTTCAAATATTTTGTTCCAAAAGGTAAATCCCCAAAACATCATAACCTGAACAAATTATGTCTAACATTTATGCCACACAGCCAGTAGTTTCTTGCATGTTGTAGGCAATGAATATATGAAATTGTCTTCCAAGTTTTATCTGGTTTTAACTTTAAAAATGACTTGGGCAGTGAATATTCATTTGCTAGCCTGAAATGGGAAAGTCATTTAGAACCATAGTTCTCACTCCTGGTTGCATATTTGAATCCCTGGTAGCTTTTAAAAACAATGTGTAGCCTCAACCCTAACTAAATAAATTGGAATTTCTGGGTGTAGGACCCAAATGTTAGTAAGTTTGAAAAATTCCCCAGGTGATTTTAATATGTAGCTGAGAAGGAAACCATGCCTTAAAATCTCAGTCAGCTGTGGGACGCTCCTAACAAATCTATGAGATGAGGGAGTGAGTTGAAGCAGGCAAGTAGCCGGTAGAAATCTAAAGAACATGGAAGCTGCATTTAGGTCACACATGTGAAAGAAAACAATTGCTTTTTGTTTTTTTATTTTTTAAAATTTATTGAAAGAGGAAAAAAAAGGAAAAGGTAGAAATATTACAGAATTTTAAGAAAAGAAGATAAACAGTAAGAAATCACTAGTAGATACATTACATATTGTTCTTTTAGAAATAGTTATTCAAGTTACAAAACGTAAGCACACAGAGGACAATCAAACAGTGAGAGTTCAAACAGATCTGTTCAACAGTCCCACAAGTACCTAGAAATACGGTCCTCAATCCCACACATCTAAACATACATGCAGCTATATCTTTTATAGCACTTCCTATTTCCTCTTTTTTTTACAATAGCAATTATACACTTTTAAAATTTTATTTAAACTGAAAAAAAGGTAGCAACAATACAGAATTCTAAAAGAAAGAAAGAAAAAGGAGAATGAGAAAAAGGCCCACTAAAAAATCAGTAATCCATAAATTACATACTGTCATCCTGGATGTAGTTGTTCAAGTTACAAAGTTAAAGGGTACATAGGAAATATTCAAACAGTCAAACTACAAACAGTTCTGTTCAAAGATCCAACAAAGATTCAGCAATATGGTTATCTATTTTACACACCCAAACATAACATGCAGTTATATCCCTTAGAGCACTTTCTTTTCCTCTCTTTTTTACAATAGCAATTACACATTTTGGTTTTATTACTCTTATAGTTCTTATTTACTTTTTACACTAGAGACACAATATGATATTTATAAATATGATTCTTATTTATTTCACTAATGAGGATAGTCTCAAGTTGTCTCCATTTACCTACGAAGGCCTCAAGGTCATCCTTTTTTAATAGCTGAGTAATATTCCATTGTATAAAAATGCCTCATCGTTTTCATCCACTCTGCAGTTGATGGGCATCTTGGTGGTTTCCAGGATTTAGCTATCACAAATTGTGCAGCTATGAACATGGGTGCACATATATCACTGTGATATGAACTTTTCAGTTCTTCTGGGAAAATACCCAGGAGGGGAATAGCTGGATTGAATGGGGCTTCCAATCCTAGTCTTCTGAGAATTCTCCATATGGATTTCCATAATGGTTGCACCAGTCTACATTCCTACCAACAGTGGAGCAGTGTTGCTTTTTCCCCGCAGCCTCGCCAACGTTTGTTATCAGTTGATTTCTTGATGGCAGCTATTCTTTCTGGAGTAAGGTGGAATCTCAGTGCTGTTTTAATTTGCATTTCTTGAATGACCAGTGATGGTGAACATTTCTTCATGTATTTATTTGCCATTTGTATCTCTTTCACTGAGAACTGTGTGTTTACCTCAGATGCCCATTTTTGGAGAGGGTCTTTGAATTTGGGAGGCTTGATGTTTTTCAATTCTTTATATATTCTGGACACAAGTCCTTTGTCGGAGGGGTTGTTGGTTAAAATTTTGTCCCACTCTTTTGGTTTTATTTTCACTCTGTTGGTGATTTCCTTTGAAGTGCAGAAACTTTTCAATAATGTGAGATCCCATCTGTTGATTCTTTGAAGTGTTTCCCATGCAGTTTGCATTTGGTTCATGAATTCTCTGCCTGCCCCTATGTCTCCAAGATTTCTACCTACCTTGTCTTCCAGTAGACTTAGTGTTTCTGTTTTAATATTGAGGTCTTTGATCCATTTGGACTTTAGTTTTGTGCATGGTGATATGCATGGATCTAGTTTCAATCTTCGGCATGTAGAGAGCCAATTTTTCCAACACCATTTATTAAAGAGACTATCCTTCTTCCAGTGGACATATTGAGTCCCTTTGTCAAATATCAGGTGGCTGGGTGTCTTTGTAGTTGTGCTTGCACCTTCTAATCTGTACAATTGATCCTCAGGTCTATTTCCTTGCTAGTAGCAAGCTGATTTTATCACTGTGGCTTTATAGTACTCTTTCAAGTCAGGAATTGAGATGCCTCCTGCCTTGCTTTTGTGGCCTAGAATTGCCTTTGCTATTCTAGGTTTCATCAGTTTTCAAATGAATTTTAGTAGTGTGTTCTCTAGATCTGTGAGGTATGTCAATGGTATTTTGATTGGGATTGCATTAAATCTGTATAACAGTTTTGGGAGTATAGCCATTTTCTCAATGTTGGTTCTTCCTAACCAAGAGCAAGGAATGTCCTTCCATTTTCTAATATCCTCTTAAGTCTCCTTTTTCAGCGTAGTATAATTTTCAGCATATAGGTCTTTTACATTTTTAGTTATGTTGATTCCTAAGTATTTAATTTTTTTACATGTTATTGTTAAGGGCGATATTGCCATAATTTCTCTCTCAGAGAGTTCTTTGTTTGTGTACAGGAATGTTATTGATTTTTGAGCATTGACTTTGTATCCAGATACACTGCTGAATTTGTTTATTACCTCTAGTAGTCTTTTAATGGAGTTTTTTGGTCTTCTATTAAGAGTATCATGTCATCTGCAAATAGTGATAATTTAACTTCTTCCTTTCCTATCTTACTCCTTTTATTTCTCTCTCTTGTCTGATTGCCCTGGCTAGTGTTTCCAGAACTATATTGAAAAGGATTGTTGATAGTGGACATCCTTGTCTTGTTCCTAATTTTAAAGTGAAAGCTTTCAGTTTTTGTCCATTTAGCATAAGGTTGGCTGTTGGTTTGTCATAGATGGCCTTTATAAGGCTGAGGTAGATGCCATGTATTCCGAGTTTCTGAAGGCTTTTTATAATGAACATGTGTTGGACTTTGTCAGAAGCTTTTTCTACATCTATTGAGATGACCATGTGGTTTTTGTTTTTGGCTCTGTTGATGTGGTGTATTACATTTATTGATTTGCATATGTTAAACCATCCCTGCGTTCCTGGAATGAACCCCACTTGGTCATGATGTGTAATCTTCTTGATGATTTGCTGCATTCTATTTACGAGTATTTTGTTGAGAATCTTTGCATCAATGTTCATTAGTGAGATTGGCCTGTAGTTCTCTTTTTTGGTTGGATCTTTCTCTGTTTTTGGTATCAGAGTAATACTTGCCTCCAGGAATGATTTAGGGAGGATTGCTTTTTTTCTCAATTTCACTGAAGAGTTTAAGGAGTACTGGCATCAAATCTTGTCTAAATTTCTTGTAGAATTCAGATGTGAATCCATCAGGACCTGGGCTTTTCTTTGTTGGTAAGTTATTAATTACATTTTCAATTTGAATAGCTGGTATTGGGTTGTTCAAAATTGCTATAACTTCTTGGTTGAGCTTTGGTACTTCATATGTTTCTAGAAATCTGTTGGTTTTTTCTGTGTTATCCAATCTATGTGAGTAGAGACTTTCAAAGTAGGTATTCATGATCTTTTGAATTTCCATGGGATCTGTAGTAATTTTTTTCCTTTTCAGTTCTTATTGCATGAATTTGGGTGTTTTTCTTTCTTTCTCTTGATAAGGTTAGATAGGGGTTTTTTCAATTTTATTTATTCTCTCAAAAAAACAGCTTTTTGCTTCATTATTTCCTTGTATTGTTTTTTTAGTTTCAATTGCTTTGATTTCTGCTCTAATCTTTACAATTTCCTCTCTTTTATGAGCTTTGGGTTTAGCTTGCTCTTCTTTTGCTAGACGCTTGAGATGGAGCATTAGGTTGTTTCTTTGTGCTCATTCTGTTTTCTTGATATGAAAGTTTATTGCTATATATTTCCCTCGTAAGACTGCTTTCATTGCATCCCACAGATTACAGTATGTTTTTTCTATATTTTCATTGAATTGTAGATATTGTTTTATTTCTTCTTTAATTTCATCTGTAGCCCACTGGTTGTTCAAAAGGCTCTTATTTAATTTCCACATATTTATCATATTTATGCAGGTTTTACAATTTCTTTTGCCATGAATTTCACTGCACTATGGTCAGATATTATGCATGGTATGATTTCAGTGCCTTTGCATTTACTTAAGAATGTTTTATGGGATAATATATGGTCTATTTTGGAGAATGTCCCATGTGCAGCTGAAAAGAATGTGTGTTCTGATGTGGTTGGGTGGAACACTCTGTATCCTTCTACTAAGTCCAATTGCTCACAGGTATGATTCAGTTCTGTTATTTCTTTTCTGACTTTTTGTCTAGCTGATTTATCTCTTTGTGACAATAGGCTGTTAAGTTCTCCTGTTATAATTGTGTTCTTGTGTATTTGGTTTTTCATGTTCATTAGTATCTGTCTTATATAATTGGGTGCTCCTGTATTTGGCGCATATATATTTATAATTGTTAGTTCTTCCTCTTGAATTTTACCACTAACAAGTATGTAGTGACCTTCTCTATCTCTTTTAATCATTTTAGGGTTGAAGTTCACGTTGTCTGCAAATAGAATAGCTACACCTTCTTTTTTCTGGGTTCCTGTTGCATGGAATACTGTTTTCCATCCTTTCACTTTTAATCTGTGAGCTTCCTTTTGGGTCAAATGTGTTTCTTGTATACAACATATTGTGGGATCCTGTTTCTTGATCCATTCTGTCAATCTATTTCTTTTTCTAGGTGAATTGAGGCCATTTATATTTATGGATATCACTGATATGTATTGCCTTGACTTTGCCATGTTATGCTCCAGTTGTTTCTTTCTGCCTTTCCTCTTATTTAATTGCTTATCCTACCTGGTGGTTTCTTTCTGTTGTTGTTTTGGGCATTGTGGTCATTTTTATCTCTGTCTAGTATGTGTTTCAGTACTCTTTCTAGGGTTGGTTTGGTGGACATGAATTTCTTCAGTTGTTCTTTGTCATGGAAGTATCTTGTTTCTCCATTAAATTTGAATGAAAGTTTTGCTGGGTACATCAGTCTGGGTTAAAGGTTGTTTTCTTTCAGGGCTTGAAATACCTCACTCAAAGCTCTTCTTGACTTGAGGGTGTGTGCTGAAAAGTCTGCCATGATTCTAATGGGCTTTCCTTGATAGTTGAGTTGTGTCTTTTCTCTGACAGGTTTTAGTATTCTGTTTTTATGCTGTATATCTGAGATCTTAATTATTATGTGTCTTGGTGTGGATTTATGTTGATTGTGACTGTTTGGTGTTCTGCATGCCTCACTGATCTGCATATCAGATTCTTTCCCCATGTTTGGGAAATTTTCTGCTATTATTTCTGTAAATACTTAACGTATGTCATTTGCCTGGACTCCTGTATCTTCACTAATGCCCGTTATTGTTATATTGTTGCTCTTGGCATCATCATGAAGCTTCTGGATTGTCATTTCATGCTATTTTGTTATTTTTAAAAGTTCTATCCTTTCCTGATCACTAACTGTGATCCTGTCCTCAAGGTCGAAATCCTACCCTCAGCTTCCTTTAGGCATTTCTGCACACTTTCAATAGAATTTTTTGTTTCTTGGATGTCTCTTTGAGTTTGTTTGATGAATTCTGCTTGTTTTCTATATTGTTCATTCAAAGTTTCAATCAGTTTCCCATGCTCCTGTACTTTTTTCTCTAGTTCTTCTTTAGCTGCATTCAACAACTAGTTTACTAAATTTGTTGTTTCTATCTTTACATGGGAGAGTACTTCTAATTTTATTTCTTGAATAGCCTGAGGCAGTTGTTTTTTTTTATTTCACTTGCTATCTTTTCAGAGATTCCTGATGTGTTACTTTTGGGGTCCTCTATTTCAATGTCTGCTAACTTGCTTCTGGTGAACTATATTTTTGAGACTGCATTTTGCTTTTTTGTTTTGTCATTTTCACTGTGCCTGGTGTTTTCTATTTGTAGGAAGGGATCACACACACTCTTTTCAGACACACCAAAGTCTTACAGTTAAAGTTGCAGGGGGTTTTACTACTGGCCCTAATTATCCCCTGTACACCTCTATTTTAGGGGTATACTCATTACATTGATACAGTCAAGCCTGTGTAGTTCAAAGTTCGCCACCTGGGACCAAAGTTCTAAATTTTCTCACACTAACTGGATCTTGCTGAAATCTTCTGATGTTCCAGATGGATGGGTAGGCCCATCTGTAGCAGTCCAGGGCAGTTTTCTGTCTTGGGCGGGCCTCCTCAAAGTTCCCGGTGGCAGGTGGGCCCGTGGGGGAGGTTCTGGTTAGCCTTCCCCTGAGGTGGGCTTGCTCTGAGTTCCTGATGGCAGGACAGACCCTTGGTGGAGGTTCTGGGCAGCCTTCCCCAAGGCGGGCTTGTGCTGAGTTCCTGGTGGTAGGGCGGGCACTTGGTGGAGCTTACGGGCAGCCTACACCTGAGGCAGGCTTGCGCTGAGTTCCCGGTGGCAGGGTAGGCCCTCCGTGGAGAGTCTGGGGAGCCTACACCTGAGGCGGACTTGCGCTGAGTTCCTGGTGATTGGGCGGGCCCTTGGTGGAGCTTCTGGTGAGCCTATGCCTGAGAAGGCTTGCACTGAGTTCTCGGTGGCAGGGCGGGCCCTTGGTGAAGCTTCCAGGGAGCTTACCCCTGAGGCGGGCTTGTGCTGAGTTCCCGGTGGCAGGGCTGGCCCTTGGTGGAGCTTCCGGGGAGCCTATGCCTGAGGCAGGCTTGTGCTGAGCAACAATTGCTTTTTAGAAGCCCAAAGGAAAACTTTAATATAGTTGGTTTCCTTGCACTATAGCTATATGGCTGTGATTGGCATCTGCCCAGGAGGCCAGGCACCTTGACTGGGTTTTCAGAGCTTTTAGTTCATTGTTATTGTTTCCTCCTTTCCCCATCATCCCAAGCAAGTAGCAATTTCCAAGAAATTCCAAGCCTGTAAATTTACAAATCCAAATCTGTGTCCAGGGAATATTTCCAAAAGCCTAAGGAGCAGGGCTCTAAAATATAACAGAACAACCCGAATGGAGGGTGGCAATGGATTCAATTAGGGAGGAAATGAAAGTGAATATTATCTTCCAAAAGCAAGTAACACCTTGGATTTTGAGACTCATTAAGAGACCCCATGAACATTAGTCAGGTTAAGATATTTATGTTTTTTTTTATCTACAGCTTTTTAAAGACACTTTTGGAAAGTTACTACTGTATACTTTTATAGTCTGAATTTGTCTGGTACAGCAGTTTCCTCTGTTGTTGAAAAAAATTAGATTTTAGTTTTGCTGCCTCTGAGTCCCTAGGACACTTAGGTGCTAAGACTTAAAATATAAAAAGTGAAAAATAAAAGATAGGTAATAGGAAATAGATAGATCTTTTTCAAATGGGAATATGAACAAGAGATGAGAAGATAATAGGCTTGGAAAAACAATTGAAGAAAAAATGGAATAGAACTTTCGCAAATGGGAAGCATGCAAGGAGTGGAGGACAAATCAATAATTAAGATGTGTTATGTATGTGTACCACTCCCCATGATAAAAGTGCATGTACTAATAAAAAAATCCAAAACAATGACAAAAAGAATCTATACAGTGTTTAAGACCTATCTTCCAGAACATAGAATGATTGTAACTCCCATAGAATGCTGTTTTGCTGCAGATACACTGTTAAGTTGAAAATGTTCATGGAATTGAATTTGACTATGGCATTCTCTTCAACTCAATCCATCACTGTGTAGTCTCCTAGGAGCTCTGATTTGCTCTGCCGCTTGTCTCAGAGTATCTTCCTGAAATGAATTTACTTTAAAGTTTAAGATGATTAGAGTGCTTCTTCTTCTGGAGACAATTGCATCACTATATTCTTAGGCAGGGAGGAAAACAGCATAGCATTAATTTTTCCAAGTTTTCTTTGAGTATTATAGAAAAGGAGAATTGTCACCTTAATCCAACATAGTATAATAACAAAAAGGCAACTGCTATTAAAATGCAAGTTTGTTCTAATAAGACCATTTTGAGGAATTCTTTGGGCGGGAAGAAGGATGAAGGGAGAAAGCAAAGTAATCTATTAAGTGTTCCTGACCTTCAAAGACACTTTTGTCATCAAATGCTGTAGACAAAATAAACCAAGCCTGACACACATTATTAAAATTTTTTTACTGTCCTTACTCAATGGTATTGTTATCCTGCCTCTTAAACCATCATTTTTTTTCCTGGTTGAATTTATATTTTCTGACAGGCTTTGTTAAGAATATATTGGAAAGGTCAAGTGGATGCTATTTTCTGGTGTTTCTGGGCAGGCTTTATGCCATGGTAAATAGAGATTGGAAGCGTTTTATTTTTCAGCATAGCTCAGTGGATATGCCTTCAATGGACTGTACTTTTTCATAAATGAAAGCCTGCATACCTTGTAGTTTTTTAAGACTAGTTTAAAGTTTTAAATATAGTCATCTTGAGCTCTTCTCTTCCCCTCAACTCTCAGATTCAATCACACACTAATTCTAGATGATTTTGCTTCAAGAATATCTCAAAAATCCATTTTTCCATCCTACTTCCACTGTCTTGAGTTCATGCTACTGTCAACTCTTACTGTATCACTGTGGTTTTCTCCTAATTTTTCTCTGCCTCAGATGCCTTCTTACCTCCAATATAGTCTATATCCATTGGAGTGACTTTTCTAAGGCATAGGTCAGATGTGACATTTCTCTGCCTAGAATATACACACACACAAATGCACACACGTGCGTGCACACACACATTCAGCATGAATTCTGAGGTCCTGTAATAATTGCTGTGATAAAAAGGCTCTGTATACTATTGTGAAGAAGGCCTGTGGGCTAGGGAAACCTTTACTGAGCAGGTGACAGCTGAGTAAATTTCTAAAGCATGAGTAAATTCATCCTGTTGGATAAAAGGGAAAATTATATTTCACATAGAGGGAAATATACAGAAGCTCAGAAAAATGAAAGCACATAGCATGTTTGAGGACTTTTGAGAAGTTTGTAATAAATGAAGCTAAGAAAATGTGAGGGAAATGATATGAGATAACTTGCTGCTTTCATTTCCGCTTGTGATCCCCTTGAAGAAAGAAACTGTCTCATCAAATCCTAAAATCCTAGGCTTAGACACTGACGTGCTTACAGAACTGTTTGAATGAACTGGATGAATAAGGAGAGACTATAAGTCAGTACTAATCCTTGACCTGTTTATTCCAGTATGTATTGAATACCTCCATTAGACTTGAGGCTTGAGCAAAGTTAAAGCCTATTTATACAACAGTATTGGTAAGACCTGTTTCAAACACTGATTAGTTCATTTTTGGAGGCTTTTCCCTTTACAGTCATGCCCTCTTTTCTAGGACCAGATTATAGCTTTACATTCATGCTAACTTCTCTGGGACCAGATTATAGCTTTCTCAATAGTAGATTTGAGTTTGGTGTTGTCAGGGGCTTCTCCAAAGGAATTAGATCATTTGTCAACACCCCATATTGATAAGCCTGAGGTAGAGTTGTTATAGGGGAAGTAAATATCTATAAGGATGTGTTAGCATACTACAGGAATCTGTCTTCTCATGTGTTTTTAATTACACAGTTAACAGTGAGAGCTGTTTTCATACATTTTTGAAAATCTAATCTATATAGTGATTAAAAAATAGAAATACAGTAAGCATATCTCTAGGGCATTAATGATACAATATAGCAAAATTAATGGGGTGGGGGAAAGCAGGCAGGATAGAAATTTTGACATGCAAGTGAAGGTTTACTGTAGTATGTAGTTCTATCTTTAGAGAATGCTAAATCACAGACTCATCATTGGTTAATTAGAAGATAATTAAAATTGTTGCATAGTGATTGGATAAATAGTTAATGAGGGCTAAATAAATGAAGAAAGGAAATCTGATGAAATTATTGTGTACATTTTGGGAAAAGCAAATATACGGATGTTATTCATGCAGTCTATTAGTCTTAAAGGATATAAATATCCCTATAGCATTAATTGATAAAATTAACCCTCCATAGACCAAAAGAGTTCCAGTTTTCACTCTCACCTTCAAAGCATTTTACACTAAAATGCAGATTTATCTGATATCACTTTCAATTTTCACTTACATCATGTGAAATTATTTGCTGAACCTTGTTTACAATTTATTTACTGGCATTTTAAGAATTTATTAGCAGAAGTTGATGTTCACTGAATCTTGTAACGGTTCCTACTGAAATGTCTGGCTCAGCCTAGGCTCCTGACCAGATCTAGCTGACAAGCTAGTTTTGAAAACCACTCGAGTGGTTTCTGCAGAGAACTGTGTTTCCTTTTGATAATTGCCTCAGCTTTATGAAATCAATCAGCCTGAAGGGAAGACCTCATTACAGATCTGACAAGATAGACTCCAATTTCAATACCAGAACAACTCTCTGTCCTCGGGCTCTGAAATTTGTAATTATTTATTTTATTGAATGAGAAACACCCATAATACAATACCTCTGGACACATTCTCAGGCAAGTACTTAACAGATAACCTAATGGTTAGTGTGTTAGGACCCTGCTCTTTTCCTGTCACTCGGGTGGAAAATTGGTCAACAGAAAATTCAGCATCACTTAGAGCCAGCTCAAAGCAGGCACTGATAAATCACTGTCTCTCTAACCCTCCCTACCTCTGACTATGATAAAGAAACAATGGTTGCTATAACTGTTCCCAAGGCTAAACTATTGCAAAATAAAGATTTTTCTTCTCAGTTCCCTCTGAAGACTGCCAGACTTTATCCTAAGGAAAATGATAGATTGCTCCTCTACCATCTGTCACTGTTTTATCAAATCAACATTTTTTGAACCATGTTTTCATTGAGGAATGTGATTTTGCTGTGTTTCCAAACCCTTAAATTGTTCAGGGGAAAATAGTCCCGACGCTTTCTTCTTCTTGAAGTTGGAAACATGTATTTTGCCTTCATACTCACAGAACTCAAAGACTTTAACAAATTTAGTTCAAACTTTTCTCAAATAACTCATTTTTCTCAGGCCTGAAGATATCATCCACACTGGATGAACATAGAGTTTGGAAAATATGGATTTAGAGAAATGGTCTTTCTCCATCCCAACTCCATTGTCATTGCTAGCAGTACTCCAATAGTGTAACACCCAGATTGAACTGGTATTCAAACTTTGGAAGGAGGTATTTCACTTACAACCAGAAATTGTCATATTTTTGTGCTGGAAAGTTCAAGACTGTGAAAAATAAGGTCTCCTATCCTAAACATAGTCCAGGCAAAGAGCAATCACTGACTATTTCCAGCATTGTTTATGAATGATTTACCTTAATGGCCATGCATTACCTGGAAGAAAAATATGCCTAAGAAGAGGAATGCAAAGTGAATATCTTCCAAGCCATATATAGTATGTAGTCTGGAGTCATAAGGAGCCACACTATCCCAATGTTCCTATATCATTTTTGAAGCAAATTCATTCGCTTTCCTCCCTTCCCTATAAGGGGAGACAGTATCATCCCCACTGTACAACACAGAAGCCTTCTGAGATCAAATGACCTTTTATATACCTTGTAAGTGGCACATTTAGTAAGGGATATACGTAATAAGTATCAAATGAGGATTTGAATATAAGTCTGATGCTAGAGCAGCACTATCCAGTAGAACTTTTCTGTGATGATTGAAATGTTTTACATCTATGCTGTCCAATATGACAGCAACTAGGTACCAGTGATTATCAAACACTTGAAATGTGACTAGTACAAATGAACTTTTTGCTTTAAATCATTTTAGTTCATTTAAACATAAATTTAAATGACTACTTGTGGATATTGTATTAGAAAGCATCTCTATAAATTGGCTTTTCTTGAGTAGTTTGTAAAGCAAGATCTGTAATTTGGTGCACATAGACCTATTAACAAATGATCCATATATGGATCCCTTTTGTACTGTTCTTATATAAGTGTCTTAGTCAATGAGAAAACTGTTTTGTCATTCAGAAAGGGCAGAAAAGGTATACAAAGTCAAAGTATATTCACTTTCTTATGCTATGACTAAATAGCTGAACTAATCAATTTCGAAGCAGGGAAGATTTACTTGGCTCACAGTTTCAGAAGTTTCAGTTCATGGTTATAGTATTTGTTAGTTTGGGGTTGTGGCAAAGCAGAACATCATAGCACAGAATACCTAGTAGAGCAAAGCTACACTTTTTGTGATCGGGAACCAAAGAAAGAAAGTAAGGAAGGGTCCTGGGTTCCAGTAGTCCTTCCAGGGAACAACATCAGTAATCAAACTTCCACTAGACCCCACCTCCTAAAAGTTCCAGTACCTTCCAGTAGCACTACCAGCAGCTTTAACATATGAGCCTGTGGAGGACATTTCAGATCCAAACCATAAGACAAGGTTAAGGGTAAAGTGTGTGATAGATTATCGTTCCTCAAAGAGTCTTTAAGAATCTTAGGATAGAGAAAAAATGCTAAAAGATCCTCAAAGCTTTATCTCCTTCCCTTCCTGACTGCTCCTAGAAACAGGTCAATAGGTGTCTGGTGTAGAGAACATGACTACTTACCCAAAGTTCAATACAAATTTCTGGAGTTCTTATATTATTATACACAATGCTATACCAGGCATCCTGGAGGAAGAGGGCTTAAATGACTGAATAGGAAATATGTCCTCAAGGAGCTTACAAATTAGTAGGGGTAAGAGGTGAGGTAAAGTAAGAGTGAAAGGAGGATAAAAAAATAACCAAAGAAGTAAAACACAGTGCATATTCTAAAATACTTACAGAAGATACAGATTAAGATCTAAGGAGAGATAGAATAGAGCCAAAAACCTGAGTACTTTTTTCTATTGTTTATTAGCTGTGTGACCTTGGGAAATTTATTTAAATGCTATAAACTTCCCATTCTTTGTAATAAACAGGTGTAATAACTACAAAATAAAATAAAGGGATACTATATATATCTATGGTAGTGTTTACACAACAAATGGTGGTATCCCTAGTGAGTAGTGACTCTTGCCCATTGCTAAGTGTATGTTGGGTTTGACAGGGCTAAACAAGAAAAGATATCATCATGAAGCTAATAGTCTGAGATTTATCCTGAAACAAGGGTAGTTGTGATGCTTTGTTTGTTTTATTTTGCATTATTGGAGATTGAACCCAGGGTCTTCACACTGAGCTACATCCCCACCCCTTTTTGAAATTTATTTTTATTTGGGAAAAGGTTTTAATAAGTCACTAAGTAGCTCAGAGTGGACTTAAATGATAATATTTTATAAGTTTGATATCAACTTTGTGAGGAACAATAGTGCATGCCTGTAATCCTCGCTACTTGGGAGACTGAGGTAAAAGGATTGAAAGTTTAAGCCCAGACTGAGCAGTTTATCAAGAGCCTATTTCAAAATAAAATTTCTCAAGAAAGGTTGGAGATATAACTTAGTGGTTCAGCACACTTGAGTTTGACCCCCACTACTGGGAGGATAAAAAGCAAATTGAAAAGCACTTTGCACCAAAGGTATGGAAATAGAGAAGTACTAGATGGCTTTGTGAATGCTAGAAAGTACCAAAGTGAGATCACCACACCAGCTAAACAATATCAACTGTAAACTTCTCAGAAAAGCAGACCACAACTCAGACTTACTGAATCTGAATCTGCATTTTAACAAGATCTCCAGGGAACACATCCACATTAAAATGTCTGAAAAGTGTTGGCATAGATTGTAAGATAGGGCTGGGCATAATACCAGGAGACAAAGCTTAAAATGGCTGGAGCTTTTTAAATGATGGACTTCAGTGCCTTGACCAAGTAGTGTGGGGAATTACTAAAAGTTGATTGAAAGATCACTCACTGCCAGTGAAAATTGCTCTGTCACCTGTTTCACACCTGGAAAAAGGTGGCTGAAGCCTATATTTTGCTCTGAAAGTTTTTATATTCACTGCCACTCAAGCAAGTCCCTTAGTAGAAAAGGACTTTTGCCCTTCCCTTTCTCATCCCTTTCCCATTACTTTTACTCACTAATTAATCTTTCACAATTGCCCTTGCTTTACCTAAACCAGTTATATATAATATTGGATTCACAAAATTGACAAAATAGGTTTCATTTGTTTGACAGGAGTTAAGACTTTAAACTGAGAAATGTTTGGTTGTTTTGACTGCTAAGCCTTGGCTAATGAGTGAAATTGCAGTCCAGCTGTTTTAAACATTGTGACTATTCCCTCAGAACTACAAAAGAAATGGCTGTATAGTGGAGAATTGCAACTGTGTATTCAGAGGTTTTCAGGCCTGTACTGAGGAAAGTAGGAGGGTGAACAAAAGTGAGGAGGAAATTCCAGAGATGGACAAATCCTACAAAAGCACCAATCAATATGTTAAAGGCCTGTGCATTATTTCAATCTTATTTTCCCAAAAGTTTTAAATAAAAAACTAAGTTGGAGACACCCTCCTACCATGATACAGGCCAATACATGATTCAAAACTAAAGTCATATGGAAAATAAGATTCAGGTTAAATTAGTTTTATACATAAATTAGTTAGAATATTCCTATTACCAAAAATTAATATTCATTTTTGAGCATCAGTTCCTGTCTGGAGATTGTTGCCTTTAATTTTCTCAGGATGTTGAACGTTTTAAAATTTTAAAAAATTATTATTTTGCAGTACTTGGGGTTGAACTCATGCTCTTTGAACCATATCCCTAGCCCTTTTTGTCTGGGTTTTACTGTCTCAATTGAAACAGTTGTTTAAGTTGCCCAGGCTGGGCTTGAACTTAAGATCCTCTTGCCTCAAACTCCTGGAGTGCTGGTATTATATCCATGTGGCACCACACCAGGCACATATTGATTTATCAATCTATTGATTGATTTTTAAAATTTTAATCTTTATTTTTATTAGTACCTGTTTGCTATTTGCTTTCAAACAGAACTAATCTGGAGAAGAATTGTATCTCTTTGTGCTGTGGCTACAGTCTATGGGCCACAGCTGCAAATAAGATGCCATGGATCCACAGGGTCAAATTTCAGTAGTATAACCTGGGGCAATCATTAAAAATGTTAGTTTGCACTAACATTGATCTTAATTTGGCCTGATAGTGAAAAGTCCAGGAAAGTAAATTGTGATAGTAACTCTTATTGCATCTGGACATAAAAAAATCATTGATCTTCTTTCACAAGAATCATGAAAATACTTCAGTGCACTTCACAAATCCCAGGGATCATTTTCATGTGCATCACAGGCATCATTGCATATGAATTTCTTAACCTGCCGATTGGAGTATTCACTGAGAATCACACATCATTCTGAGATGTTTGACCCCCTGCTTCCATTGGATGAGAAATGCCATTCTCCAACGACCTCACCCTTCCCCAGTATGCATCCTTTCTAAAGAGGCCTCATGTGTGCTATGAAGTCAGATAATCTGTGGTTTGACAGGATGTGAAATAACAGCTGGTCAGCTGTCTACACTAGTCAAATTGGTTTTAGACAAGATCACATGGATTTGTTTGATTGTGAGCATAAGATACAGAAATAGCAGAAATCTATAACACTAATAACACTAATGTTTCTTATCTGTCTATTTTTATCAACTTGTGCTTCTGAATGGACAAACTAAATTTTGTGGGCTTGAGGGGATAAGGGGACAAGATGTGATGGAAAAGAATGATCATGGTGCAAACTTCTATCAAGTGTATCCTCAGAAATAAGAGCAGGGCCTGAGGGAAATGTGTAAGACTAGAAAAATTCTGATTTTATCCTGTTAGTTCCCTTTCCTTCCCATTTGTTTTTCTTGCAGTGACTATCAGTAGAATCCTTTACAAGTTAGAAAACTTGTGTGTTCATTCTGGGGACAATAAGCAAGATAATTCAGTAAAATGCATTCTATACCACTAGCAGTATAGGGAAAATAAAAAGGAATGCCTCCAAATAGCACAGGTGCAGTTTTTAAAATGTGAGGAATCTGGGTATGGTGGCGCATGCCCGTAATCCCAGCATTCAGGAGGCTGAGGCAGGAGGATCCTTGAGAATTGGAGACTCACACAGGCTACAAAGTGAGCTCAAGGCCAGCCTGAACTGCATAGCAAGACCCTGTCCTGGAAAGACAAAACAAACAAACAAAAAACAGTGAGGAGGGCTAATTGATTATCTGGGAGCCTGGCAAGAAATGGGCCTTAGGCAAAGAAGTGCCCTGGGATTAAGGCCTGTTGGGAATTCTGTAAAGATTCCTGAATTACACAGAAAAAAGAACTAGAAACAAATAACCTCAAAAGCTTCTTTCAAATCTAGTATTTTCCAGTTCATCACATCTATTAGAAACTGATAAGAATCGCTTCCATCAGAGATTTAAAGATAAATTCTGTATTTTGGGTAAGAATTATAATATGATAATTGCTCATATTTTATGTTTATGTCATCATTATAATTTTACCAACAAGAATTCTTGGCATTAAAGTGATGGTTTTCTTTGTGGATTTAATTTTAATGGTGCTATTTTAATTAAAATAATATTTGTCATAGACCATATACACATAACATAGAAAAGATCCTTTATATATATATATTTATTTATTGTTGTTGGTTTATTTGGTGCTGTCTTGGGGGGTTGTAGTATTTTGCTATCCCTGAAAATCTTGCTCTTAAATTATAAATCTTTGCAGACTCTGTTGGGTCCTGGATAATGTAAAATGTGGATTTGTATTTAAATTCATCACCTGAGTGAGATGTTTTTCCTCTCTTTGTTAGGAAATCTTAACCTACAAAAAACAAGTGTGATATTTTGCACTAAATTACCAGGGTTTTTACATACCTGGGTCTTGAAGGTGAACACTGAAAGTGCATGAAATTTACATTTTATTCATTGTCAGAAAGATCTGTACATTATTTTAGGATTAAAATTCCAAAGTCACTCATATTGTCATCTGGGGCCAAGTAAAGAGCAGACAAAATTATAGTCAGACATCTATAACTGAATATGTTTAATTCAACAGACTTCTTCCCCTGAATTTCTTAACTTTTACAAAAAGTTACAAACAGCAATAAAAAGATTCAGTGAGGAAAGTAGGATACACCCTTTCATCAGAGCAAATTGTTGCTAGTACAGATCAATCTCTTCTTGTTATACATCAATAATTCAAGAAATTAAAAATGGAAATTCAATCTTATAATAGTAGTAGTTAATACTTATTGACCCTGCCATATCCAGCTGCAGCGCTCAAGAAACAGAAATGATGGTAGCCTGGGTAATAGCAAGAAGTAGGAGGGCAGGATTGTGCCTCAGACAGTACTGTGTGCGTGTTTTTTTGTGTATGTGTGTGTGTGTGTGCCCATGTATACAGATTAATTGAACATCTACTATGTGTTAGAGGTGTTGCAGAATTTTCTACATGTCATTTAATGTATTTAGCAGTTCCAAAATTTGGGTACTATTATAAGCCTCCTTTTATTGGCCATGGCTTTGAAGCACTGTAAAATCCTCAGTCAACTACGTAGTAAAGCAGGAAAATGGACTAACAGATTATTCTGTAAAATTATCACATGCAAGACAAAATAAAGACATTTATGATTAACAGTCATTAATCAGAACCTAAAGCCTGAGCATTTCTTATAATCAGCACCTAAACCATCCTACAGTATAGTACTCAAATGATGGAGGTGCATTTAAAATCTAATTATTTTAAGTAATATTTCTATAATCAGCACCAGAACTTTTCAGAGATGGCATTAATTCTTGATTATCAACTGCCAAGTCTTTATTCTAATTACATGGGTTAAGTAATGAGTCTTCTACCGCAGCTCATTGAAGATTCATTCATTCATTCAACATTCACTATGTGCATAGTGCAAGACACAAGGGATATAGCTGTGGGGGAGTAAAGGGAGGAAGAGATAACCTCCATAGAAAAACTTACAAGCTTACAAGGTATAGTTTATTTTAATTCTTTAATTCTAAAAACAAATCTAAGAATTATTCTAACCATGTATTTGTTAATCTTTGCAGGAATCATGTTTGCAGTTTTATCATTCCTGTTTTTACATTATGAAAGTAAGACTAAAATTACATGACTTACCTAAAACTAGCTAGTAAAGCATACCTTGATTTTGAAACTGTCAGGCTCTTTCCACTATATCACTGTATCTTCATGAAACCTGTGTTCATCAATAGGATATGCAGAAAGAAATGCCCAGGGAAGTTTGGGAACAGTATACTAATCATATTTGGGTCTGTGATTCCTGAAGTGCAACAGACATCTTTATTTGTGAATAGTGTAAATATCTAGTATTCTTTGAAAATAGTATCTATTGTGATATCAGTATTTTCTAATACTCAGTTCTAGTAATGTTAGAAATTTAATAGGAGACAGATGTGATACAGTGAATAGTTGACTTAAGATATAGAATCAAGGTTTATTATTTTCTTTAGTTATTCATATGATGGAAAAAATGGATGTTTGATAAGTCCCAAAGGACATTTAATGGATGTGTTCAAAGTGGAGTATGATTGCTGAAGGAATAGTACTTCTTATGTGGGCTGAAAATATCAGCTAGTGGACACTTTATTTAAAATTATTTAGCTCAGTGGCTTAAGTACCTGCCCGGCATGTGCAAGGTCATGAGTTTGATCCCTGGTACCAAAAAAAAAATCTAAAACAATATTGTGAAATCATTTGGTTAGAAACTTAACATTTATGTTACTGAAATTTGGATGACCTTTTACAAACTGGATTTCAAGCTTTTTACTGATATATTTATACATTACCTCAAGAATTATAGAGCTAATGGCCACAGAAAAATGAGAGTTAAAGAATGAATGAATATCAGGCTAACCTGATTTCCTTTTCAATATCAATAGAGAATTAGTGGATAAAAGACTTAAAATAGATGTTTTTAGTTGGGGCTTTAACAAAAATTTTGATTCTACATTTTATGAAGTTCTAATTGAAACACTTGAAATTCCAGGTACTGCTGCCAGCAGAGTAAGGAACTGTCTCTACTCATCTACTCATCCCTGACTGAATTATATAAGATTTGGAGGATTTGGAGAGTAGAAAATTCGTTTTTCCTTTTTATATGATGTTACAGTGCCTAGTAAAGTGACCATGCTATCAACAGCATTTGAAGAGATCAGATTAATACCACTCACACCTGGGTCATAACTCCCCATGACTTCAGCTACTAAATAACCAACTTGAGTTGCTTCTGTCTTTGTTTTCTTTTCTCATTTGGCATGGGGTTATGGTTTCTCTCTCTTTTTTTATGACTCTATGTTTTCATTGGAAGTAACTTTGATACTGATATAGTCTAATGATTGTATCTGCATCAGTTCAACAAAACTTGTAATAAAATAATGGGAAAATGTTAGGGGATAATCTAAGGGATACAAACTCAAGCTTCTGCAAAGAAAGAGTGGGTACTCCCACTGGCACCTTAAATAAGATCTTTTCCTTTCCTTTCCTTTCCTTTCCTTTCCTTTCCTTTCCTTTCCTTTCCTTTCCTTTCCTTTCCTTTTTCTTAGAAACTGGCTCTGTTGCTCAGGCTGGTCTTTGACATCAAGGCTCAAACAGTACTCCTGCATCAACCTCCTAAGTATCTGGGACTACAGACACATGCTACTGTGCCCAGCTAGTACTTTCTTTTTAAAGGAAGAAGTTAGAAAAACAAGTGCTAGCTTGTGGCCAAAAATGTTATGTTTCCACAGAAACGATCTAATGAATGATAGAACCATTTTCTTATATTTTAATTCTATACTTACAAACAAGATCTGTAAAAATTGCAGAGGGCAAGTGTCTTTAAAGAATTCACCTATTATACCTAGGTACTAAAGACCTAAAAGATTTTCAACTAGTGGCTCATGTAAGAAATCTGGAGATGATCCCAGTCCTTAATGGAGTCTGGACTTTGGCTTTCTTTTTCTTCTTTAGGATTGAACCAGCTGCCCTTTGACCCTGCCAACAACAACGAGCCCCTGCAGTTTGGTAGTGCCAGTGGCCCTCTGATCACAGAAGGCCTCATTGAAAATGGAGGAGATTCAAGCAAGAAAAGAAAGAGAACAAATGCTCCTTCAGGTAAGATAGGTGATAAAACAGTGTCTTTAGACATTGCTATTTAGTCAACATTTTCCCAGAGCCTGGTATGGTGTGTACTGTGCTAGGACTTGTAGGAACTAAAAGAAGTAAAAGTTCCCTGTCTTCATGATAGAATGAAAAGAGGGAAATGCATATAAGAACAACTCTAGTAATAAGATAGAATATCATCAATGCTGTGGCAAATAGGAATAAGGAGCAAAAATCCTTTAGGAGAAGAAATAAGGGAGAATTTCATTTAGCTTTAGGCATTTTGAAGTGCTTCATGGCTGAAGTGTCATTTAAAAATGATCCTTGAAGAATAGGTAGACTCAAAACGAGAGATGAATAAAGAGCATCAATTTAGGTAGAAGGAATTGTATGAGTGTTCACTGTACATTTGTCTTTGTATGTACATCTAGCAGGCTACCCTCAATTTACTTCTAACACAGATAACTGCATATATTTGTGCCTCCAGTTCTGCTCGTCCAAATGCGTATCATGCCTACATGTATTTTATACCCTTATAATTCTCTTACAGCAGCTGACAAACAGATTCTCCTAAATCCTCTGTAATAGCCAACTGAATTTTTCCCTTCCTTTGCAATCCTCCCGACCCCGGCCTATATGTCCCATTGATCTTTTTTTTTTTTTATCGGTACCGGGGATTGAACTCACGACCCCGCACTTGCAAGGCAGGCACTTATGCTGCTGAGCTAAATCCCCAGCCCCTGATCTATTATCTTAAATTCCTCCAGAAAGAATAAAAAAATAGAAGAATTCGCTATTAACTGATCTTTTGATATTTTAAAATGCCATCTTTTTGTTTCTTGGTTACTTATTTGGAAATAAAATCTCTAATACACAGACTGATGTGAGAGATTTCCAAATGGGCTCGAAAGATAGGGTTTTTTTTGTACTATAGTTTTGTTTTCAGCTTGTACAATGGAATTTATAAACAATATGATATCTTTCTCCTAGATTAGAGCTCTCTCTGCTAATAAATCAACATATTTATTCAATATGAGACCGGAAAATGAACATACAGCAAAACATTAGTTATGTGGAACCCTCAAGAAACAGCTATATTTTCTGGAGCACAAAGAGGAATAGTGAATAGCCAAGGAATTACCCTGAGTTCTAACACTCACTCTATATTTCTCTGAGGCCTGGAATCATTTGCTTAACTTCTCTGAGTTTCACTTTCTTTGACTTCTATTTTAAGAAGCAATAATAAAGTATACGTCTTAGTGAATTAGTTAATATAATGTGGGTAAAACATGGTATCTATACATAGTTACCACTTAATAAATGTTACTATTTTATTATCATCATTATTATATGACATAAACCTTGTCTTTCTATGCACCAAGATATTTCACATTTTTAGGTTAACTATTATGGATACATGTGTGTGTGTGTGTGTGTGTGTGTGTGTATGTATGCTTATCTGCTTTTATAAGCATATATATTCAACACAGACTAATTCTGTTTGGTTTTAGGGGCATAATGTCAGTCATTAGGTATTGTTCTGCAATCTAATACCCTGTTATAGCTTTAACGGTTTACTAAGGAATATAGGCCTTTTACTTCTACACTAAATTATCCTAGACTGGGGTAGTTTTGTATTTACTACAGTTACATTTTATACAAATCCTGTTTCCTACCTGTACTCACTTCTTACTCTTCTCAATGTTATGAACTTTATAAAAAAAGAAAGAAAAACCTTTCCAGCCCTCTCGGTTCATGTGTTATATTACTACTATGTTAAGAGCTAAATTGGCTGTCTATGGAATCTGCCATAGATAGAGTGCATGGAATTTATCCCACCAAGTTTAATACATTTATTTTAGCTGCTCTGAGGCCTTTTTTGGTGACTATTTTTTGTCTCTATTCATAAATAATGCTCTAGTTTAGAGTAATTCCTTCTGAAATGTAGTTAATTCACGAGAGAGGGGTAAGGGTATGCACTAATCTGAATTAGGAACTAACTTTAAGGAATTAACATTTTATTTCTAATGAGCATATTCAGTGGGAACAAAGTTAACTGTTGCAGATATAGGATTTTAACAGTAGATTACACTAATCTATAATTAGAAGAATCAATTTGCATTCAAATAATGAATATGCTGAAGTTCTTTAAAAACAGTATGTTCTTTAAAATAGGTAAAATAAGACCCTGGCAAACTAAATTAACTCCTGTGAAATCTCCTTCACACTATTTGCTCAGTGAAACCTTTCTTTGTAAGCAGTACAAAGGTAACTCCAGCCCAAGTTAAATTACCACAAATTCCAAATTAGTGTAGTCCAAATTAATGATGCTTTGCTATACAGTGAGTCTCTTGTCATTGTTCTGCTGGCATTCTTGTGATATTACAAATGGGCAGATTGTGTAATATTATTTTCTTCCTCTACAGTACTAGACAAAAGGAAGAGTCAAGGTGTTTTGTGAGCAGAAATTGCCCTCTTCTTTTGTCACCGTATCCTGGATAATGCAAAGAGGAAACGAGGGCTGGAAATTCTTGTAGGAACTAGTAGCCATTTCTGTTCTAAGCTGAGATACTATGCAGCCATTGCATCTCTTAACCTGGTAACCCCATGGAGTCAAAACCATCTGTCCCACTCTCTTTCACTGAAAATAAAGTGAAGCTGAAAATGAACTGCAGCTCCAGTTCCTCACTGTATGTTCTTTTTTCCTTCGCTTCCAATCCCTCCTCCACTGCCCTTTCTCTACAGATTTCTTCTCCCCTTTGACTAAAGCTGCTTTTGTTTTGTTTTATTTTGATTTGATTTGATTTGATTTTCAGGAGTAGAGACTGAACCAAGGACTGAGCTACAATCTCCTACCCTTTTTATTTATATTGAGACAAGATTCTGTTAAATCACTAAGTTGCCAAGATTGGGCCCAAATTTGTGATCCTCCTGCCTTAGCTTCCAAAACTTTTGGGATTCGATGCTTAAAGCTTCTTTCTTAAGGCTCACCAGTGACCTCTTCTATGATTTGAATATGGTTTGTCCTCCAAAGATTCATGTTCCAGAAGCTTGCTATATAATGTTGGCAATATTGAGGTGATAGAACTTTTAAGAAATGGGGACTGGTGGAAAATAATTAGGTCATGGGGGTTTCACCCTCATGAATGGATTAATGCTGTTCTCTCTGAGTGGGTTAGGTCTCTCAGAAGTGGCTAAGTTCCAGACAACATTTTATTACAAAAGAGAAACACTGACCCTTCCCCCTTTTTTTGCTTCCTTGTTTTTATACATGCCTCTTCTGCAGATGGTTGCTTTGCTTTCAATTTCTCTGCCTTATTACAGTGTAGCTAGATGGAGCACCATACTACTTACATTTTCTAGCTACCAAAATTATGGCCCAAATAAATGTCTTTTCTTTAGAAGGATATAAATAAATCTCAGGTATTTTGTTGTCGCAACAGAAAATGGGCTAAGAATCTCGATATTGTCAAATTCAGTAGCTTTTGGAACTTTTCAACCACCTTGTTCTCTTTTTTATTTGATGCTATTTAACAACCTCTTCCTTCCTTGAATTCTAACTTCACCTCTGCAGCAATATGCTTCGCAGGTTTTTCATTTTCTGTCTTCTTTAAATATTTTTTCTCCTTTTCTTCCTCCCTTCATTGTAAGTGTATTAATACCTGGATTTATAGATGAGGAAACAACATTGAATAAATTTATCCAAGGTTAACTACCTAACAGTTGGTTTATCCAGGGCTCAAACTTCAAGCCCTATTCCTAAGTATTATACCACAATTATTATGTTGGCTTATATTAGAAATTTAACCCCATTACTATAGTGTATACTAAACACTGGTAGCAGAATTTTAAAAAAGCTCTGAATGTGTCAACATAAATGGGTTAGAATAAGAGGAGCAGAAATTGGATTTGATAATCCCTATGGATCGTTTCAAACTTTGAGAAGCCATAGTTCCTTCTTTTTACCTTTCCTTTCTTTGTCTGCTACTCCCCAAAACAATTGTTCTGTTTAACCAAGCCAGTCAGCTACCTTTCGTCAAAACCAATGTACTCACACACCTCAGTACATTTTCATGCCGTTTATTCCCTGTCCTAACGTGTTCTTACTTTCACCCACCAAAATGTTGTCCAACTACCACCTAGCACAGACTCCATCTTCTCCAAGCAGCCTTCTGGATCATATTAGTTACAAGTATTCTTTTGTACCTCTGAAATCCCTTGGTCAATATATTCAAATAAATCACTTGATTATGGACCACCTTGTTTATCCATATTAGTTACATCTATATGTTTTACTCTTTCAACTCAGTCACCAGCAGTTATTGGAAGTATTCTTGAGTCATGTGTCTTTTAATAAGGATACAGTATTTTACCTACAGTATATACTCAAGAAATATTTGTCAGTTAATCACATATTTAGTTGAAGAATTTCCCTTTGCCCTTATAGTCCATTAATTTCTTTTCCATAAAACTGGACACCTAATATCACATATCAATTAACTGATAGCTTCACTTGTCCCTAATGGGCAAACTCAGACATTTGTGAAAGGTCACCCATAGAGCACCCACAAAGCAACTCTTGACAAAAGATTACCTGGTCCTAATGGCATCCTTGACTATTACCAGGCAACATTTCACAGATGCCCAAGGGAAACCAGTGAGTGAACTCTGGGTGTTCTGCCTCAAGATAAAGTAGATCTAAGTAATCAAGATTAGATAAGTAATCTGGCCACAAACTTCTGTAAGGATCTAGCAGCTTTGTAGATTGTATCTTAAGGTTACCTCAGAATTCTTCAAAGTATTTTGCTCTTGCATTTCAACTTTTACTCTTGAAAATATTTCTTCAATAATGTTGCAGCTGCATAAATTGCCTAAGATAGCAGTAATTGTATTTATTCATGTGGTAGTCTATGGCAAAAGAATGTAAGATTGTTGACTTTATGTAAAATCACAATACCAGGTTTCTTTCCCAAAATACCATCTGCCTTATGGTTTGAGAGCCAGCTGGATTTGTAGAAGCAGAGATATCAACCACTAAATTTGAAGAATCTATGCATCAGTAAAGTCAACTGGATGATGACTAAAATTGAATGGTTTGTTTTAAACAATATCAGGATGCTCTAGTAGTCAAAGAAAGTATCAGCTCTCTAGATAAGTGCACAACTAACTAGGAATAATTATGATATCCAAATAAGCATCCATATGTAGATATAGTCTGTTTACATCATCTTTTCTCTATAGGCCTATGTTTGAGGATATGTTTGCACCTAAATATTCTATGCCCGGTACTAAATAGTATTACCAGAGATTATATTAATAATGAATAGCTTATTATGGAAAGACAAATCTTCACCCATTTTTCATTTGCAATAATGATTAAATCCCAAATTCAAGATCTCCAGGAATAATCTTCAGTTCAATAATTTGCATCAGAGTGGTGATTCTTTCTCTTAAAATATATTCATACTCATCACATTTTATAGGTAAAGTACAAATAACCAGAGAGGAAAAATAACTTTGAGCAAGTTGGACTCATATCACTAGGAAAGTTATATTAAGATAAAGACTCCAGAGAATATCTAATCTAGATCATGGGCATCCTAACTCAGTTCTCAAGATTTCCTTTAGAATTTCTAAGAGTCAGAATGAGACTCAACTATAGAGAAGACAGTGAACGGTTCCAACAATGCTAAGACTAAGTTAATAGGAAATGGAGCTGCAGAGCAGCAACAAAAGTTTTGGTCAGACATAAGGAATAACTAACTGTACTGTTATGGATTATTAGGGAAGTTGTTTAAATTCACTTGGAAGAGAAATATAAAATGAGATGAGTGCTCATCTGCCCAGGAGTATGTTTATTTCCTTATCTAGAAGAAGGGGAATGAAATAGACAACTTTTCTATGACACAGCCCTTTGATTTACCTCAGACTCGCAGGGCTGAGACTTTTATTTCACATGTACTTTGAAGTCCAAAAATGAAAGCATTGATTGTTTTTAAAGGCAAAAAATGCCACCATTTTATGTCTTGCTGTGTGGTATTTCTAGCATGTCAGCTGAATTATTATATTGCGAAAGGCAAGAAGAGTCTATTGTTCCTTCAGATGAAATTAAAATAAGAAAAAGTGTAGACTAATAGCCCTACTCAGTTTCTTCAGTTCTTTGGACATTTTTATCTGATTATTACTTCAAGAAATAAAAACCATTATCTTGATAACAGGAGGATCAAAAAAGTATGCAGACTTCTTTGTTTCTCAGGAGTAATAGAAACTTGGAGTGATTTTTTTTCATCTCTAGGAGGAGATGGAGAAGAGAATGAAAGTGGAGAAGAGCCTGAGAGTGCCACAAAAGAGGCAGGATAGGAAAATGCAAATATATTTCTCTTGAATGGCCCCAGTCATCAGAATAGCTTTGGACTGATTTTTGTGACATTGCTGTACTAAAGTCTTTAGGAGTTCTCTTAGGAGATATGAAATGTAAAGTCAGCCTCATATGGTCATAATGCAGAGGCTGTGGTAGGTTGTAAGTCATAGTGTTTTAGAATTGGAGATGATTGTGTCTAGCCTAATCATGTTTACAAATGAAGAAACTGAGACCAAGAGAAGTGAATCATCTAAAATCACATGTTTAATTCATGATAAAACAGGAACTGGTTATTGCCAGACCTATATAATCATTTGAAATTAGCTAGGACTATGGCAAGTAATTAATTCATTTTTATTGGAGAAATTTTATCTATAACCCCGAAATGCTGATTTCCACCATTTAATGACTAAATGATTTGTAGCAAGCTAATCTGGTGTTATGTGACACCCTGTATCTGTTAGGGCTGTAACACCTGTGAGGGACCTTTAATCTTCAGGTAGGAAAGAACCTGGAGACTGGAGAATGCCTGTGAGGGGATCCCTTATGTATTGCTGAATGCAAGCAGCTCAGCAAAAACTCTTTGTGATACCTGCTTACTTGGCAGGGCAGTTTGCACCTTTCTCCCAATCCCAACCCACCTTTAAGACTACTCAATCCAAATAGGAAAATATTTATAACTGTGATTTTCCTGGTGACTTAAACTTTACTGTATGACTTTTGTCTAGGTTATCTGTTTCAGTTTCTTGATTGGTGAATAGACATTTACTGAAAAAAATCAGTTAATGTAAGTAAAATTCAATTTTAGAGTAAGGAGATTCTTAAGTTTTGAAAGATTGTTTCCCCCTCCATTAGTTAAGTAACGTTAAGGCAATTCATTCTTAGGGCCTCCAAGGGGCTCCTTGGCCTTCATAAGAGAAAGCAACATACTCAGACCTGTAGTGAAAGTATATTGTAGATAGACTGTGGTGGTAATACTGGATTTATCACTAATTAATATTTTAACCTTGGGTAAATTACACAGGTCATTTCTAAGCCTCAGTTTTCACATCTATTTAATAGGGAAAACATTTTTTAAATTGTTGATTATTACTATTGCTTGTTGGGGTTTGATAAGCTAAAAGTAACCATACTGATTTTCTGTTTCCAGTTATGAATTAAACAGAGGGGAGTAAAATCACAAAAACCCCATGGGGAACAAAATATAGTATCTGCTTCATATGTAAAACTGGATTAAAGAACATGGCCTAAACCTGAGGTCCAGTGAGGTTTATTATCAACTAAGCCTGCAAACCTGTAACTTGATACCCATCTGTGGGGAAGATTGTTAGCAGAGCAAATAGTTTACCCTTCCAGGGTCATTGGGAGTGATGGGTTATGTCACACACTTCTATGAAAGCTAGATATTCAGAGCAAGATAGGCCTGCAGGCCTTTCTCTAGAAGACAATGTCAAGAGAAAAAGGGTCCTCTCAGCAAAAGGGCTTTGTAACTGAGAACAAGAATGCACAGGTTAGTCTATGAATGAGCACTTATTTTCATTCTAATATTCCAGTTAAATAAGGAGGACTTAGAGGTAGGGCAAAAGCCCAGGGTAGTTTCCATAGTGCTGTATGTCCCTTCTCATAAACAAAGTGAGTCTCCTCTTCCTGATAGAAAGATGCCAAGTGAGACAAGAACCCCCATAACTACCCAACAACATTGCTGTTTCTTTTAAGACTAACATGACTTTCTTCAGCTAGGTATGGAAGCATATGCCTGTAATTCCAGCATTAAGGAGGCTGAGCCAGGAGGATTGCCATGCATTTGTGGCCAGCCTGAACTCTGTAGTGAGCAAGGCCAACCTGAACTACACAGTGAAACCCTATCTCAAAAAAAAAGACTTTTTTCAATGTTCTTTCTCTAGGATTTTTTTATACGAGGGAAACTGGCAATGACAATCAATTGTGCTGATGCACAGAAAAGAGGTTGCTTTGGTACACATGTGACATATTAAAATTTCTTTGATTTATAAAGTTGAAAGAAATTCCAGATGGAGTGAGCCTCATATAATCTAATGTAGCACCTCACAGTGAAGAGGCTCCATTTTTATGAATTTCAAACACAGAATGCCTCTGTTGCCTTTTCAGCATGGTCATGTGTCAAATGCTATTCAGAGTATTTCAAATGTGTCAACTTACTTGATTTCCCCGGCACCCCTTTGAGATCAATACAAATACTATTCACACTTTACAGATAAGAAGACTTAAGCACAGAGTTGTTGAGTAATTTGTCACAGTAGTAAGTACAGGAGGTGACTTGCATACCCAGGCTATGGAAGGTAGTATGTGGCACAACAGTAGAGTGCTTACCTGGTACTCAGAGACCCTGAGATTGATTCCCAAGGCCTACCACAAAACCAAACAAAAACTAGGCCCCTAAATCTCAGTGTTGGGAATCAATTAAATAAGAAAGGTGACTGGGGCAGCAGAAGTCACTTTTATTTAAGAGCACCCCAGATGATTCCAGTCTGTAAGCAGCCTTGAAAACCAGTATAGCTAACTGTGCTACATATGACTAAGTACGTATATATAGGTCACTATGGTTCAGAATGTTAGACATGTGCAGTATTGTGTAATGTAATTTTTCTAGTCTTCTATTTAGAACTGAAGTGACAGAACACTGTGAAGTAGTAGCCCAAAAGATGGCAAAGCGGTTATATAAATTTTTACATCTAGTCATCTCAACACAGAGTAAAGAGACTGTCTTATTTGTAATTTTTCTCTTTCTCTGCTCTATTTCCTGGTATCCATTTATTTGCTCAAATAAAAATACATGATGATGAAATTCCCTGTGGTTATGAGCAAGGAGATAGTCTTGATTTTTTTCTACTAATCTTCATTTTGCTTGATAACATAAGCTATTTATTCTATGTAGGCTATAGTACTTCAGATTGAATGATTTCTTGTGTAATAGAATTAATTTGAAAATATTTTACATTTGAATTTTAACCAAAGCAATTTCATTTGCAAGCCTTTTTATGGAGTATCATGAGAGGTAATGGGAGTGGCAAACAAAGCCAGCAAAAATATGTCCAGCTGTGGGAATAGTGTCCTGATTTGGGAGGGCAAGTTCTGCAGGTGGTGTTCCCTCACTACAGTCACTTTCTTCTGCGTATTTGATTCAGTAGCAACAATAATGGAAGCAGCAGCAGCTTTTATTAGATATTGATTGTATGCCAAGCACTATGACCAAGTGCTTTACATATAAAAACTCAAACAAACTTCACAGAAAAATCTATAAGACAGATAGTATTTCATACTTTGTTTACAGATTTAAACGAAACCTGAGGCTTGGAAAACAGGAAATTGTCCTAGAATATAACTAGTAAGTAATAGGACAGAGTAACAGTTGTTAAGGGCATGTATTCAGAATAGTTATTACAACACTTAGAGTCTCATTTCCTTACTTATAGCATAAAGATAATAATACCAAGTATATAGTCATGTCCTAGGATTTGAAGAGAAAATGAATAAATAGCATTTAGCACATGATCTTCCTTTTTTAATTAATATTTATTTAGTCTTAATAAGTATGAGGCATTGTATTAAGCATTAAGCTACTACAATGAGCCATGAATAAGACAGTATTCAACCTGGCCTGTGGCACAGTCTAATGAGAAAGACAGTCATTAAGCAAATAATTACACAAATGTAGTTATTTGCAATTATTCTACGTTATATAAAAGTGCTACTTTGTAGTGCATAATGAGTAAATAATAACAAATACTTACTGAGTGACTATTACGTACTGGACACTTTTCCAGGAAGAAAAATGAGTGCACATAAACAGTTGGGATAAACAGTGAAGCATTTTCATTGACATTTGTGTCAAATTAGGATGATGTTAAAGAAGCAATCTCCTTTACTCTGATAAATCAAGGAAGCTTTGAGGACACAAAATGTCTGAAGATGCTTTGTTCAGTTCATTGGAGCAGTTAAGTGAGAATGTGCCTTCTTTCCCCAAGTCTAGTTTTTAGGTTCATGTAAGTCTTATAATTTGAGGGGAATTACCAGCACCACTGGCTATTACAGCTTGTCTAGATGTACCCTGAAAGCCCCATGTGGTCATAGGTGGGGCTTTTTCAGAGGTGGCTAAATCTAGAGTTTGTGGTTGATTTAAGGTATAATGCTAGGATTAAGGATGGGTGATTACTAAATCATTCCACACACTGGTTTGGTAGCATCTAATCCCATGGCCTAGATAGCTATAAAAGGGGTAAGATAACCTGTTAAGGTCCATTTCTTGCATTGCTACCTTGTGTCCTCTATGAACTGTTTCTCCTTCACAATGTCTGTCTGCCGTGCCATCCTGACTTGGAACCAGCTGATTACAGACTAAAACTTCTACAAACTGCAAGCAAAAAAAACCTTTCCCCACTTTAACTTTGGTGCCAGGTATTTTGTGTCAGCAAAAAAGAAGTAAGGAAGACAGATTTTGGCGACAGACAAGTGTGGCTGTTGCTGTGGCTGTACCTGACTGTGTGGTGCAAGAGCCTTTGGAGTTAGCTTGTGGGAAAGGAAAGAGTTTGGAAGTGTTTAGAAATGTCAGATGAAAGAGTAGAACTGGAATTCCTTAGGCTGTACCTAATGGGAGACTCTGGTCAGAGCCCAGAGACCAAAATGCTGATAGAAAAGTTGCCAGTAAATACTAGGCTTGGGAAGTTTCTGCTGGAGAGAAGGACTGTATTAGTTGTTAGACTCCAGAGTTGTGTTATGGCTTGGCAGGAAGGTGTCTGCATTTTGCTCATGTCTACAGAATTTTCCTAAAACTGAGATTAAGGGTGGTGGACTAATTAATATTGTAGATGAAATTTCAAGGCAGTCAAATGTTGAAGCAGTGTCATGGCTGCTGTTGGCTTTTAGCCAGATCTATGTTGAGAATGAAGAGCAAAGAGCCCAGCAGAATGATTTAAAACATGATGAGTTTGGCCATAAAGGAAGTTCCAGCAAGAACACAGAAGAGGAAATCTTGGTTGCTAAGAAGAAATAGAAGAATAGAAAAAGATGGCCTGAGAGCATCAAAAGAAACAGCAGGATTATATCCTTTGCAGTTTCAGAATTGCAAAAGTGAAAGACTTTGCTTTGAGAAGAGAGCCACAGAGTCCCAGAACACTAGGCTGCAACCTAGTGAAGTTGTCCCTTGGGATTTGGTTCAAAGAGCCTGGACCCCTACAGCCAAGAGAAAAGGAAACATGGCTACTGCTATAGCTGGCAGGAGACCTTGACGTCATCCACATCGTGCTAGTTGTAGGTGCATGCAGAATGAAAGAGTTGTTCAAAAAGACAAAAAAAGCCAAGTGTGGTAGCACAAGCCTATAATCCCAGCACTTGAGAAGCTGGGGCAGGAGAATCACTGCAAGGCCAACCCAGGCTACAAAGTGAGTTCAAGACCAGCCTGAACTGCATAGTGAAATTCTGTCTCAAAAAGACAAAAAAAAGTTGTGGAATAAGGAAGGCTAGATTTCACAAGAAGGCTAGGAGGCCAGGCAGTGTGCTCCTGAGAGGATGATGCATGAAGCTGTTAGTGTGTAGCCAGAGATGCAATGAAGACACCAGAAGTTTGAAGCCAGGAATGTGAATTGAGTAAGGAAAACTATAAGGAAGGAGCAGAGCCAGCCCAAGAGAGACGCTGTAGAAGCTGTAACCACCAACAGTACCATAAGGTTGGAGCCACCCAAACCCTTTGGAGTTTACATCTTTCCACAGATTGCCTCAGATACTGCATATAGAATTACAGGACTTAATGTTTCCCCTGCTGGATTTTGAACCGGCTTTGTTCCTATTCCTTTGTATCACCCTCTTTGTACCTTTAAGAGTAGAAATGACTATCTTGTGCCATTGAACGTTGGAAGTATTTTTCTTTTCATATATACAGGGGCTTGCAGTTAAGAGTTTCGTTTAAATCTCAGAAGAGACTTGTGGACTTGGACTTTTTCAGCAATGCTGAAAATGTTAGGACTTCGGCAATTCTCAGAGATAGAATAAAAGCCTTTTGCATAAGGGGATGTGCATGAGTCTTTGGGGTGCCAGTGGGAGAATACTGTGGTTTGTGTCAAGATGTCCCCCCAAAGCCTCATGTGATTGTAGGTGGGGCTTTTTCAGAAGTGGCTGAATCTAGAGTATATGACAGATTCATGGTGCAATACTAAGATGAAGGGTGCAAGAATTAAGGGAATTTGATTACTAAGTTAGTCCACTGATTGGTTTGCCACCACCCTATTTCTATAGAATATAAAAGGGGCAAAAAGAAGATGCTAAGATCCCTTTCTTGCTTTGCTGCCTTATGCTCACGATGAGCTGTTTTTCCTCTACAATATCTGTCTGCTATGCCACCCTACGTTGGAGCCAGATGATTATGAATTGAAACCTCTACAAACTGTGAGCCAAAATAAACCTTTCCTCCTTTAACTTTGAGTGTCAGGTTTTTTGTCTCAGCAATAAAATAAGTCACCAAGACAGTAGCCTTAAGAGTGATTCTATGAGGCTTTTGGATGGAACACAAGAACCAAGGTTGCCTTCTGAGACGAATACTAAGAGCTGAGTTTGCATGAGAATTTGGCACAAAGTCTGAGCAGAGAACAAGTCGTAACTACTTACTGTTTTCAGTTACTGAAATATACAAATATAGTGGTTCTGCTGGCAAGCTATTTTATAATCTGGCCTTTTTTATTCCCCTTCATAATTACCATGATCTAGGATGAACAGCCTGAAAAACGTTGACTAATGCTTTCTAAATATATCTGCAGGGTAACTACAAGATTTTTGCTTCTCGATTTTGTGCCAGGTCTCTGTTAAGCAGCTCTTACTACATTAGATGTATTCAGAGAGGACTGTAGGTCGTCCAGGTTGGGACTTACCATCGATTAAGACTGCTGTCCTGTGCAGTGGGAGTGTCACTCTATAGCATAGTCTATAGAGCAAGAGATGCCATTCCCATTTTGTCCTCCTGTCAAACAGCCAGTCTATTAATTAGAAAGCTTTGTGTTGTAGCTCTCAGACTGCTGAAAAATGTTCTCTGGTTTGATTAGAGTAAGCCAAATAGTAGTAACTGCTAAGGAATTTTATTTTTTGCCTTCTCTTGGGGCTGATGAAGTTAAGCATGATTTAGGATTCAAGACACCAGTAGGTGAAAGTGTGCTTACCATAACTGTGAGGAAAGTCCTATGAGTCTGCTCTGCCTTCTGTATCTTCAGGTTGTACATCCCCGGATTCAACCAACTATGGATCAAACAATTGGGAAAAAAATGGTATTCATACCAAACATGGAGAGACTTTTATTATTATTATTCCATAAATAATGCAGTATAACAACTATTTACCTAGAATTTACATCATATTAAGTATTAAAAGTCATCTAAAGATGATTTAAGTATATGGGAGGATATTGGTAGGTTATGTGCAAATACTATATATTTATAATGTATAAGGAACTAAAGCATCCACACATTTTGATATCTGTGAAGCCAAACCCCTGCAGATACCAAGGAGAAATGATACTAACACTTTATACATGAATTAATATACATTAGAAAATTAGACAAAGTCTTGAAACACAGGTTTCTAACTCACTAATTTGTAAGGTTTTTTAGTGAAGCTGCTGTAGTTTAGATTAAAACGCCCCCCCAAAATCTCATGTGTTTGGAAGGCAATTGGATCATGGGGACACTATAATCATCACTGGATTCACCCATTGATGAATTTAGTAACTAAATATTCTGTTAAGAAGAGGGGCCTGCTTGGAAATTGGCCACTGGAGGCATGACCTGGAAAGGTATATTCCTTTCCCCCAACTTTCACCTTCTCTCTTTGCTCCGTGGCTGCCATGTGGTGAACAGCTTTACTCTTCCATGCCCTTTCACCGTGCTGCTGCTGCCTGAGAGAACACTAACCAGGACAACTCCTTATAGCTTTAAAATACTTTTTCCTGATGAATAATGAATTTAACCCTGATTTTCAAATGTTTACTAGACTTTTATGTTTCTTTTACCATTCATTTGTTGTGTCCTTTGCCCATTTTTCTGTGGCTATTTGGTTTTCTTTTATTATGGACTTGAAAGTGTTCTTTTTCAACTTTTGGAAACACATGTTTTTTCTGGTAATGTTTTTTCAATGCTTTCTTGTGTATTTTATCATTCTTTATGCTGTATTGTTTTAAAACAAGTCTGTTTTATAAAGTTACTTCCCTTGTAGATTCCTTTGTCTTTCCTGTAAGTGTGAAAACTATATCTTCTAGACTTTTAGAGCAGCCCTTGGTCAAATGTTGTGTCCCATAGGACCCAGAAGTACAAATGTATATATCAAATCATGTTTTCGCTATTGTAGGGTCATAAAATTTAGTCTGCTTCATCCCACCTTTAGTGGTTGACAGTGAAGCTCTTGATCTGTTTACCAGATAGACTCCAGGGTCTCCTTGGGAGAAAAATAAGGAAGCAGGACACATCTGTCATATAGCTGTGGTGTGTGGGATGTACCAAAGGGAATGTGAACATTGTATAAAACTCTGGTCATTCTAACATCACGTCCCCAGCTGTTTTGTGCTGTGATACTCAGGCAGCTTAGGCACTTTAGAATATTTGGTTCACACTTGAAAGTGTTTGGTTACACAGAATGAGGTCTGGAAAAATTCGGTCTTGTGTCTATAAAGGGAACTGAAACTTCTTTTGGCACATGAAAAACTTCTTAAATTCCCATCCATATTCTTTCAAATGTGTATAAATTTAAAGAATATGAAATGATGTATCATTAATATGTGCCAATAAGACATTCATGTCTAAGAAAAAAAAATTGCTAATAAAAATTTCTAAGCCTGGCAAGATAATATTTAGCCTAGTTAAACAATCAGTTTGGTAGAAGTTTCAGCAGTAGAAAATTGGAAAAAAATCATATGTTAACATGTTTGTTTAGATAAATTTACTATATTCTTACTGTGTCATGTGATATCAAATAGATGGATAGCTTAATTTGTTAATTTCTAGCTGAAAGCAGGAGATGAATAAGACATGGCTCCTATCTAGTAGAGAGCTACATCTAGTAAATAGAAACTATCCCCTACCATTGATGAAAAAATCCCCCCCAAATTCTAAAGGGACCACATCTCTTAGTTGCACAATTAAATTTACTGAGTTGATGTGAAAGTAATAAAACTAGATTCAACTTCATTTAATCAGTATCAGTGCTTAATTGTGGTGTTTTTTCTCAAGAGCTCATTTGCTATACTTTTTTTTTCTAAAAAAGCTGATGTGAACATTCAAACAAGCAAAAAGAAGGCTGTCCATATCCAGAATTTCCTTCATCCAAGTGTTAGTGACATCTTTAGGATACAAAAGTGAAAATCATCTTGATTTGGATTGATGGATATTTAGAAGGTGTAAAAAAATAAGAGAATACTGTGAGGAGCTTAAGCCTGCTTAAGTCTTAAATGTCCTGAGGAATGACATATTTTTCATGGAGAAATGTTCTGAGGGTGATAATTGACTTCCTATTGCTTGCTGAATATGGCTTGAGAAGAAAATGCTTTCCCTAGATTGTGAAACAGGCAGTGTTGGTATTGTATTTCTAAAATTAATTCAGTAAACATTTGCTCCAGTAATTAGGCTCCATGGAGTTTCATGCTGAGGGTACATTTTCATTTGTCTACTATTTAAAACTTTATTAAGGGTATGTCAGCTTTTTAAAAGGCTGAATATTGGACTGATCATCTTCCTCTTTTACCCCCTGTCCTAGATATATTTGAGGTTTAGACCCAGTGGGGATATTCTAAAACCATCAAAGATTCCAAAATAACTCTATAATTTACAATTCCATCTCTCTTCACTCTGCCTTCCCCACAACACACACACTATTTCTCACAAATGTTCTTTGAAGGAATAAGGCTGCCTTTACTTCCCAGCAAACCCCAGAGTTATTTTTGCAAGTTAGCAGTCTAGTAATTCTTTCCCTTTCCTCAAGGAGCGGGTGGTGCTCATGTTTTTTCACATTTCTTTGGCTACTCATAGTTAGTTTTCTTCCAGAGCAAGAATTTTTAGCCCTGACCACCTCTAGAAGTGCAAATCAATCTCCAGAGAAGGCCCCTCCCCGTTAGACCAAAAGCTTGACTGGCAATATGAAAAGAATCAGAACATCTAGTAAATGGTGGGGAAATAAGTAGTGGTGGGACAGAGTGTGTACTTAGAGATCATCTAGTTTAGTGGTTCTCTACCAAGCTGCCTGAGGGATACACTCACATTTGTGTCTATTTGCTACTATATAGTGATCATTGTGAAGGGAGGTAGTGGCTGAAAGCAGGTATTCCTAGTGGTGCAGCCTATAAAAATATTTCCAAATAGAAGGATATATGTGTAGTTGTAGAACCAGCACTACCCGCCCCCAACTTTTACTGAACTAAATTTCCAACTTCATGTAACAGTTCAATGGCTGAACTATGACCCACATCTCTGAACTGTTTATGCTTTCATCTTTTTCAGTGTGCTCTGCTATGGGAAAAAGGGATGAGAAAGAAAATAAGATAGGACAGGAGAAAAAAGGGAAAAAAAATAATTGCCTGTGATAGCATGCCTGCCTCCACTCTCAATTGTACCCTGCAATTTCAAATTCCTTGTCTTCTAATCCCAGCAACATTGTCTCCCACCAGGCATCTTCCCTTGAGCCCTATTATATCAGTGAACTCCTTGCCAGAACATGCCCTGTGCTTTCAATCCACTCCCTCTACACAGAATAACCTCCTTCTGTTAGCCAGGCAAAATCCAATTTGCTCCCACAAATGAAACAGATTTACCACAGCTCTAAGTACTGTATGGTACGATATCTGCAAGTAGTAACTTTTCACTAAATAAATACGCATTGTCCTTCCACAATTTTTATCTTATTTTAAAGAAACCATTGCCAAGGCCTAGCTCCAACATGGCCACTTCCACCATTAAGCCTGCCCAGATTTCCCTATGTGAAGTAACTTCTCTGTTCAAATTTTAATTTTTCCTTGCTATTTCTTTTCTTCTATTATGGAAATTTTTGTACATATGAACATTCTACTAGCTATATAAGATCATGAAGGCAAAAACCATGTCCTGTTCGGTTTTTGTTGTTGTTGTTGTTGTTGTTGTTGTTATTGTTTACCTGTGATCAAACTCATGGATTTGTGCTTCCCAGGCAGGTGCTTATGCCACTGAGCTAAATCCCTGGCCCTTCTTGTTTGTATTTTTGTTCCTTCCATCAATATACATCGCAGTCCTACCTGCATAGTAGTTAGCTACAATTGTACTGAATTAATGAGTAATTTTTTCTTATTTTCTTTGGATTTCTTTTCTTGAACTGAACGTTTCCTGTTAGATCCTCTTATTCTCTGGTAACAAAATCCTTGTGTGTTTTATTCATTTACTCACATATTCATTCTACAAATATTTACTACACTTCCACTCTGTCAGGTACTGATTTAGGTGATAGACATACAACAGTAAATAAAATAATGTCTGTGTCTACCTTTATGGAGCATACATTCTAGTAAATGAGACAGATAATAAACACATGAATAAGTAGACATTCTGTATGAGTTGAGGTATAGTCATCTAAAAATTAATGAAGCAGATTAACTATAGAAAATGAATAAGGGTTGCAGCTTAGGTAGGGTGTCAGGGAAAGCCCATCTAAGTAGGTGACATTTGAGCACAGTCCTTGTCTTTCCTTTACAATATTACCCTGACCCTCCAACCACCCAGTAGTTAGTACAGAGCTAATTATATAGTTTCCTGCATGAGATATTTACTGACTTCCACAACATCCTTATGAGGTAAGAGCCAGTTCTGACTACTTTAAAGCTTGGGCTCTGGAATCTTGGGCTTAAAGCTATCAAAATTAGTCTGTTATCTCAAAAACATAAGTAACCTCTCTAAACTTAGTTTCCTAAATATGTAAAATGGAGAAAGTGCCACCTATTTCTTAAGATGATTTTGTGGATTCCATGAAATAATAGTAGATTTCTTGTTGTAAGGACTCTATGAAATAATGATTGGAAAATCCCTCAAAATGTAATAGAGTCTATACATAAATAGATCTATGCATGTATATAGTTCTGATAGATGACACAGGTACTATGCAGGGTCAGTGGGAAATACAGAAACTAATAAATGAAGATAGAAAAATTGTTGTTCATCTAGAAATAAATGTTGCTATAATAGAATGCCACAAACTTGTAAGCATTAGGTATTTATTTACCTCATGGCTCTGAAAGCTGAGAAGTCCAAGATAGAGGGGCTGTATCTGCTAAGAGGCTTCTTGTTGTGCCATCCCTTGGCAGAGATCACCATAGAAGGAGGGGATTGAATTGAACTGACCCTTTTTATCAGGACTCTACTCCAGTTAACTAACCCACTCCCAAGATAAGAGCATTACTGCATTCGTAAGGGTAGAGCTCTTGATCTGACCTTAAAGGTACTACTTTTCAATACTATTACAATGTCCATTCAATTTCAACATGAATGTTGGATAAAACATTAAAGCTATATAAAATATAAATTTTGAACACTAAAAAAATTTTAATAGAAAATCTCAGTTAATACCTTATTAGCATTCAAATAATGAAAATGAATTAAGGCACAAGACTTGACTATAAAAACATTAATAGGCTTTATATTAATATTTAAAACTTTTTCATGAAAGTACCCCTTAAAGAATGAGAAAAGACAAGTTATAAACAGAGAAAACACAGACAAATCAGAACTGAAAAAGAGCTTATATCAAAGATATATATAGAAAATGTAAAAATTATGAAGGCACAGCCAATCCCATAGAAAAATGGAAAAAAACTCATGAACAGACATTTCTCAGAGTTGGAAACACATATGCCCAATTAGTTCTTGAAGAGAGATTGAGTATCATTATTAATCAGGAAAATGCAAATCCAATCATAATAAGACATCACATTACACCCAATTGGTTGGCAAAAAATAAAAAGTGACAACACCAGGCAACTTTTCTTGATTAGGGTTCCTGAAAGAAAAAAAATGCTAATGCCCTAAGACAGTGGTAGCAAACCCATGGCACATGTGTTATTTTTAAGACAAAATATGTTAATGTATGAGTTGGGTTATTCAAAACTAAAACTTCACTATTCTAGTTTACTTGAAATGTTGGCACTTTGCGATAAGTTTTTGGGTTTCAGTTTTGGCACTCATCTCTAGAAGATTTACTGGCCATTACTATCCTAAGACATCCATCATATATAAAGAATTACCTTCTCTCCTGCAGATCTAGAATGATACCTAGCTATAACATACTTGGGATAATTAAGGAGATAGTCATTCAAATAATTTTCTGTGTTCTGTGATTCAAAAGAGGAAACTTGGCTAAGAAAGGTAAGTGTCAGATATGTAAATTCTTCAAAATGTCATAGATATCCCAAACATCATATATAAAAATAAGAAGACTGGAAGATACAGAGAAGGCAGATTGTCTAGAGACCTTAGAACATAAAAGAACAACAGTAAGTTGCCTGGGTTTTCTTTTTGTGTCATCCATGTCACACTTTGAGCTGAAAACCTGGTAACCCAGAAAATCAGTGAGTGCAAGTAAAACCAAAGTCTGGTGTTTAGCAAAACACCTGGAAAGATAAGCCTAGTTAGATGGAAAATTTATAGAAAAGTTAAGCTCCCTACTTCAACCTAATACCACAGAAAGAACTGTGTCCCTAGTCCCACCCATTCTCAAACAAGTGGGAAAATTATGTATCCACCCTCACAAAGTTCTAACAAGGTACCCCAACACCTGTTATAACCCCTCACTAGGGTAGTATGAAAGAAGGCAAAGTACCAACCTGGAACTTTTGTCTCCACTAGTTAGCAGTGAATCCCCCACCCCATGACTATATCAGGAAGAACCATTTAGATAGCTCAGACTTCCATTTATCACTAATAATTGATAGTTTACAAAACCATCTCTACCCACTAAGCAGACAGAGAAGACTTAATGGAAATTCACTGCTGTCTTCTTTACCCAGAAGTAACAAGTCCACTACCTTAAGGTATCACTGGAGAATGCTGGGGTCACAAGAACTCTCACCTCTGCTATTCAGTAATGAGGAAACAACCTCTCTTACTTATCAGTGGAAGTCAAGTGGGGAACCTGAACTTCTGTATCCACCTGGCAGTGTTGTTGAGACAACAAACTTTCTCCCCTGATAAACTGATGTTAAATAATGCCACCTAAAATAGAAAGATAAAAGAAGATCAATACTCTCAAAACATTCCAAATGCACATGTGTCAATGGAAAATAACTCATGTAAAGAATCCAGAATATTTCAAACTGAATGAAAAATAATTATCAATAGATGCCCACACTGAGGTGGCAGTGATATTACAGTTATCTGAAAAGGATTCCTAAACAGACCTCATAAAATTCCTACAATGAAAAATGATAAGCACATTTAAAATGAATGAAAAATAGGAAACTTCAAACAAAATGGAAGTGTCAACAAGGATAAAGGAGATATAAGAATGAAATATGTTATTTAGATCAGTAATATACATCAGTAACAAAACTAATAAATCTCTTTGAATAGGATTAACAACAGAATGGAGAACACAAAAGAATCATTGAGCTAGAAGATAGAAAAATAGAAATTACTTAATGTGGCCAATAAAGAAAAACTTGTGTATTTAATAATTAATAAAGCCTAAGAGGCCTGTGACAGTATAACAAAAGGTATAACATTCATGGCATCAGAATCCAAGAAAAACAGGGGAGAGTATATGGCTAAAATAGTACCTGAAGAACCAATGTCTGAAAATGTCTCCAATTAGCAAGAGTTATAAATTTACAGATTCAACAAGTTGAGCAAACTTGTTAAGATAAACTAAAGAAACCCACACCAAGACATCATATTGAAAACTTTTTTTATTTAAAAGAAACAAAAGCATGTAAAGGGTAGAAGTAATACAGCATTCCAAAAAAAAAGATAAGCAATAAGAAATCACTAGTTAATAAATTACATATTGTCCTGTTTGAAATAGTTGCTCAAGTTACAAAATTAAAGCATACAAAGTAGATAGTCAAACGGTGAGAGTGTAAACAGCTACTCATCCATGAATCTCTGCATGTATTTCTATACTTTCTGTATTAGAGAGAAAAACAAACTTAGCAAGACAAAACCAAACAAATTCCTATAAAAATGTGAAACTAAAAAGTCGTATAAAACCACAGGACAAGGTGATCTACAATAATTACTGTGTTCTTTCTTATTATCTTCAATAGAATGTATATCATCAGGCATAACTGAATATAGCAGTATAATTGAGTATAGCAGTAAATAATAATAGTAGTAAAAATAAAACATTGTAGACAGTATAAAACTTCAAACGTAGGTAATAATCAAACCATAGTGGATATTCTAGTGGATCTTGTCATCTTAAGTGCAGTTGCCTGTACTCTCAGACTTGATACTATCAATCATAATAGTTTTGAATAAAATCTATCAATACAAAACCGCGATCGAACAAACCAGATTTGATTACAATCAATCATGGTAAAACAGTGTAGATTTTACAGAGCTTTAGATTAAGTTAATAGGAAATTAAGGATGATTACCATACTATATCCTGTTATTTTCGGGATTACTGTCTGTGCCCTCAAATCTAATACAGGTAGTATGACTGGAACAGAATATAATACATCTAAGCAGAGTAGTGTGAGTAATGTGGGTTTTAAATCCTGGTGCACTATTAACAATAAAGTGGAACAAGGCCATATATGTTAGAGTTTCTAGTTATCCTTCTCTGCCTCATTTGTGCTATGCTAATTTTCCTGCCTTTATTTGTCTAGTTTTCTCCTTCATTCTACTGCCTATCCCACTCATTGAGGCCTTTCTGCCACTATTCCTAAAACCCTGGTATTTTTTTTCTCTCTCTCTAGAATGTCCTTCAGTATTCTCTGTAGGGTTAGATTGGTGGTCACAAACTCGCCCAGTTCCTCTTTGTCATGGAAGTATCTTGTTTCTCCATCAACTTCTAGTGACAGTTTTGCAGGGTACATCAATCTGGGCTGGAGGTCATTCTCTTTCAGGGCTTTGAATACTTCAAGCTCCTCTTGATCTGATGGTCTGTGTCGAGACGTCAGCTGTGATTCTGATTGGGCTTACCTTTATAGGTAATCTGTTTCTTTTCTCTGATGGCTTTTAATATTCTGTTTTTATATTGAATTTCTGCCACCTTGATTATTATATGTCTGGTGTAGATCTGTTTTGGTTGTAGGTGGCTGGAGTTCTGTATGCCTCACACAACCAAATGTCATTTTCTTTTCCCATGCTTGGGAAGTTTTCTTTAATTATTTCTGTGAATAGCCTTTGTAATTTGCCTGTATGTATTCCTGCTTCTTCATTCACATTTCTTATTCTTAAATTGTAGATTCTGTTGTCATCTTCTAGCCTTTGTATTGTTATTACCTGTTTCCTTGTTATTTTTAAGAGATCTTCCCCTTCATCATCACACACTGCCAACTTGTCTTCAAGTTTTGATAGTCTATCCTTAGTTTCTTTTAAGGAGTTTTGCCAGCCTTCAATGGAGTTTTTAATATCCTGGTAGTCTCTTTGAATCTGCTTCATATATTCTATATTTTCTTTATATTCATTATCGAATGTTTCTCTCCTTTTTGTGTGTTCCTCCCTTCTTCCATCTGTATCATCCTGAGAGATGATTCCTGAGAGCATTTCTTTTATTACTCTACTCATACCTTGCTTTACCTGATTTAATCTTTCAGTTTTGAGCTAATCTACAATGTCCCGAAGATATCTCTTAATGTCCATTGAAGCCATGTCTGATGTGTGTTTGCCGCCCTCAGTCTCCCTTGATTTTACTTGTACTGGATCAGTGCTCTCAGGGTTCTGGGCTGGGGGCCTCCTCCTGCCTCTTTCTCCTGTCATGGCCTTGGCTTCCTCCACACAGGTTACAGTGTAGGTCCCAGCCCCCTTCCCTGTTGGCCACGGTTCCTCCGAAGCACACTGGCGAGGGACCTCTGCCCTCTCCTGCCTGCCCCTCCCCACTGGACCAGCCAAACTTCAGAGTCCTACACCCCATTAGTAATTGCTAGGTACAGGGAATCAATCTGGGACTGCTCGATGGGTCCCAGCTACTGGCGCAGTCCAGTCCAAGCAAATCCCAAGAATCTGCTTTGGGGAGGGAGCAACCAACTGAAGTCACTGCCACTCCCAGTTCAGGCTCCTCCTGCCTGATTCCAACATGTCGTCCACCTGGTCACACCCTTCCCGTGGTGGGGGTCCCACCCCCAGCATCGACCACGGACCAGTGAAGGTCCCCCCACCCACTCTGCTCTCCGTTGGGCCCACCAACCCCCAACCTCAGCGCCGCTGTGCCTCTGGTGAGTGGCAGCGGGAACGAGTTTGGGCAGCTCTGCCTGCCCGCGCGGATTCAAGCTGGTTCACACTTGGCAGGTCTCCATGAAAACGCTGTGTCCCATAATTTTTAGCTGTTTCAGTTGTAGTGCCGAAGTATTTGAAGAGCTTTTTTATGTTTTAATTTCTTCCTGTGTCAAGAGGATCCATCTCCCTCTGTCTGGGTCTCTCTGTGGTGTTTTATTCTGGCATATGAGTTGTTTCTTCTGGGAGGCTTTGTATTTTGTTGCCCACTGATTGGCCATGTTGTCTTCTCTCTATTTAAAACTTTTAAAACCACAGACAGAGCCTTGAAAGAAGACAAAGAAAAATGATACTTTACCTGCAAGGGAAAATAATGAAAATGACAGAATTCACATCACAAACCATAAAGACCCCAAATAAGTGGTCTGTTCTTTGACCCATGAAACTATTCTTCAGAAATAAAAGAGAAACCACAACTTTTTTCCGATGGAGGAAACTTAAGAGCATAATCACCAGTATACCTGTAATGAATGACTAAAGGACATTCTCAAATTAGAAAAGAAACCTCAGTATCAGGAAGGAAGTAAAACAGCAAAAATATAAATAAAAATTTATCAAAGGAAAGCAGGAGTATCTATTTTTATATAAAATAAAATAGACTTCATAGCAAAGAAAATTATTTGTGGTAAATATATAAGTTATAAAATGATAGATGTATTATTTTGCCAAGAAGATATAACACCCTAAATGCATATGCACCAAAAAGTGATGAAAAATATGTGAAGGAAAAACTGATTAAACTGAAAGGAGAAAGTTAAATATATAATTATTAAGCACCACCTTAACACCTTTTCCTTTAACAATTGAAATATCAACTAGACAGAAAATAAGATATAGAAGAACTCTATAAAATAAATCATATGATATAACAACAGCAAAAGACACATTCTTTTCAAGTACCCACAAAAACATACCATGACATACCATATCCTGGATCATAAAATAAACCCAACACATTAAAAAAGAATTACACAGAATATGTCCTGTGACAACTAAAGAGTCAAACCATTAGATGTGAGGAAGAGGATTAAGGGAGAGATGAGGAAAAGGAGGTAAAATGGGGGTGAAAATAATCAAAGTATATCTTATATGCATGTACCAGTATACCAAATGAAACCTATTGTTCTATATAACTAAGCTACATTAATAATTTTGTTTAAAAAACTTAAACTTATTTGGAAGAAGAAAAAAGAAAAAAATATAAGAGCTGAGGATGTGGCTTGGTGGTAGAGCATGTGCCTTCGATGTATGAGGCCATAGGTTCAGCTCACAGAGAGATACAGAGTGACAGAGAGAGATATGATATAGAAAAAAAGTAGCAAAATAAACCCAAATCAAGAAGGAGCAAAAGTAATGCCACCCAGAAAATAGTGAAATTAAATACAAAAAAATTAGTGAAACAAGTAACTGAATTTTTTAAAATAAATAAATCAAACTGACATCTCTCTAGTAAGATGATAGAGAAAAATAAAGACACAAAATTACCTATATACAAAATGAAACTATCAGTACACTCTGCAGGATAGTAAAGGAACTGTGAACAGTTCTACCTATATAAACTTAATAGCTTAATGACCAATTCTTCAAGAGACAAAGTATCACAGGGCAACCAAGATGAAATCAGAAGTTTGAGTAGCTATAAACTACTATGGAAATTAAATCAGTAATTTGAAATCTTCCAAAATTAAATCTCAAGAGTTAAATGATATCACTGGAGAGTTTAACAAATTGAATTAGTGCCAACACTGTACTCTCTCTTCTAAGAAATAGAAGATTAAAAAATTTCCAGTTGATTTTATGAAACTATTACCCTGTTACCAAATGAGACATGGACATTATAAAACAAAACTGCAGACTAGTATCCCTCATCAATGCAGATATAGAAATACTTAACAAATTATTAGCAAATATATTCCACAATATATTGAAAGAATTATAATCCATGACCAAAGGAAGTTTATTCTAGGGGTATGAGAGTGCTCAGTATTGGAAAATGAACAGGGTAGCCTACTGTATTACCAAGCTAAAGATCACAACAACTGATGCAGAAAAGGAATTTGAAAAAATTAAACATTATTCATGGTTTTCACAGTAGCTCTCAGAAATATAGAAAATAATTCTCTAACTTGATAAAGAACATCTTGATTCTTTACCTTGATAAAGAACCTACTGTTAACATCGTACTTACTGGCAAAAAGACTGAATTGGTTTCACTCTGGGGGTGACAAGTCAGGCAAGAATGTCCATTTTTATTCAGCAATAATGTTGCTAAGCTTAGACAATGAAATAAAGTTGGGAAATGATTTTTTTGAAAAAGGAAGGCTTATAGATCAAAAGGGTAAAATTGTCCATGTGCATAGATGCCATCATGTACATAGAATATCCCAATGAAGCTACAAAAACTATCTAGAACTAATAAATGAATCCACAAAATTGTTTGGAATGCAAGATAAATTTAAACAAAAATATATTAGCAATAAGCATGTAGATTCTGAACTTAATTAATCAATAACACTTAAAGTCATCCAAATAAAATAAAATACTTAGGTGTAAATTTACCAAAATATGTACAGGATCTGTATGCCAAAAATAAAATAAGTACTAACTAAATGGAGAACCATATTATGTTCATATATTGAAGGTACAATATAGTAAAACTGTCAGTGGCCCCAAACTGATATTTAGATTCAAAATTTTTATCAAAATTTCAGCAAAGGATTTTCAGAAACACAATTGAATTTATTCTAATATTAATAGGAAAATGCACAAGCCCTAGAAGACCTAAATCAGTTTTGAAAAAAATCAAAGTGGTAGATAGGAATCACTCTACCTGATATTAAATTTTCCTGTATAGCTACAGTAATCAAGACTGTGTGGTATTGGTTGAGCAAGGAATATTTAGATCAACATAACACAATAAAGAAAAGAGTATACTCAGTAAATATACCCAATTTGTTTTTTCAAATGTGCAAAAATAATTCAATGGAAGGACAATAAACTTTTCATTTTCAGTCTGAGATGTTGAAGCAGTTAGACATTCTCAGTCCAAAAATACCCTCAGTCTGAGTCTTATTCCTCATGCAAAAAGAATCATGGGCTTAAATTTAAAATGTAAAATTATAAAACTTTCAGGGAAAATATAGAAAAAATCTTCAGTACCTAAGAGTAAGCAAAGAGTTCTTAGACTTGATATCAAAACACAATTCATAAAAGGAAAAATTAATAAATTAAACTTTAAAATGCCACTTTTCTTTTGTGAAAGACCTTGTTAAAAGAATAGGCTATATAACTGGAGAAAAAAATTTTAAAACGTGTATCCAACAAAGGATTAGTATCTAGGATATATAAAGAACCATCAAACTCAACAGTAAAAAAAGGAAGAAAGGATGGAAAGGAGGAAGAGAGAGGGCGAAGAAAAGGAATTCAATTAGAAACCTGACAAAAGATATGACTAAACACTTCATAGATTAGTATATTACAAATGTTAAACACGTATTAAAACAACTAAAATGATGTTCAGTATCATCAGCCATTAAGGAAATGGAAATTAAATTCACAAAATATTACCTGTCAGAATGACTAAAGTTAAAAAAATAATGACACCACCAAATTCTGGCAGACAGAAACTGAATCACTCATTACATTGCCATGGAAACATAGACTGGTATAGCTACTGTGGTAAAGTTTTAAGTAGCTTTAAAAACATGCATCTATATTAAGGCCTAGTAGTTGTATTCTTTGCTCTTTTTGTTTATGTTTATTTGAGACAGGGTCTCAATAGGTAATCAAGTATGGATTACCTATTGGAACACTGGATAGCCAAAGCTGGCCTTGAACTTGCAGCAACCTGCCTTACTCTCCCAAGGGCTGTGATTAAAAGTGTAAGCCATGGTGTCTGGTTCTCTATATTATCTCTGATACCTTCAAGTGAATGTATGATTATCACTACTTCAGAATCTCATCAAAAATAATTTAAGACAAATGACCACCCCAGAGTTCAGGACACTTAAGTACAATTGAACCCCCATTGTGAAAAGCAGAGATAACAGAATTAAAACAACATAAGTTGGACAAGGCTTCCTTTGCCATCCTAATACACAAAGAATTCAACCAGGAGTTATTTTTTCTGCTGCTTCCCTTAACTCTTTGCAGAGAAGGCAAAGGTAAGGGATCTAATAAGCAAGATGTTTCCTGGAGCTACACTGTAAATTCTATAGATCTGCCCCTCAAGATGAATATTGCTCAGCTATATAACCTTATTCTGCCACCAGCACATCCTGAACAAAATGCATTCTGCATGTCTGCATTGGGGCAGGGGCATAAATTTATAAAGGGAGCATGGCAAGAATGAGCACAGGTAGCAGGGAAAAGGCAGGTGCATGGATAGATGAGTGTTGCCCCATCCCCAGGAGGATTTGACATTCTCACTCCAAGGAAAATAAAGATGAAGAAAATACAAGAGTAATTAAGATTTGAGACTTCTTGTAGAAAATATGCTTTAGTCACAAAATATGCTTAAAAATTATGTAGCTCTATACAAATGTATAGAGCTACATAAAATTCATTTACCATAGTGAAGTATCAGCTTTTGCCTGAATAACTGTGCTTTTCCCCCCCACACACAGTTTTCATCTTTTTCAGAAGCATTTGGCTGTTGCCTAGCCCAGCACAAAATTTTATGCTATGGGATATTTTCCCATGCCCAAGGTTAATTTTGCTGATTAATATTCTTCCTTTCTATCAATAGGCATTACCTCCAGCTTATCCATCCAGGAATTGGACAAAGTATGTGACTATTACTTAGTGAACACAATTTTAAGGATGAGATTCATTCAACCTAGAGAAAATATTAATGAACTTGCCAATAGTTCAGTTACGAACTCTAATTTACTAAAAACATATTCTCACTTCTTCCTCAGAAGCTGCACAGGCTGCTCAGCAAAATATATTGAAGAGTTCTGATAGTGAGATGTATGATCCTCAAAGGACATCAGAAATAAAGTACACTATTCAGAGACAATACTGGGAAAAGGTATAGACAGCATTCTAAGGATAAGTGTAACATCCACAGGTAGCAATTTGAAACAAAGTATAATATTTCTTTTCAAATGTATGGTATTCTAGCTAATCAAAAAGTGTACAGGGCCACATCTCTTTGTGTAAATATCATCAACCCTAACTCTGTTGTATCTGGCATTGGAGAAATAATTAAAATGAAAGTTGTTACTAAATTTACCTTATTCTTATTGTTTTGTGTTCTTGTAAGAGGTAAATAACTCAAAGAGAAAACAGAGGTTTGTGCATGTTGATTTAGAAATGTTTACAAATCAGAAGTTATATTGTAGATTTCTTCTTTTGTAACTTTCAAAACTTACAAAACTTTTGATGGTAGAAAAATGCAATAGAGTCTGATTTAGGCATCAGAGACACATGGAATTCTAAAATCATAGTTCACAAAGTTCTTAAATGTACATCTATATTTTTCAGATAAGAAAAGGCACAGAGAACTGACTTGCCCCAAGTTACATATCTCTCCTGATTTTCTAGTGCTGTTTAAGTGTTTATAAAATAATAATTATTAATAATAATGAAATTAAATAAATTTTTAAAACAATAATGAAATTATAATGCTGACAGTAGAAAATGTAAACACATATCTCTTCATGGATGAGGATACATTGTAAGAAGAGCATCATTAGACTATGATGGATACAACATCACCAGGCAATGTAATCTGATAGGTCCACCATTATGTATGTGCAGTCTTTCATTGGCTGAAACATTGTTACACAGTACATGACTATAATAACAGCTTTACCTGGGTAAATCTTCTTAACAATCTCATTTTATGGATAAGGAAACTAAGACAAATAGAGATTTAATGATATTGTTTCATAATGTTGCTAGTTATTTTCCTATTTTTGAGAGCTTGGAACCTAAGAATTGCACATTAGATTTGTAGTATCAGTGATTATTCTGATACAGTTCAGTCTGCAAAATTCTTGGTTGTTCTGTATGTCACTAAAGATATACATTTCAAAGACAGTCAATCAAGGGTCTTTATTTTATATAGTCTATCCCTTAACTCCTATTCCCATTAGCAGAGTTTCTCAACCTTTCTAACTTGTGGACACTTGTTAATATAGAAGCCCAGTGAAAGTTTTACTTTATATTATTTGAGCATGTAGATTTTGTTGTTTTAACTAATGGGCAGCAAAGTAACAGAATTTGAAAGAGATTGCAGTTAGTCTATAAGCAAGTGTTTTAAAGGTACCCATTGATGTTTTAGGTTTATATTTCAGAAATTAATACAGTGCATACATTTTTGGCAGCCCAAAATTGGTAAATCCATTTTCTGAGATATGTTTCACTGGCATAGATTGGAAAGAGATTTACAATTCAGCTTTTATGAAAGTCCAGTGCCATTCATGTCTTTCACTATAGCCTTTTCAAAGTGGAACTAGAGATAGATAGACAGATGGCCAGAGAGAGATGAGAAGCAGGCCTAGAGACAGAACTGAACCAGATGTACAAAGGCAGGGATGTCCAGGCAAGAAAAATGGACAAGACAGAGCAACAGAGACAGACAGAAAAAGACAGGAAAACAGATAAAAAGATATTGAACAACAGATGAATATAGAGAGATATATTAGGAGAAATGTATATAGAGACAGGAGGAAAGACAGGCTGATTGGCAGAGAGAGAGAGAGAGAGAGAGAGAGAGAGAGAGAGAGAGAGAGAGAGAGAGAGAGAGAAAGAGAAGTAAAGGGGAAAGGAGAGACAAAGAAAAGTAACAGGGAGAATTACACCAAAACATAAAGAAAAGATAGAATGCTAAGGGTAGAAAGAGAAAAAAAAATGATACAGGGAGAAAGAAGGCCCAGAGTCAGAATAAGTTAAAAATATAGAGGAAGACAAACTCTGAGGGCAAAAGAAAGACAAGGAGGAGGAAAGGAGGAAGATCTGAGAGAAGGGATGGAGGGAGGAGGGAGCTACAGTCATACAGAGAGACAATAAAGTTAAAGGGGAATGAGTGTTGCACAGACAAAGGAATACAGAGGGGAAGACAGATGCAGAGAGGATATACTGACTGAGTGAGAAGGTGCAAGGAACAAAAAGAAAGGTACACACAGAACAAGAGACAGACCAACATAGAATAGAAACTGCAAAAAAAAAATCAGAGAGAAAAACAGACCAGTGGATAGCAAGAACAGGTAGTAATGGAGGGTTGGTGAAACACAGTGGGTCCAGCAATGATAGGTTGGACAGAGCTACTTGGGATAAGCAAGGAAGAAGAGTGAGAAAGAGATGAGGGGGGAGACAAATGGAGACAATGGCTGAGGGACAGACTAAGAGAATGACAGGCAGAAAATAGGAAGGTGAAGAAAGATAAGCAATGAGAGAGAAAAAAGTAAAAACTTACAGAGACAGACACAAGAGGAGAAAAAGTATCAGAAGGTTCAGAAAAAATTTGACAGAAACAGACTGAGAATGAGAGACATGTGGCAGACATTTACAGAAACGAAAAGGAAAGGAGAAGAGACAGGAGAGAAGCATACTAACAGATAAGAAGAAAGTGATAAACAAGCCAAAGGAGAGAAAATCAGAAAGACACAGAGCAAAACAGAAAAGAGAGTGAGCCAAATATATGGACAGGTATGGACTGAGAGATGAATAAGTGGAAAGTGAAATAGTGGGAAAGGAAGTTAGAGCCATGGAAAGAAATGAAGGAGAGAGAAACAAAAAGCGAGATAGGAAGAGAAAGGGAAGGTAAGAGAAAATGACAGGTAGAGCCCTACAGACATATGCTAGAGACAGATTGATTAATACAAAGAGACCAACAGAGAAGTAGTCAGAAAGAGACAATCTGACAGACAACCTGTCAAGAAGGCAGACAGAAATAAAATGAGAGAAAACAGACAGGTAGGAAATACTTGTGAACTTTATATCTGAAGAGGATCTAGAATCTAGAAACTATAAACAACTCTTACAACCCAACTAAATATAAATGCCATCAAAATACATCTGCATCAAAGCATGAGCTAAGGGCTTGAGTAGATATTTTTGCAAAGAAAATGTACTCACATGCTCAATAAGCCCATAAGAACATGCTCAATGCTGGGGATTTAGCTCAGTGGCACGAGCACCTGCCTGGCAAGCACAAAGTAATGAGTTTGATCCCTGGTACCAAAAATAATTAATAATAATAAGGGCTGGGGATATAGCTCAGTGGCACAAGCACCTGTCTGGCAAGCACGAGGTCCTGAGTTTGATCACTGGTACAAAAATCAGTCTCAAAGGACCAAAAACTGAAAACCATGCTGAATGTCATTAGCCATTAGGAAAATGCAAATCAACACAAGACAGAACTTTGCATCCATTAAAATGGTAGAAATCAAAAAAGTAGGAACTGTCAACTATTTTGGAAGATATAGAGAAATGAGGATTCTTCTAAATTTCAGGTGGGAGAATAAAATCAGCCAGCCACTTGTTAAACAGTTTGTGGGTTCCTCCAAAGTTAACATATGACCCAACAATTGCATTCTGGGTGTATACCCAAATGAATTGAAAACAAATACATGTAGATGCATATTCATAACATTAATTTTCACAAAACCCAAATGCCTACCACTGATGGATAGATAAACAAATTGTAATATATCTATATAGTGGAATATTTCTCAACCATAAAAAGATATGAAATCGTGATGCATTCTACAACATAGATGAACCTTGAATACATACTAAATGATAGAAGCAAGAAATACAATTGTGCATATTGTATTATTCCATTAATGTGAAATATCCAGAATAGATAAATCCACAGGGACAGAAATAAGTTTGGTGGTTACCAAGGGTGGGGGAAGAGGTGAGGGGTAACAACTGCTTGATGAGTACATGCTTTTCTTTGGTAATGATCAAAATGCTTGGGAACTAGAGAGAGGTGGTAGTGCTACAAACTTGTGAATATGCTCAATACCTTTAAAGTGTTCACTTTTAAATGGTTAATTTATGTTATATGAATTTACCTCAATAAAGACAGATGTGAAAGTGAGACCAATGAGTGCAAGAAATAGAGAAGCATACACAAAGAAAGAAGTAGAATGATAGCCAGTGTAACAGAAAGATTGGGAAACAGATGAAGAAACAGAGTAAGCCAACTGAGAAGTTCAAGTTGATCTTTACAAACTAGGATTTTTAAACTAAAATTTTTCTCCAAGCTGTTTTATGCTGAGAATGTAAACTGTCACCTCTCAACCTCCACCCAATTATGACTCTAGGAGAGATTTAGTTCTCTGTGCCAATGCTTGCCTAAATCTATTTCCGGCTATTTTCTGGCTTTTGTTTTATACCCTCTAAGATGGAGTGCTTGTGTATACTGGGTTTGGGGGTAGTAGAGGTGGGAGGGTTGACTAACTGTCCGTCCAGTTTGGCCAAGTTGTAAATAAATTCATTTTTCCTTTTTTATGGACTTTTTTATACTCTTGGTTACAGGTAGCAAATGAACCCAGAAACTCAAGGATCTAGGAAGTGAATTCAGGCCCATTCAAGCCCATTTCATAGCAATACTATTATAGATACCCAGACAGACAGGCATACAGGTAAGAGAGACCGACAGATGCAGTGGATATTGACAAAAACAGAGAAGAACAGACAGAGGGAGTGACAGGGAGACAGAACAAGTAGTTGTAGGGAGATGGTCTAATGTGGTAAGATACACAGGAGGGGACAAAAAAATTGATCTAAGGGTGAAAAGAGAACTAGAAACTGAGAGGAACAGAAAGACAGACTGACAGAAATCAGTAGTCCAAAATACACTATGAGTCAGTGAGACAAACAGACTAGTAAAAAGAGACAGAATCACAGACAAGAAAATGGCAGATTTGGACAGAGTGTATGATAGATTCATCACAGCAAGATAGACCTTACACACAAAAAAGAAGGCAATAATACAGAGGCTGAAAGAGACACCAAAGAGAAAGAGACTGATAAATAAAAAGAGAGGAAGAAAGAAAGAAAAAAGTATAGAGGAAGTTACATAGACAAAGACAGAGGTAAAGTTTGAGGTAAAAACATGGCAGACATCTAGTGAAATGGGCAGACAGAGACAGGCTGCTGGAGAGATGGCACATAGGTTGGACACATAGCTGGAGCATAGATAGACAGGTGACCCAGAGGAAAAAAAAAGAGACACATAAACAGAGGCAATGATAGAAAAGCAAAACAGGCAGAGTATTGACAGAGGAACTGAGGCAAAGAAACAGTGACACAGAGAAGCAGAGAGACTGACAAAAAGGTAGGAATATTGAAAGAGAGCAACAGACAGGCCACAAAAAGACAGATTGAGAACCAGACAGGGACAGAGAAAGAGAGAGAGAGAGTTGTCAAAGGTCATTGGTCTATGACAGACCACAAAGAGACAGAGAGATAAAAACAGGTAGACGAGGGGACAGAATGAGAGTGGGGAAAGGAGAAAGGGAAGGAAGGAAGAACAACCTTGAGGAAGACTGATCACCATAGGCAAAGGTCATCAGAGAAATAGGGAGAGAGAAAAGTTAGAGAAAGTGTCAAAACAGATAAGGACTGACCAGTTGAGAGAAATTGATGGATATACTCAGAGACTGACAGAAAATCAGACATATAACATTAAGACAGATTGAAAAATAAATAGAAAGGTGCTCTCATTGGTCAGTCCCACTCTTCCCACCATGCTCTTCCTTGTTAAGGCTTAGATGAGTGACAATAGGGAGGAATTGTAACACTGTGGCAGAGATTTAGGGAAAGGTGGTATCTGGCAAAAAAAAAGAGAGACAGGGAGAGAGAGACAGGGACAGAGATAAGAAAAAAGAAATTCAAATCATACTGTGAAGGGAACTGAGTCTGAAAGTCTACCTTTTGGAAATGTCCCAGGATCCATATGCTATTAAATAGAAAAGTACTTGTCCAATGTCACTACTGCAAGCCTTTTTCCTTATCAATACTTTGGGGTTTAAATTGTTATTACTGATTTGTAAGAAAACACATGATATCTTTCAGATGTCCATCCATTGTTTGTAGAGTTCCCATCATGCTTCTTTCCTCCCCGAGGAAAATGCTTTGTTTCTTTGATAAAGCAAATTTATCACTTTTCTTTTGTATAGTTTTCTACTGAGTGTCTTGCTTTCATAGTTTAGAATTCATATAGCTCTCAGGCAAGTTTTTTGTAAGATGTTTCTATTTAATATTCAGCTGAAGTGCCAAGGAGTTTAACATTATTGTCATTTTATTAAATGAAAAATCTAGAAAAAACTTTTCTTCCTGTAGGCATTTTACCTTAAATATTTTCAAGGGACTTCTGGCTTTTTCAAAATGATGAGTGGCATCTGATATTGCTGCCCCCATCTGTATAAAAAAAGTACAATTAAATAAAAGGTGGACTGCACAGATGGCCTTTTGTTGTTCCAGACTCTCAGGTGACCTTAAGCAAGCTTGCTCCTGACCAGAAGTAGAAAGCAATGGAAAGCAAGTTAAATGCTGGGGAGCAGGCTCGGCCTCCCTTGTGGAACCTTGGGGCATTTGTTATATGTCCTCAAATAAAAAAAAATGACAGGGAGTCTAGGAATGAGACTCCAAAGAATGAGAATGAACCCGGGCCATTTGTGCTTTGCTGTGGTGTGGTGCAGAGCAGCAGTAGCCTGTTCCCTGGCAAGTTACCCAACCTACTTTGTGGAGATTGCTCTACCCTATGCAGAGGTGAACAGGAAAGTCAGTCCTCCAGGGCATCACACACCCAACATTCTCAGGAGAAAATGTCACATTGCATAGGATTTAAGATCCAAGTTATAATGCTGCCTGTCTGAACTGTGTCCTCACTTGCCAAATGAAAAAGAAAATTTCTTTTCCCTTCACTCTTAATGAAATTACTGGATTTTGAGAATAAAAAGGGTTATAAGATCCAAGTGTGGTGGCACATGTCTACAATCTCAGCAAGCACTCTGGATGCTGAGACAGAAAGACGGCAAGTTTGATTCCAGCCTGGAAAACTTAGCAACTTGGCAAGACGCTGTCTCAAAATGCAAAATAAAAAAGGGCTGTGGATTTAGAACAGTGTGAACAGCCCTGGGTTTAATGCCCTGTACCAAATAAAATAGCAAACAAAGAGGATTATATGATAGTCCAGTCAGATCATCCTACCAAATAAGAGAAAAAACTAAGGAAGAGAAACAGGTAGTTAGGTAAATTGTGTAAAATAGTAAGTAGGGAGTTTACTATGGAAAACAGGCAGTGATACAAAAAAGTTAAAAACTAACCTCAGTTCTCTATAAGTGGTATTACATTCAGCAAAAATCTGACTTCTCTGTGTTTCTCGTAAAATGACAGAGGTAATAAATACAACTCATAGGTGGTTTTGAAAAAGAAATGAGACAATGTAAATAAAGAATAATGTGCTGCTACACTTTGTGGCACACATTAGATGTTTGATATGTTAGGTCACATCAGATCAGAAATAAAGAACTTGATACAATTTTTGCCACTTGATTCATGGTCCAGTTCTCTTTGAAAACCAGGATGAACTGATTATGGAGTGATGTACTTAATATGTACTCTGTCTTTGCAGCACCAGCTTCCAGTGCCCTTTCTGTTAGTGTTCTCAATTTTCACAACTTTGGGAGAAACAAGAGCCTAATGAGCATTTTCCTCTAACCACATCACTGCACATTTGCTTGCAGTCTTTGTTACTGTCTTCAGGCCTTCTTAAATGGTGGCTATAGCCGAGCTAGAATCTAAATTGCCTACAGACCTTCACATGTTTAATAAATATATCTGTCCACAGACACTAAAGCCTGCAAGCAAAATCAGAGCCACTCTTCCCAATCGGGGACTTGGTAGATCTGAGTAATGCTCCAAGGCTGGTACACATTGCTGCAAATTTTTATTATTGCAGGACACATAGATGGAGAACAGTTTGTCTTCTAGTTGAGCCCAATTGCAGTATATAAAGAGCTTGCTCAGCAGAGAAACCCTTTGAAAAACCCTGCTTTGGGGGCACATAGCCCACAGCTGAGAGCTGCTTTGTATCTTAAAAACAGGTCATCTTTGACAGTATCCAGAGTCACCTGAGGGGTGAAACTCCAAAGTCTATTAAAGGAAATAGTGATCAATTCTCTGCTGAAACCAGAAGGCAGTTGGGCTCCTTTTATCTGCATGGACTCTTACAAATTTGAACTGAGGAATTAAAGTCTGAAAATAAGTTGAAACTCTTGGTATTGAAAGGGTCTTAAGCTGAATAATTGATCCCAATTTCTTTTATCATTCAGCCTTTTTCATTTGAAAGACCATTGCCTATATAAATAAGTTTAGGGAATTTAGAGTTTCTACTAAGGCTAATTTATGTCTTATAGAAAAGATAGGAACTTGGTAGTTTTAGCTCCTATTGTCTAGGAGAGTGCAATCTGTTACCACATGTCACTTGGAAAGACTTCACTTAGAGTATTTTTTAATCTGTGATTTATGCATATTTTCCATAATTTTATCCCCTTGCCTCTTTGTGCAAGGAAAATATCTCACCTTTGTACTCATACTTCGTATTTTGATTTTGATATGAGCTGCCACTGTAAAATGACTGGTATTGACTCCATGTGCTACTTTCCTTCTTTATTATACAGTCAATATTTAAGAGTGAGAAATAGCCTAGATAACCCTCCTTTTCCATTTCACAGTCACCAGGTCATGTCATACTCAGCCTCTTAATCAGCCTTTCGACCTCCAGATGTTAACTTACCTCTGACTTGCACATGGCTATCCTATTGTGATAGGGATGGAAGAAGATCCTCATTGGCATCCTGGCTCTAACTTTCAATGACTGCTCCACACAGGCACAACCACCCAGCTTGGCTTAAAGCAAGAGATAACAGACCAAAATATAATCATCCTCCTCATCTTCTCTTGATTAGAACCTGGCCTTACTTGCACAGTCCTCATCAGCGTCTTGGAAGTGGGATTGCTTCATGCTTAGAGATAAGCTTGAACATTTTATCTTTCTCTTGTGGTAGGCAGTTTTAGAGTAAGAAATCCTTGTTGGAGGGAAATAAAAATCCCAGATCCATGTCAAATTGAAGATGATAGCAAGGATATTTTAAAAACAGGTAATTAATGCAGGAAGAAATCTGACTTCTGATAGACAACAAGAAATGGTTTGCAACTGTTGTATCCTAAAGCAAGGAGAGAAATTTCACTAAGTGACAGCAGGCCAAAAGCAGGGTACCAATACAAGGTAAGATGATACTGTGACACTTTACGAAATGATACTTTATGAAGATTCCTGTTTTGGCTGTGAAGTAGTTAATTACACATTAGTGCACTAGAATCTGAAGCTATAGTAGGGAACAAAGGTGACTCAAGTTCATGATTCTGTCATTGATCCTGGAGCGTCCTATTGGATAGGAAATATGATAAGTACAGTGTCTTCTGATAAGTCCTTTGCCTCTTATCAATGAAAAGAATGTCTAAGCTGGGAAATGCATTGGCCTTTCACCAATTGTTTGAATGATCAAAGCAGCAATTTTTCTTCATACCATAGATGCATTCTGGAAAGTGAAAACATGTGGTCTGTTTGATACAGAGGCTATATAATTCATTGCAGGCTGTGGAAAACAAATGACAGGTTCTGATCAAGGACTTAAAGTTGGAGCTGCCCATACAAATCTTTCCTGGCAGTATTTAGCACTCCTATCACCATCTTTTGTCACTTACTCTTTAAATTCTTAATTATGAGCCAGTTGAACTCAGGACTTTCTCAAACTTTAATCACTTGTACTAATGGAGAAGAGAGGTGACATGAGGCTCCAATGAAAAGATGACTATCTTTGCAGCAGATCTAGACTAACTAGGAAATTTGATGCATTGCTTTACAACCTTCAAGTGCACTCTTACACTAGGAGCTCTCCCAGGGGGAAAACTTTTATCTTCTTCCTCCAGCTCTTCATAAATAGCTGTTTTGCATATAGTGAGCAAACAATAGGCAGTATTGCATAAACCATGTGGTCTCCCTTCTTTCCCATTTCTTCTCAGGTTAGAGTCTAGGTGGGGAAAAATAGAGCAGCATCTTTTGTTGTCCTCTTCCAACAATAGTTCTTCAAGTACATTCTTCTGGTCCTAAAATTAAGCCTAGAGAACCATCTAACAGCCTCCAAATATGTCCCCATCTGTGCTAAAGAAATCAAGCTTTCTGTTGAATGTAATTTTTTTCAAGACTAGGATAAAGTTGGATATTACAGCTGTTCATTAATAATAGCCGTTACCAGTTGTGCTGTATGAAAGAGAAGGAAGTGTACTTACTTAGTATAGTAGATGGTATGAAGAAAGTATTGTGTGTTCAAATACTGGCACTGCTATGTCTTAGTCGTGATCAACTGAATTGTTTCTCTTTGAGATTCTGTGACCTCAACTGTAAAGTGGAAGTAATATCTTGACACTAATCTTGTAAATGTGGTAATACATTTCAATCATGTAGCCAGTGATGGACAAAAAGTTGAAATTAGGACTGTACAAATTATTGCTATATCTGTGCTCCCCAAAGGTCAAAGGAATCATCCTATGAGTCAACCATTGAGATGATATCCTTCTGAAATTTATATTTTCTAAATTGTTTTCATTATGCATATTTTTTACTAAGTGATGAATATTGTAATTCCTGACCATTATAAATGCAACATATGGTATTTTCTCACTTTGTTGCATGAGCTTAATTAATAGATTGAATATTGTTAGAATTCCAAATTATGTGAAGCTTTAACAAATCCAGATGGCATCCTTCTTTCTTTTTAAACTCTGTCATATGTATGAGGTCAAAAGTAAATGCGCGTATATATGTCCATATATACACTAAGCCACATAGCATCAGTGTTACAAAGTTTACAATATTATCTTTGGACCATAGACTACAATATTGAATGTTATACAGTTGAAAACAGAGTCAAAAAAGGTAATGTAAATTCACTGAATCTTATATTAGACAGAGACTCACAAGCTTATCTAAGTCAATTGCTACCACCACCTCAATAAACATTTACCTATGACACATTTCTGAGAGATATTTACCTCGTTTGTGTTTAAATACTCTGACTTGAGATCAATGATTTACAGTTTTGCTTTCCTCCCCTTTCTTCAACTCTTGTGCAGTTCTTTTGGGGATTCCATGAAATACTGTATCAACAATGAACTTAGTGCTGAACACTTAAGAAACACACATTAAATGCAGCCAATTATCTTTATCACTCAGTAGCTGGTCTGCCATGATTATTAGGATTTTTTTCTTTTATTGACCATAAACTGCCTCCAGGGTCTAGCTTTGCACTGTAAAACAAGTCTAATTTTTTCCATACAATGATTCTTCAAATAATTGAATACAATGCCTCTGGTCCCAAGTTTTTTCCCTTCTAAGCTAAATATTTGGGCTATTTCAAATGTCCTTTATAAGAAATGGTTTCCAAATACTTCATCCAAGTCATTTCCCCCTAGTGGTATCCAATGTTATTCTTATTATCTGCTCATCACAACAAAATACAGTGACCAGAGCAGAAGACCAGACAGTATGGTTCCAACTTCTCAAGCTCTGGAGCCTAATTAATACAGTCTGAGTTACACTTTTTGCTGGAAGCCATTTGATGTCATTTTCTCATTATTAAAGTTGTAAACTGAACCACTAGATGTTTGTAGCATGAGATACTCTTCATATTTCCTTCATTTTACTCTTTTATGGTGACCTCCTTCTTTGCCTATATTATTTTCCTTTTTCTCAGTTCAGGGCCCATTATTCCAGCCATTTTGCCCCATACAGATTAAGATACATATAATACTAAACCCATATAGTAGCATCATTCACTGTCTTCTAGCTCAGAATATTCGTGGAAGTTTATTCATTCAAATGCTGGCTTTTGACATCTTCTTAGCACCATTCTTATTATCAAGGAAGTCATAGTCCACTTTTTAGAATCTGTCTTGTTTCCAAAGAGCCTCTACCCTCTGCTCACTTCTGTCCTATCTTCAATAGAAAGCATATTCCAGTCTAGTTTGTCAAGCCAAAGTAAATTAGTGTCTAGCAATGTATTATATTAGAAAGACATGAATATTTAATAGCAGACAGATTTGGATTTAAGACCTGAAAATGCTACTTACTAGCTGTATAACAATAAGCTATTTAAAACCACTTTAAACCCTAGTTTCCTGTGGCTTTAGGATTTCAGCTATAAAGTTTATGTACATTAGTGCCTAAAAGATACTTCAATGTTGGAGAAAACATTTTTGAAACTCAGTTGTATCAAGCAAGTAAACTCTCCAGCTTTGTCTTATGTACTGTTATGGTAAACAAACTTACTATACCTTCATCTCAAAACCAAAGGTTAAAATACTAAACAATTCATGAACAAGGAGTGAGTCCTATAGTGACTATTAGCAGCCTCCTGCCTAATTATTGTCCATCCATTCATTACCAGTCTTTGAGCATAATTTTTCAAGCCCTTAAGAATCCAGGTAACTAGGTTATCATCTGATCTACAGTTCTCTATGTTTTTAAGTAACACAATTATGAAAGCTTTGCTGAAAAGCTGTAATTCTAGTATCTAATTCAAAGAAATAAAATTAAGAAAATTATCTTTACTTAACACAGACATGTTCTTATACTGGCTTCACTGGTCAGCACCTACTTTACTCAGTGCTTTTACATCATGCTCTTTAAACCATGATAGCCAAAGAGTTCAGCAAGCTTTTTTTAAAATCTGAGTTTTCAAAAAACAATCTGAGTTTTCCTTTGGTTTGAAAAAGGAAAAGAAAACATAAGAAAGATTGTACATGTGCTCATATAAATGGTGGCTTACTAGGCTTTTTTTTAATTCAAAAGCAAGACTGTATCCTACTCTAGACAGAGGAAAATTCTATTTGAAGCCTTCTTAAAAATATTTGATTTGGCATAAGTTTCTATTTTGCTTATTCAGCAGCAGCTATTTTGACTCTCTTGAGTTCCTCATATTGTCTATCCCACCTTTAATTAGTGTATCCATCTGTTTCTCTGATACTAAGGGGAGGGTCATTGGTTGGTAATTACAGCAATGTCCCTGGGCTCCTATTTTGAAAATGTGCTCTGTGTTCATGACCTTCCAGGCTCAGGTAATATTTGATCTTTTCCTAGGATTCTGTTGCTTACCATTGTTGGCACCTGTTATTTCCTCCTGTTTCATTCAAGCCACAGATTTACTGTACATCCCTGTAGCTTCTTATACTACTCCTTAGTGTATTTGACTCTCTATTTAGATGTGCCTGACCTCTTATTAGAAAATGATTATATCCTGGGCCTTGTGGGCAAAATGCTAATCCAAACTTCCCACCATCAGAAAGTATAGGAGGGAAAGCAAATGTTCCCAACGTATCATAGCTTTAAGAAATTCTCTTTAGAGGGACAAAAACCAAAAGAAGCTCTAAGTGTAGAGCATAGATATAAGGGTGAGGAATTTGCTGGCTTGAGCCACTTTTGCCAGCAGTTTTCTAAGTGCCCTTGAGCAGATTCCTATGGCTTCTTCTCCATATGCAGAAGGGGTTATGTATTCCCCAAAGGGCAGTCTTTTTAAACCAACCATGAAGATCTGTAGGACCTGACCTTAACTTTCTTATTAACACTGTCTCTCACTCTGTCAACATGACTATGATCATGTTGTGGTTTTTTGAATCACAATATGAATATAAGATTTAATTTTTTTTAGTCTGTTCATAAGAAGAGATTTAACAAAGGTATAAAAGGGAAGTATCATTCATTTGATCACCTTTGTTATAGCTCCCATTTAATGGCTGCTTACTAAGGGCCAGCACTTTGCTCAGTACTCAATGGGATTATGTCACAGACTCAATATAACCCCATTTTATAGATGAACAAATAAGCCCCAAAAGGTTAATTAACTTACCCACAATCATACAGTGAGTAGGTGTTAAGCTTCGGACTCAAATCCAGATCTCTAATTTTAGAGCCCAAGCTCTAAACCATTGTTATACCTAACTTCAATGCCATTTTATTCACAAGTGAACAAAATGCTATAAAAGGCAGACAGCCTTCTGCCCTGTCAAGCTAAACTGTTGGTCTCCTACACACTCTCCCATTTTTCTTTGTTCACATCAGTATCCTCTCAGATGTGCAATCCCATATATGACTGCCCTTTGGTTTAGCTCATGCTGCTCTCTGTGAGCATTCTTTGTGCACCTATTAATCTGGAATCATCCTCTTCCTCAACGCTGTCAATTAAATTCTTATATTGTAAAACTAATTAATTTCATTTCTTCCATGAATACTCCTCCTACCCACTTCTCTCTTCCCCATGTCTCTTTCACTTTTATTATTGTAATTACAATATTTACCACTTAATTTTTTGCTGTTCAGTGATTATGAATCTCATTGAGATCAGGAACCATATTTTGTATTTCCTTATAACACTTGCACAGGGCAGGTATATAGATATGCAATAAATAATTGCTTTGATTCTATATATAGTGATCAGCTGAATTCATTGTACAATATATATTTTTTCAGTCTTCTTAGCCACCCACGCATCTAACATAGAGAGAGCACTTTCCTGTCCTCTTCACAGTCCAGGAAATTTATATTTGTAATCTCATGGAAAAGGTATTAGAATTCTAACAGTTAATTCCAATCTACCACTTCCAGTGTGACCTATGGTGAGAATAAAGACACTCAGGCATATTTATAATTATGAGGAACCAAGAGGTCCTAAGTATGGGTAGGATGAAGGTTCATCAGTACAAAGGCCTTGACCCAGAGCCTAACTCAGATTTTATTAATTTATGAAGAAGAGGGTGACTTGAGGATGAGTGATTGTGAGAATTGCAGGAAATACATGAGTACTGTGAGCTGGGCTAGCTGGGAGGTCTGAAAGCACCTTGCAATATGCAGAGAGAAGGATATGCAGAAAGGTCAATCTGCATAACACAAGGTAGCATTTATTGTACAGGGGCCAGTGCTTTAGCTCTAATGTGCAAACTTTTCTGTTCTGGGAAGTCATAGCCTCTTATTTCAAGGCTGAAACCAGTCGACAGCCTTGGAGCTGTGGCTCTTCATCCTACCTGGCTCAACCATGTTTTGGGAGTCACAGGGTGTGGAAACAGCCACTGTCACCTAGCTTCAAAGATTATGCATCAGCACCTCAGCCTAGCCCTATTTATATTGCTTAGAGCCCATGGAAAAGGAAATGGCTTGGCTAGCTCTGTACATATCAGTACATGGAGATAGGGACAGGTTTAGCCAAAATGGAGATAATCGCTCTTTGTTCAAGGAGAGTTGTCCAGGTGGCCTCCACAATCTAATTATGAAAAATTAAACATATGTCAGAAGCCTTAAAATGAGTGTAAAATTATTTTGCAAATCTAGACCCAGTACTACAATCTCTGATCTTTAACATATACTCTTGCCAACATCTAACAAATATAATAGTACATTTAGAAAAGCATATTGGTGAATTAGCTGCACCAATCAAGACCTAGGTTCTACTTTCAGCTCTGCCACTTACTCTGAGATTTGGGACACCTTATTGACTTTTCTGAGCCCTAGTTGTCTCTTCTGTAAATGGAGAAAGTAATAGCCCTTCTATGAATTTTAATGAGTTGTTAAGAAAATGTAAATGGGAAAATACATGTATTGGCATGTGTTAAAATGTTAGAGATGGAAGAAACCTTAGAGATGAGTCCTCATCCCACAGGTAAGGAAAAAAATCAGTGCAAAATGGGCTATTATATTTTCTAAGCATTTTTAATTGTCTGGAAATAAGAACCACTGTTATTGAAGAAAATAGGCCATACCATCCTGATCTGAGCAAAGGACACTTTTAATCCCTTCCCCTTGCTATGCTTTTATACCTGCTGCAGATGTATTATCATGGGTTGATAAGGTCCAGTAAGCACAGCTATACCCTATAATTCCCAGTCATTGTCCAGCCCTGCTTTTGACAAACAACATGGGACTCCTTGTACTTCCTCAACAGCTGTCCCAGGTGGATAGTCACAACCCATTTGTACTGAACTCCCTCACCCCAGAAAGTTCCATTGTGACTTTTCCCTTCCACAGCACCACCCCGACATTTATGACCCTGTAAAGACTGGATAGCCTGTATGGGAGCTAGAGAGCTAGGAGGTCAGGTCTCTAGTGCTAGATTGGTCCCTCTCAGGTTTGCTATGAAATAAACCTGTCCTGTTGAGCTCCTATCCCTGCTTCTTTTCCTTTGTCCTAACAGTTACCACTTATGTAAGAGTAATCCCATCACTTTCCTGTGGAAGGGATACTAGTAACTCCTCAAAGCAAGTGTTAGACTTGGCACAGACTTTGTAAGTTGTCCAGGGTTCTTTCAGTGATAGAATCATATGTTCCTGATCTAAAAATTGACCAGTGTGGCCACAAAGAGGGAACCACTTTGTTTTCAAGAGGTAATAGGGCAGCTCACTGGCTGCACAGTTGGGGCCTTTTGTAATAGTAACTTGCTTGCTGTGCTTCCCACGGGGTGAGTTAATGAACCACTAGAGATCTGCTCTGAAATAAAAAGGTCACACCTAACACGAGGCATTTCAGCACAAACATCCTGTTCTTTTCCCTTCTTCAAGGGGGAGATTTTATTTAAAACCATCTGGGATTTGCCAGAAACTTAATTTGTGTGGATGGCAGAATGGCCCTTGCAAAGAAATGTCAGCAGAGAAAATCCACCAGGAATTATGGATTCATAAAATGTTATAGGTGAAAGATACCTTGGAGATTACTGAGTCCTCATCTCATGGGTAAGGAAACCAACATCCAGGGAGGAACAGTGACTTAGACAAGATCACACAGAAAATTAAGTAACAGACCAGACACTTGACACTGAGTTCCCCCAAGTTTTCATACTCCTTATTCTTTGTGTTGTCCTCAACACTGATTCATTTGAGTTTCACACTGGAAGAGTGTTAAGTAGCTATAATGATTTTAGTGTCATTCTCTAAAATGGAAGCACTGCCTCTAATCCACTAGCCAGGAATAGCTGGAATGCTCCAGGCCAGTTAGTAATTCAGATTCTGACACTTTTAAGTCTTAAGACAATTAGACATCTTAAAATTTTATTCATTTCTATAGAGGTGTCAAGCCCCCATTTCATACCTATATGCTAAATGAAGTTTCTAGGTTGTGCAGATTTTCAGGAAAATTATTAGTCACCAGGTTCATGACTAACTCAATGGCATGGTGGTATATAATATCAGAGTAGAAACTGAAACAGTAAATTTATGTTTCAGGATAACTTACAAAGACCATGAACAAGTCACTTAACTTGCCTTGATCACAGTACTATCAATAGGTCTAGTATGTGTTTCCTCTCTGGTCTTTTCTTTTGCCCTTAAACCAACGTTAGCTCAAAAACTTTGACTGCTTTCCACATCTCCTTCTGAATTTTTAAAACACTGTCCTTTGAACTTTCTTGGTTCTCTTAAAAACCTTGTTCCACTTTCCTTTCTTTTGCCCTCTTTAGGCCACTTTCTACCCATGCTCCACCCTTCTAAATGGCCCGTTGTGATGGGATGCTCCCCAAGAATCCTCAGCTTCTAGCAAGTCCTAAGAGTCTATCAGTAAAGCTTTGGTGCTGTATATCAGAATTTCCCAGGTTAGAAATTTAAGATATCTGGTTTTACTATAGCCCAGAATCCTGAGTAGCTGGCTCTTATTCCTTGGTTCTGGACCTAATACATTGTATTCTTAGGTGATTTCTTTAGAATGGCCAGAATATTAAATGTGATTTATTATTTTAGATGGTGGGACTGAGATGATCTGGAATCTATGTAATTTAGGTGTGTGTGTGTGTGTGTGTATGCATGTACATACGGCATGCATGTGCAATAGATTAACTCTCTTTATTTTGAAGAGGAAAGACAGGGTGAAAGATACTACTTAAAAATTGGGAATTTGAAGTTAACTTCTTTAACTATTGATTGTAACTTAAGGCAAAGGCAAAAGTGTGATGTAGATTTACGGTTAACCTTCTTACACTGCTGTTCTGGGAGTTGGGAATACTGTCTTTCATAGGAATGTTCAATCACATTGCCTCAGCAATGTAAGTCTTTTTAAAACTCCTAAGTTAGGCTGTTGTTGTTAGGTTTTCAGCACAATAAGAGAGAAAAATATAATATAAAAGTAGCTTTTATTGCAAGCATGTGGAGAAGAGTCAGTCACAGCCAGCTTAATACCTCCACTGACTTGGAAAGCAGGGTTTAAGATATATTTATAAACTCTGACAGGGGTGGCACTTAGGGCAGGCATTTGATGATGCACAAGGGGCTTGATTGGAGCCTTTTTCGTGCCACTGGGACAGGAAAATGGAAGTTGTCATATGGGAGAGAGGGAGTGGCTAACCCTTTTTGTGCCACTGGGACAGGAAAAAGGAAGCTGTCATATGGGAAGGAGGGAGTGACTTTAAAGTAAACATCCTTAATCCCACCTCCACTACGTAAAGCCACACAGGGCATAGTCCTTTCATTCCCGTCTTCTTGTTTTTGGGAAAAGGGTGAAGTCTCTCTCTTACTACTTCCTGCTGGCAGGGAGCACCGTATTGGGGTTTAGGAAGGTTGACAGGATGATGGCTGATGCCCACGTAGATGTATAAGCTGGTACCACATATATTGGCCAGGACAACTTCATCATTGGTAAATGCCCGCATCTTGGACTGGAAAAACAGAGAGACAAGGTGCTATGAGGAGTAAGGCCACTATTGTATTTAAGGACCTAGGGGAGGTAAAAGGAAAGATGCCTTTGATTTTATATGTTGTTTCCTTAGGGCCATAGTAAGCATCCCAGGAGGAGTGTCATTTTATCAGGATCATGGTGAGTTAGATTCTAAAAAAATAAGTTTGGGGTGAAATTATGAGAGATGATTATTTCTCCATCTAAAAGGGTAAAAATTAAAAGTGTAGGTAGGCAGGGCTTGTCTCTGGTCCAGGAGTTGAGTTGGAAAGAATAAGAGGGGTGAGGAGGGCTGTGGCTGTGTCACTATAAGGGAGATCATTTGTCCAATTAAAAGTGAGCTAAAAATATCAATTTTGCCTCAGGAAAATCCCCAAGCATGTAAAAATTGTCTTGGGTCACACTTAACAAAACAGATCATCATCTATCTTATAAGAGTGAATTAAATTAAAAAATGCTCCAACCCAATACCATTGGCCATCACCAGAGGCACAGGTTGGGATCCCAAGGACTAGAATAATAGCTCTGTCTCAGATTGCCCAAGGATGTGAGAACTATTGTCGTAGACTCAGGACGGAATGGGTAGTCTGGCCTGGGCCTGGTCCATGGTAACTGAAAACCCTGGATGGAAATTGGCTCACCTATGGTAAATCAGGCCGGTGTTGTTTGCAGGCAGCGACAAGTTGGGCAGCTCTCATGTGTTGAAAATGGGGAATTAATCCAATATATGGTCTGGTCCATGGATTAGCAGGGGGCTCAAACTGGGAGGACCCCAGGAGCCACTCACTTTGCTATCCAAGTCACAGCACCATTCTGTTAGGTTTTTGGTGCAATAAGAGAGAAAAATACAATATAAAAGTAGTTTTTATTCCAAGGACGTGGAGAGGAGTCGACCATAGCCAACTTAATCACCTCCTCTGACTGCAAAGCAGGGTGTGGGATATATTTATTAACTCTGACAAGGGTAGCACTTAGGGCGGGCATTTGATGACACATGGGGCTGATTGGAGCCTTTTTCGTGCCACTGGGACAGGAAAAAGGAAGTTGTCATATGGGAAGGAGGGAGTGGCATTAAAGTAAACATCCTTAATCCCGCCACCACTACGTAATGTCACTCAGGGCATAGTCCTTTCAGTTGTGAGCATTTTAAGATTCCATTAAAGCTTTCATGTAGGTAGACTATACTAATTCTTCTGTTCAGAAAATTGGTTTATGTAATGTGTTTGTAATTGTGGAATGTGGAAAACACTGATTCTTTGGGGCTTTGTGGTTCAAGCCAAGATCACTCCATGGTTAGATTGTGAATTCTTTAATACTTTTGAGTAATTATGACTAGTATCATTGTAGTTATTTCTATAGCAGAGATACAGTTTACTTTGGTGTACAACATAGCCCTAGGTAAACCATGACCCCAGCATGGAGTATAAAAATTCTCATTCCAGCACCTGCGCTGAGTGGCATGAGCTAAAGGCCTGCACAGCAAACTCCACCTAGCCATGGAACCTCGGTGCCTCAATCAGAACCTTGTAGGGCCCTCCAGCATCCCCAAACAGGTAGAGAGCTTTGCTGTGCTGTGTGGGATGAGCTAAAGGCCTGCATAGCATACTCCATCTAGCTACTTGCCTTGGTACACCACTCACAAATTGATAGAGTTCTGCCCAGCAACCACAGCAGCTGGGGGGCTTCAGAGTGCCACATGGGGTGGGCTGAAGGTCCTCTTAGTATATACCTCCCATTCGAGGAGGCTTTCAATACCACTAGGAGCCCAGTAAGACCTGCATAATGACCCCCACACAACTGGAGAAACTCCTGCAGTACGGAAAGAAATCCTCAACCCAGGAAGCAACTGAGACCTTGCATTTGGCTTCACAAAGGGAATACAGGGAAATGACAAAACAAAAGAGCAAAATACACTCACAGACCTCCAGCTAACCCCAAACAAGCCTAAGAAACATGGTCATATATAAGCCATACACTTGAAACATCTGAAATGATAACAACTAAAGGAAAGGTACAACTCCATGAAGCTGTAAACGGACTGAGGTCACAAATAATCTCCCAGGTAAAACAAGAAATGATAAACATAATAAAAAGATATGCTAAACACATCCAAAGAAGACATAGTTAAAAAATTGAGGAACACTGCAAAAAGATGGAAACCTTGAATGAACAATATAAGAAAGAAATAGAATTCATGACACAGATTCAAAGAGATATCCAGGAAATCAAAAATTCCATCAAAATCTGGCAAAATCACCTCAATGAATGTCAAGATAGAATTTCAGACCTCAAAGAAAAGATTGCAGCTAATGAACAGGAAAGGAAAGATCTTTTAAAAATCACAAAGAGACCCTGCCACCGGGAACCTAGCAGAAGCCTGCATCAGGTAAAAGCTGCCTGGAACCTCCACCATGGGCCTGCCCTGCCACCAGGAACTTAGCAGAAGCCTACATCAAGGGTAAGCTGCCCGGAACCTCGACCGAGGGCCCACCCTGCCACCGGGAACTTAGTGGAAGACTGCATCAGGGGTAAGCTGCCTAGAACCTCCACCATGGGCCGACCCTGCCAACAGGAAATTAGCAGAAGCCTGCATCAGGGTAAGCTGCCTGGAACCACAATCTTGGGCCCGCCATGCCACCAGGAACTTAGTGGAACCCTGCCTCAGGCATTGGCTGCCTAGAAACTCCCCCAAGAGTCCACCCTGCCACTGGGAACATCAAGGAGTCCTGCCCAAGACTGAAAACTGCCCTGGACTGCTTCAGCTGGGTCCACCCTCCCAATTAGAACATCAGAAGACCTCAGCAGGCTCCAGTTAGTGTGAAAAAATTTGAAACTTTGCTCCCAGGTAGTGAATCTTGGACTACAGTGGATTAACTGTATCACTGTGGTGAGTATACCCCTAAAATAGAGGTGTACAGGGGATAAATAGGGCCAGTAGTAAAACCCAATCCAACTAACTGTAAGATTTGGTGTGTCTGAAAAGAGTGTGTGTGATCCCCTCCTACACATAGAAAACATCAGGCAGAGTGAAAATGACAAAACTAAAAAGCAAAATGCAGTCTCAAACATATAGTTCAACAAAAGCAAGTATGGGAGACATTGAAATAGAGGACCCCAAAACTAACATGCCAGGAATCTCTGAAAACATAGTGAGTGAAATAAAAAAAATGCATCAGGCTATAAAGGAAATGAAATTAGAAGTACTCTCCCATGTAAAGATAGAAATAACAACTTTAGTAAAGGAGTTGTTAAATGCAGCTAAAGAACAACTAGAGAAAAAAATACATGAGCATTGGAAACTGAAACTTTGAATGAACAATATAGAAAGAAAGCAGAATTCATGAAACAAACTCAATGAGACATCCAAGAAACAAAAAATTCTATGGACAGTGTGCAAAACCGCCTAAAGGAAGCTGAGGATAGGATTTCGGACCTTGAGGACAGGATCACAACTAGTGATCAGGAAAGGATAGAACTATTAAAAATAACAAAGCAGGATGAAATGACAATCCAGAAGCTGCATGATGATGCCAAGAGCAACAATATAAGAATAATTGGCATTAGCGAAGACACAAGAGTCCAGGCAAATAACAGACTTTTCAGCGCAAACCCTAAAGTCAAGAAGCTTGGAGTGAGGTATTTCAAGCCCTGAAAGAAAACAACCTTCAACCAAGACTAATGTACCCAGCAAAACTTTCATTCAAATTTAATGGAAAAACAAGATACTTCCATGACAAAGAACAAATGAAGGAATTCATGTCCACCAAACCAACCCTAGAAAGAGTACTGAAAGACATACTAGACAGAGATAAAAATGACCACAATGCCCAAAATAACAACAGAAAGAAACCACCAGATAGGATAAGCAATTAAATAAGAGGAAAAGCAGAAAGTAACAACTGGAGCATAACATTGCAAAGTCGAGACAGTACATACATATCAGTGATATCCATAAATATAAATGGCCTCAATTCACCTACAAAAAGAAGTAGATTGACAGAATGGATCAAGATCAATATGTTGTATACAAGAAACACATCTGACCCAAAAGGAAGCTCATAGATTAAAAGTCAAAGGATGGAAAACAGTATTCCATGCAACAGGAACCCAGAAAAAGCAGGGGTAGCTATTCTATTTGCAGACAACATGAACTTCAAACCTAAAATGATTAAAACAGATAGAGAAGATCACTACATACTTGTTAGTGGTAAAATACAAGAGGAAGAACTAACAACTATAAATATATATATATATGCGCCAAATACAGGAGCACCCAACTATATAAGACAGATACTAATGGACATGAAAAACCAAATACACAACAACACAATTATAACAGGAGATCTTAACAGCCCATTGTCACAAAGAGATAGATCAACTAGACGAAAAGTCAGCAAAGAAATAATAGAACTCAATCATAACTGTGAGCAATTGCACTTAGTAGAGGTTTACAGAGTGTTCCACCCAACCACATAAGAATACATATTCTTCTCAGCTGCACATGGGACATTCTATGAAATAGGTCATACATTATCCCATAAAACAACCTTAAGTAAATGCAAAGGTATTGAAATCATACCATGCATAATATCTGACCATGGTGCAGTGAAATTGGAAATTAATGGTAAAAGAAATATTAAAACCTGCATAAATACATGGAAATTAAATAACAGGCTTTTGAGCAACCAGTGGGCTACAGATGAAATTAAAGAAGAAATAAAGCACTACCTACAATTCAATGAATATATAGAAACAACATACTGTAATCTGTGGGATGCAATGAAAGCAGTCTTATGAGGGAAATATATAGCAATAAATTGTCATATGAAGAAACCAGAATGAGCAAAATTAAACAACCTAATGCTCCATCTCGTGTCTAGAAAAAAAAGAGCAAGCTATACCCAAAGCTCATAAAAGAGAGGAAATTGTAAAGATTAGAGCAGAAATCAATGCAATTGCAAATAACAAAAACAGTACAAAGAATTATTGAATCAAAAGCTGCTTTTTTGAGAGAAAAAACAAAACTGACAAACCCCTGGCTAACCTAATCAAGAGAAAGAAAAAACCGAAATTCATGCAATAAGAACTGAAAAGGGAGAAATTACTACAGATCCCATGGAAATTCAAAAGATCATGAATACCTACTTTGAAAATCTCTACTCACATAGAGTGGAAAACACAGAGGAAGTGGACAGATCTCTAGAAACATATAAACTACCAAAGCTGAACCAAGAAGTTATAGCAATTTTGAACAACCCAGTATCAGCTATTGAAATTGAAAATGTAATTAAAAACTTAACAAAAAAGGCCCAGGTCCAAATGGATTCACAGCTGAATTCTACAAGAAATTTAGAGATTAGATGCCAGTACTCTTTAAACTCTTCAATGAAATTGAGAAAATAGCAATCCTCCCAAAATCATTCCTGCAGGCATGTATTACTCTGATACCAAAAACAGCAAAAGATCCAACCAAAAAAGAGAACTATAGGCCAATCTCACTAATGAACATTGATGCAAAGATCCTCAACAAAATACTGGCAAATAGAATGTAGCAGCAAATCATCAAGAAGATTATACATCATGACCAAGTGGGGTTCACTCCAGGAATGCAGGAATGGTTTAACATATGCAAGTCAATAAATGTAATATACCATATCAACAGAGCGTAAAACAAAAACCACATGGTCATCTCAATAGATGCAGAAAAAGCTTTTGACAAAGTCCAACACATGTTCATGATAAAAACCATTCGGAAACTCAGAATACATGACGTCTACCTCAAACTTATAAAGGCCATCTATGACAAACCAACAGCCAACATTATACTAGATGGACAAAACTCAAAGCTTTCACTTTAAAATCAGGGACAAGAAAACGATGTCCACTATCACCACTCCTTTTGAATATAGTTCTGGAAACACTAGCAAGGGCAAACAGACAAGAGAGAGAAATAAAAGGAGTAAAGATAGGAAAGGAAGAAGTTAAATTATCGCTATTTGCAGATGACATGATATTCTATATGGAAGACCCAAAAATTTCCATTAAAAGACTACTAGAGGTAATAATCAAGTTAACAATGTTGCTGGATACAAAGTCAATGCTCAAAAATCAATAGCATAACTGTACACAAACAAAAACCTCACTAAGAGAGAGAAATATAGCCCTTTACAATAAAATATAATTAAAAAATTAAATACTTAAGAATGAATGTAACTAAAAATGTAAAAGACCTTTATGCTGAAAATTATACTACACTGAAAAAGGACGTTGAAGAGGATATCAGAAAATGGAAGGACATTCCTTGCTCTTGGTTAAGAACAACCAAAATTGTGAAAATGGCCATACTCCTAAAACTGTTAAACAGATTTAATGCAATCCCAATCAAAATAGCATTGACATACCTCACAGATCTAGATAGAACACTACTAAAATTCATTTGGAAACAGAAGAAACCTAGAATAGCAAAGGCAATTCTAGGCAACAAAAGCAAGGCAGGAGGCATCTTAATTCCTGACTTGAAACAGTACTATAAAGCCATAATGATAAAATCAGCATGGTACTGGCAAAGAAATAGACCTGAGGATCATTGGAACAGATTAGAAGATGCAAGCACAACTACAAGACACTCAGCCACCTGATATTTGATAAAGGGGCTAAATATGTCCACTGGAAGGATAGTCTCTTTAATAAATGGTGTTGGAAAAATTGGCTCTCTACATGCCAAAGACTGAAATTACATCCAAGCCTATCACAGTGCACAAAACTAAAGTCTAAATAGATCAAAGACCCAAATATTAAAACAGAAACACTAAATCTACTGGAAGACAAGGTAGGTAGACATCTTGTCAGCATAGTGGTAAGCAGAAAATTCATGAACAAAATGCATACTGCATGGGAATCACTTCAAAGAATCAACAAATGAGGTCTCATATTATTGAAAAGCTTCTGCACTTCAAAAGAAATCACCAACAGAGTGAAAAGAAAACCCACAGAGTGGGAAAGAATTTTAGCCAGCAACCCCTCAGACAAAGGACTTGTGTCCAGAACATATAAAGAATTATAAAACATCGAGCCTCCCAAATTCAAAGACCCTCTCCAAAAATGGGCATCTGAGGTGAACACACAGTTCTCAGAGAAAGAGATACAAATGGCAAATAAATACATGAAGAAATGTTTACCATCACTGGTCATTCAAGAAATGCAAGTTAAAAAAGCATTGAGATTCCACCTTACTCCGGAAAGAATAGCTGCCATCAAGAAATCAACTGATAACAAATGTTGGCGAGGCTTCGGGGGGAAAAAGGAACACTGCTCCACTGTTGGTGGGAATGTAGACTGGTGCAACCATTATGGAAATCCATATGGAGAATTCTCAGAAGACTAGGATTGGAAGTTCCATTCAACCCAGCTGTTCCCCTCCTGGGTATTTTCCCCAAAGAACTGAACAGTTCATATCACAGTAATATATGTGCACCCATGTTCATAGCTGCACAATTTGTGATACCTAAATCCTGGAAACAACCAAGATGTGCATCAACTCCAGAGTGGATGAAAAAAATGTGGCATTTTTGTACAATGGAATATTACTCAACTATCAAAAGATGATCTTGAGGCCTTCATTGGCAAATGGAGACAACTTGAGACTATCCTCAGTGAAATAAATAAGAATCATATTTATAAATATTATATTGTGACTCTAGTGTAAAAAGTAAATAAGAACTACAAGTATAATAAAACCAAAATATGTAATTGCTATTGTAAAAAGGAGAGGACAAGAAAGTGCTCTAAGGGATATAACTGCATGTATGTTTGAGTGTGTAAAATAGATGATCATATTGCTGAATCTTTGTTCTATCTCTGAGCAGAACTGTTTGTAGTCTGACTGTTTAAATGTTTACTATGTACCCTTTAACTTTGTAACTTAAACAACTACATCCAGGATGACAGTATGTAATTTATAAATTACTGATTTCTTAGTGGGGCTTTTTCTCATTTTCCTTTTTTCTTTATTTTTCTTTCTTTCTTGTATAATTCTGTATTGTTGCTACCCTTTTTTCTGTTTTTTTTCTTCTCTTGAAATAAAATTTTAAAAATGTATAATTGCTATTGTAAAAAAAGAGGAAATAGGAAGTGCTATAAAAGATATAGCTGCATTTATGTTTAGATGTTTGGGATTGATGACCATATTTCTCGGTTCTTGTTGGATTGTTGAACAGATCTGTTTGCTCTCTCACTGCTTGAGTGTCTACTTTGTGTGCTTTAATTTTGTAACTTGAATAACTATTTCTAAAATAACAATATGTAATTTATCAGGTAGTGATTTCTTAGTGTTTATCTTCTTTTCTTGAAATTCTGTAATATTTCTACCTTTTTTCTGTTTTTTTCTTTTTAAATCAAAAACATATCAGAATCAGGAAATAATTCAACAGTTGCATGGTGGCACAAAGAAAAACAATAAGTTGGTAGGTATAAACAAAAATGAAAATGACAGCACAAATGATATCAAAAGACTATTTACAGAAACAAAAGCAGAAAATTTCCCAAACATGGAAAAGGAAACTGACATACAGATAAGTGCAGCATATCAAAGTCCAATTAGCCATAAGCAAAACAAATCTATACCCAGACATATAATAATCAACATCCCAGAAATTTAACATAACAGAATATTAAAAGCTGTTACAGTAAAAAGATAGATAACCTGTAAAGCAAAGCCCATCATAATCACAGCAGACTTCTCAACACAAACAATGAAGTCAAGAAGAGCATGGAGTGAAGTATTTCACATCCTAAAGGATAATGACTTCCAACCTAGACTGATGAAACCTGCAAAACTGTCCTTCAAAATTGATGGAGAAATAAGATACTTTCATGAAAAAGAACAGTTGAAGAATTTCATGATCATGAACCCAACCCTTCAAAGAATACTGAAAGATATTCCAGATAGACATAAAAGTAACTATGACTCCAAGAACACCAAGAGAAAAAAAAACCCTAAGCAAGTAAGACAATTAAATGGAGTGGAAAGGTAAAGGATCAACAGCAGAAAGATAACATGACAAAAATAAGCCAGTATGTATCAGTTATAACAATTGATGTAAATGGCCTCAATTCACCAATTAAAAGAAGCAGACTGACACAATTGATCAAGAAACAACATCCATCCATATGCTGTATACAAGCGATCCATCTAAACCAAAATGTAACTCATAGATGAAAAGTCAAAGATGCAATACAGTACTTCATGACACAGGACTAACTATTCTGTGAGCTTGAAACCAAGAATGATCAAAAGAGATAAAGTCACTACATACTAGGTAGAGGAAATTTTCAAAAGGAAGAGATAACAATCTTAACCTTATATGCATCAAAATGGGAGCACCCAGCTATATAAAACAAATATTAATGGAAATGAAGAATCACATAAGCAATAACACAGTTATAATGGGAGAACTTAATGCCCTGTTGACACAGAGACACAGATCAACTAGAGAGAAAAATCAGCAAAGAAATAACAGAAATGAATCAAACTTGTGAGTAAATGGACTTAGTAATGTACAGAGCGTTCCACCCAACAACATCAGAATATACATTCTTCTCTTTACATGGGACATTCTCTGAAATACACCATATGCTAGTCAATAAAACAAATAAATGAAAAAGGATCAAAATTATCTCATGCATATCATCAGATCATAGTGCCATGAAACTAGAAATTAATAACAAAAGAAACTACAAAAACTCAATAAACATATGGAAATTAAATATTACACTCCTGAACAATCACAGTTAAAGAAGAAATTAAACAATATCTACAAGCAAATTAAAATACAAATACAACTTACCAGAACCTGTGGTGTGTAATGAAAGCAGTCCTCAGAGAGAAATTCATTGTGATTAATTCCCACATTAGGAAAACAGAACAAACACAAATAACCTGACACTGCACCTCAAACATCTGGAAAAAGAAGAGCAAGTCAAGCCCAAAGGCAAAAGAATGGAGGAAATTCTAAAGGTTACAACAGAAAATAACACAATAGAGACTAATAAAACAATACAAAGTATTAACAAATCAGAGAGTTGATTCTTTGAAAGAAAAAATAAAATTGTAAGCCCCTTGCCAACCATATTGAAGAAAGAAAAAACTCAAATTCATGTAATAAAGAATGAAAAAGGTGAAATTCCTCCAGACCTTGTGGAAATACAGAAGATCATCAATACCTACTTCAAAAGTCTTTACTCTCATAGATTTGATAACAGAAGAAATGGACAGATTCCTAGAAACACATGAATTACCAAAGCTGGATCAAGATATAAAACTGGTGAATAATCCAAGTTCAGTTAATGAAAAGCCCAGGTCCTGATGGATTCACTGCTGAATTCTACAAGAAATTCAAGGGAAGATTTAATGCCAACACTCCTCAAATTCTTCAATGAAATAGAAAAGGAACCAGTTCTCCCTAACTCATTCCTGGAAACAAAACCAAAGAAAGACCCAACCAAAAAAGAGAACTACTGGCCAATCTTCCTAATGAACATAGATGCAAAACTTCTCAATAAAGTACTGGCAAACAAAATGCAACAAGTCATCAAGAAGATTATACAACACAACCAAGTGGGATTCATCCCAGTAATATAGGTATGGTTCAACATGTACAAATCAGTAAATGTAATACACCATATCAATAGAGATAATGATAAGAATAGCATGATCATTTCAATAGATGCAGAAAAAGCTTTTGATAAAGTCCAACACTCATTCATGATAAGAACCCTACAGAAAATCAGAATAGATGGTCTTTTACTCAATCTGTTAAAAGCCATCTATGACAAATCAACAGCCAGCAACATATTAAATGGTTAAAAACTGAAAGCTTTCACTCTAAAATCAGTAGCAAGACAAGGATGTTCACCAACACCACTCCTGTTCAATATAGTGCTGGAAACATTAGCCAGCACAAATAGACAAGAGAGTGGAATAAATGGAATAAGGATAGGAAAGGAAGAAGTTAAATTATTATTATTTGCAAATGACATGGTACTCTACTTAGAAGACCCCCAAAACTCCATTGAAAGACTTCCACATGTAATAACCAAATTCAGTAATGTAGCTAGATACAATGTCAACAATCAAAAATCAAAAGCACTCCTGTACACAAGAAGCAAAGTCACTGAGAAAGAAGTAACGGAAACCACACCCATCACAACAGTATCCAAATAGACAAAATACTTAGGAATCAATCTAACAAAGGAAGTAGATCTATTCAGTGAAAATTACAATGCTCTGAAAAGAGAAATAGAAGATCTCAGAAAATGAAAGGACATTTTTTTGTTCATGGATAGAAAGAACAAACATTGTGAAAATGGCCATTCTTCCAAAATTATTATACAGATTTAATGCAATTCCAATCAAAATATCATTAACCTACCTTGCAGATCCAGAGAAGTCATTCCTAAAATTCATCTGGAACCAGAAGAGACCTAAAATAGTAAAGACAATTCTGGGCAAAAAAGGCGAGTCAGTAGGCATCAAAATCCCTGACTTGAAATTATACTACAAAGCTACTGTAATAAAATCAGCATGCTATGGGAAATAAAGTAGACCTAAAGATCGTAGCCTCAACTACAAACACACTCAGCCTCCTTATCTTTGACAAAGGGGCCAAAAATGTTTACTGGAAGAAAGATAGGCTCTTTAATAATTGGTGCTGAAAAAACGGACTTCCCATATGCAAAGATGAAAACTAGACCAATGCCTATCACCATACAATAAACTAAAGTCAAAATGGAACAAAGATCTAAATATTAAAACAGAAACACTAAATCTGCTGGAAGACACAGTAAGTAGAAATTTTGAAGACATAGGGGTAGGCAGAGAATTCATGAACAAAAATCAAACTGCATGGGAAATGCTTCCCAGAATCAACAACTGGGATCTCATCTTATTAAAATGATTTTGCATGTAAAAAGAAATCTTCAGCAGAGTATAAAGAAAACTCACATATTGGGAAAAAATCTTAGTCAACTCTCCCTCAGACAAGGGACTTCTATGTAGAACATATAAAGAATTAAAAATTCAGAATCCCAAAATTCAGAGATCCAATTCAAAAATGGACATCTGGGATGAATATACATTTCTCAGATAAAGAAATACAGATGGAAAATAAATACATGAAAAAATGTTCAGCATCATTGGTCATTTGAGAAATGCAAATTAAAACCATACTGAGATTCTGTCTCATTCCTGAAAGAATGGCCAATATCAAGAAAACCACCAATAACAAATGCTGAAGAGGCTGTGGGGAAAAGGGAACTCCTCTATACTGTTAATGGTACTGTAGACTGGTAAAACCACTGTGGAAATCACTCTGGGGGGTCCTCAAAAAGCTGCAAGTGGAAGTCCTATTTGATGCAGCTTTTCCACTTCTGGGCATGGGCATATTCCCAGAAGAACTGAAAATATCATACCACAGTGATATGTGTGTACCCATATTTATAGCAGCACAATTTGTAATAGCCAAATCTTCAGATAATAGCCAACTTAAATTCACATCAACTGAGGAAGGAATAAAAAAAAAAAGATGTGGTATTTTTATACAATGGAGTACTACTCAGTTACAAAGAAGGATTATGTTGAGGCTTTTATAGGTAAATGGATGCTACTTGAGACCATACTCATAAGTGGAATAAATCAAACTCACATGTGTAAATAGCATACTATCTCCCTAATATAAGAAAGATTAAATAAAATATAAAATCTTCAATAAATTTTGTGAAAGGCTAGAAACTCCTCAAAGGGGGAAAAACAACTCAGAAAAGGAGAAAAGAAACAAAGGAAAACAAAAAGGATATAAAATTGCATATATATACACTTAAGATAGCTAAGATGATTGTACTACTAATGCTATTAATTATTGGAATAAAAAAGTTAACATTCATAGGATTAGATCAATTTTTCATGTTTACATCTGGTAATCTGTGTAATTCTATTGAAGATTACTATGCAAAATAACAACCTTAGTTATGTTCCTACCACCTTGTTTTGAAATCCTATATTGTTGTTATTGTTTGGGGCTGTTCATTATTGTTATTGATTTGTTTTTTCATTTCTTGTTTGTCTTGTATTTTGTTTTGTTTTGTTTCCCTCTATATAGAAAGGATAGATATATATATATGTATTGGCTTATACATGCCTAGATCTCCTAAAGAATTCACAAGAATTGATTTTATTATGTGTGATGGCATAAAACAGCTACTTAGAAGAAAACAAGACATTATGGTAGACATTGCTGATTTCTTATCATCTTGTTCTGAAGTCCAATAATGCTTTTATTCTTTGTTTTGATTTGTTTTAGTCTGTTTTCTATTATTTGATTTCGATCAATTTCAAATAGTGTGAAATTATGGACAGCTATTTTGAAGAGAACAAGAGACATTATAGTAGCCATTGTTAATTTTCTTATTGTCTGGTTTTGAAGGCCTTGTAATGCTTTCATTCTTTTGTTTTGATCAGTTTTATACTATTTTGTTTTGTTTGAATTCATTATGTGTGAAGATATGGACAGCTATTTGGAAGAAAATGAGATACTGTGGTAGCCACTGTTGTTTTCTTATTGTCTTGTTTTGAAATCCTGTGTTGCTTGCATTATTTTGTTCTGATTTGCTTTGTTCTGAGTTGTTTTGTTTTGTTTTTATTCTCTTTAAAATAAAAATAAAAACAAATTCTCATCCCAAGTAGCAAAAAGATGACAAGTTCCAATGATGATATTTAGGCCTTCCTTGACTCTGAAGAGCAGCATCTAGTAATATTACCTATGTTGAGCCCAGAGAGCAAAGGTACCCAACTTAATTTTCAAGGCAACTTGGACTTAGCCACTTCTAGAACTATAGAACAGGAGTCAGTAAATTACACCTGTGAATGCAATCTAACCCAATACCTGTTTTGTTTTTGGTTTTGAGACAAGGTCTCACTATGTAGGCCACAGGCTGGCCTCAAGCTCTCTATGTAGCTGAAGCTGGCCTCAAACTCACTGTGATCATCCTGCCTCAGCTTCCTCAGTGTTGGACACTGCCACCTGCCACCATACCGAGCTTTCCACTACATGTTTTTATTAAACACATTAATTATTTATTCAAGCCAACTAATATAAATTTTTTTCATACTTGCTATGGCTGCTTTAACACTTTATAATAGTTATGACAAGACGGTATGGACTGCAAAGCTGAAAATACTTATGATACGGTCCATTATATAAGTTTCTCAACCTCTGTTCTAAATTAAAAACTTTTGTTTTAATGGAATCATGAAGGTTTCTTGGATTGTAGTTTCAATTAAGAGTTATTAGATATATATACATATATATATATATATATATAATCCTATTGTATTTTTTAAGAAAATTTTTTTTCTCAGCATGGTTTTTAAAAATTTAGACAGTGGGAAAAAAACTGAAAAATTATGTAAAAAGACAATACCCAGAGAGAACCTCTTCTAACATTTTGGTGTTTTCTTGTACATCTATTTTTGTAGAAACAATTGAATTTTTTAGAAACAATTTTGGAAATTTTTCTAATTTTATAAAACAACTCAGTCACATTGTAATACTATTTTGTGGCTTAGGTTTTTATTTATTTTTGAATCTTGAAATTTTTCCATGTCAGTAAACACAAATCTACATCATCATTCCTACTGGTTACAGTGTATTCCAATATATAAATATATCACTTAATTTATTGCATCAATTCTCTGTTATTGAAAGTCGGGCTATCTCTAGTTGATTTTCTTCTTATACCAGTGCCATAATAGACATTCATCATATGTACAACTTTTTACATTTGTATTTTTTATATTCTTTTCTAATTTCTTGGTAACAATGAGATATTTTTATGATATCAAAAGAAATCCTACAGCACTCTCTTCTATAGAGAATGGATGTATTCATAAAGGGCAAGGGGTTTCAATTATATTGATGTAGACAAAGAGCTAGTGGGACTTGTAGGTTATCTTCCCTCATGGGTAAGTTGAATTAGTGTACCCACCTGAGATCATTGAATAACAGCTTTCCCCCTTAAAGCATGTGTATCTCAATGGGGTTTTTGTGAAAGCTTCTAGTCACATTAAATATTGATGACTGATGGCAAAGCACTACTTCAGGAGAACATAATGGCCCAAAGGAAATTGGAAGGCTCCATTTAAAAAATAGACCAAAAACCCTTCATTGCCAGCAGGATCAAATCTCTGATGAATATAATAGAGCTGTAGCCAGAAGAGAAGAATAGGTCAGAGTGCCAGCAAAGTGTTATACTCTGTGGAATTGGTCTGGAGATGAAGTGCACTTGGAATCCTAAAATTCTCCCCTCTGTCTCTAAGCTTTGGGAAAGATGAGACATGTGCATGCAGGGAAAGTTAGCACTTCCCTGCACCTACAAAACACCTGGATCCCAATCTCTGAAGCAGGCAGTCACTTGAGTGGGTTTTCCAGTGTTATGGTTTGTATCCAGATGTCACCCCAAAGTCTCATGCAGTCATTGGGGACAGGCTGTTTTGAAGGTAACTGAATCTAGTTTGTGACTGATTCATAGTGCAAACCTGGGATTAAGGGTGCTGGGATTAAGGCTGGGTGATTCCTGGAACAGTCCACTGATTAGAATGGCACAGACCAAATCCCAGCGATCTGGATAAAATAAAAGGGTGGAAAGAGGCTTGTTTTACCCTTTTGCTCTCACTTGATGCTTCTGCTGTCTTCCACCACTGAACTTTTGCCCCTCTGCCATTGCCACCCTGCTTTGGAGCCAACCAATTATGGACTGAAGCCTCCAGAAACTGTAAGCTGAATAAACTTTTCCACCTTTAACTTTTGGGTGTCAGGTATTTTGTCTCAACAAGGAGAAAAATAACTAAGACATTCAGTTCACCTTAAAATACCTTAATTCAGTCATATTTCATGTTTACCTGAACCCAAGTAACTATGATGATTGTAGTAGATGGCCTGGTTGTTTTCCAGTGATTTGGTATATCAGGAACTAAGGTATGAGGAGGCATGAACATTGGTACTAATCTAATCTTTAATGACACTGTGCAACAGAATTGTGTCTATTTGAAACCAGTATGCTAGTTGTATGGATGCATTTTACCTAAGGATTCATCATCCATACAGAAAAAGAGGTTGATCTTAAATATTATACACAGTCATTCATGTGTGAATGTTTAGCCTTTAAAAGTGAGGATGTCAACACTCAGTCTTTACCCAATACTTTTCTTTCAAGTTGCCTGAAACATTGCATGGCGTGCATGATAGTTAAATTGATGCTCAATTACCCACATGCAGGGAGGCAAAGAAATTTATTTATTCCTGTCAAGCTTGTGCTCTTCAATCCTTTCTCCTCTGCCATTCACAGGCCTTTCTTTTCCTTTTCCATGTTATATTCAGACACATAGCTGTCATATGTCCTACTCTCCCTTGTCTGTCTTCTTCAGAGGCCAGGCAAGAGAATGCTCTTTGACCTCTGAAATCCAATCTATTTAAATTATCTGTAAAGAGATGTCTGTAGCAGCAGCCTCGGTTCCAGCAACAAGGTTGCGTGGAGGACATTGAGGAACTCTACACATTCTAACTTTGAGCTTCCTAACATTAATTATGTGATATACCTCACAGTTTCCAAATTTCTAAGAGCAATAACTAATATCCTAGTGAGAGAAGCAAGTGCTATCTCTGCAGAAAAACTCTGCCTTACTTTCCTACATCAGGGGGATGTTTACAGTACATTGGTAAAATTAGGCTTCCTAGCTGGAAACTCACTATAACCAGTGACACATACTGGGCTTATATTGAAAACATCAGGAATTATTTCTGCTTTGGCCCTGCTGTCTAGCTACATCCTTTTTCTGTTTCTTTCTCTTTCAAATTAAATATTCAAATTGTGAGATAATTGAAAATTCATGTGAAGTTTTAAGAAAAGACACACAAAGATCCCATATATCCTTTACCTAGTAACATCTTGCAAAACTAGTACATATCACAATCAGGATATTGACACTGGTGTATTCAACATGCATAATGGTTCCATTGCCACAAGAGTTTCCCATATAGCCCCATCTTCCAACTACTAATCTGTCCTCCATTTCTAGAATTTTGGCATTTCAGAAATGTTATATAAGTGGAGTCACAATATGTAACCCTTCTGGGTTTTTTTTTCTCTTAGCATAATTCTGCTTGGATTCATTTTAGTAATTCTGTATAATGGAATTGATTGAGTGTTTCACTGTACGAAAGTGCTACAATTTAAGTTATTCTCTTGAGACTATTAGTAGTTTTCTAGTTTTTTGCTGTTATGAATAGAGTCACTGTTCATTAAGAGGATTTTGTGTGACTGTAATTCATTTATCTGGATAAACTCTCAGAAGTACAAATGCTATGTAAGTTGGTGTTTGTGTAGTTAATTTTTTTAATTTTCTTTTTTTTTATTTTAAACAAGATAAAACCAAGAAAAAATAAAACAGAACAAAACCAATTGAAATACACTAATAAAAGTGTTATAAGACTTCAAAATCTTATAAAATCAGCAATAGTTACCATAATGCCTTTTGTTGTCTTCAAAATAGCAGTAGATACGTTTGGACATAGTAAAAATCAAACAGAATAGAATAGAAAAAATAAAAACAAAACAATGAATGCAATAAAGGACTTCAAAACAAGCTAATAGTAAATCCAAAATGGCTACCATAATGTGTTGCTATCTTTTGAATAGCTGCTCATACCATAAGATTTAACATAATCAAGCAAAACAAAAGAGAATAAAACCCAACACAAGAAAACAATGAAAATGCTATGATTTCCAGGCAGGGATCACCTCCTTGTGAGGCCTGATTCTCTCCCCTCAAAGTTGTGAATGGCGCTGACTCATGGAGAGAGGCTTAGGTGTGGCTGTCCCCACTCCCCGTGTATTTAATTTTTTAAAGAAACAGCCCAAATTTTCCTACATAACTATACCATTTTACATACCCACCAATGCATGAGGTCTCATTAAAAACTATCCAATGTTTAATTTTTTTAAATTATTACACTAAAAGTCAAATTACCGTTAATACCACTAAAATACTCCCCCTTTTTCTTGAAACACACTTATGCCATCATTATTACTACTTTCTGAAGTAGTTCTGGGAGTCCTCTTTCATAAGTATCTTTGATTAAACTGTCCTGGCTGCCTTGATGTCCTGAAAATATTCAAAATATTTTCACTTTAGGGAAGAGCCAGAAGTTGAATTGTGTCAGATCTGATTAACACAGTGGACAACAAAACACTATAATGTTTTTACTAGTCTGCCTTTCTATTGGATTGCATTCAGCAGCAACACTCACTGTATTTCTTGTCATACCCTGTAAAGACACTCACAAAAAAGAATAAAATGGGTATGCATATATCACTATCCTAGGATGTGTTTAACTCTTTCAGAAGTACCTACAAGTGGAATGAGCTGGGTCAAATATTTCTATCTTTAATTTTTTGATAAATCTCTATGCTGATCTCTATAGTGGTCGTACTAATTTGTATTCCTAACAAAAATGTAGAAGAGTTCCTTTTTTTCCCATAGTCTCAGCAGTGTTCATTATCCTTTGATTTCTTGATGACACTCACTCTTTCTGGAGTAAGATGGAATTTCAATGTACTTTTAATGTGCATTTCTCTGATAGCCAAAAAGTATTGAACAATTTTTGTGTATTGTTGAATTAATATTTTTATAAAGTATATGTTTTAGGTCAGTGAACCACTACTCCCTTAAAACTTAGCCTCCCATGGATGTCTAATTGTGTCAGCAGCCATCGCTGAAAATCACTGAATTGGTTTTGAACCTTTGTCAAAATCAACTGGGAACTTTTGTGTCGATCACATACTTTCACCACAGTAATACCTCCTCTGTCTATACCTTCAAAACTAGCAAATTAGAACAAGGGCACAGAGAATGTAATGAATTTGTGCTTTTTAGTAAATAATACTTTCAAAGTAATAGAAGCTAATATATATGAAATTTTTTGTATGCCAGAAACTTTATATACCTTATTCCATTTATTCTTCCTAATATCCTATAACAACATATTATCACCGTTTTGCAGATGACAAGCTAACTCAAAGAGGTAAAGTATCTCCTTGATCACAGATAGTGGAGAATCTGGGAATCAAGCCCAAGGTTTTTTTTTGTTTTTGTTGATGTTGTTGTTTAGACACAGTTTCATTGTGTAATTCAGGATAACCATGAATTTGCTTATATAGCTCAGGATAGCCTCAAATTCACAGCAGTCCTCCTGCCTCAGCCTCCTGAGTGCCAGGATTACAGTCATGCACCACCATGCTAGACTCAAATCCAGGTTTCGTTTTGTTTTCTTATTGGGAATTGAACTTATGACCTTGTACTTACCAGGCAGGTGCCACAAGGCTAAGTTATGCCTCCAGTGCTCAAACCCAGGTTTTAAACCTAAAGCCATTTTAAATACTAGGCTCTCCCACTCAACAATAATTTTCATGTGCCAGACCATCCTGCCACTCTGGATAAAAACTACTGCTCTGATACACAGTCATAATTGCATTCACAAAGTTTTCCTGTTTAGAAGGTAAAAGCATGTCTGTACAGATTTTCAGCAATTCATAGTTTACATCAGTGAGTTTTGACTCTAGAGAGCAGTTCTAATGTGTTAAAAAAAAACTCCTAGATGTCATTTATTTAACCTATACCCACCAAATACTCAGTATAGTTTTCTTAGTCTCCACAGCATTAATTGCTGTTTAAATCTTTATAATTTCCTCTTTCATACTACTTTTGGGATTGACTTGCTCTTTTTTTCTAGAAGTTTGAGGTTTGACATTTGGTTGTTTATTGAGCTTTTTCTGATACAGCTATTCACCATGATAAATTTTCCTTGTAGGACTGCTTTCATTATGTCCCATAAGTTCTGATGTGTTGTATTAATTTCCATATGTTTATGAGGTTCTTGGAGTTTCTTTTGCCATTGACTTCCAATTAAATTGCACTATGGTCTGATAATATGCATGGGGTAATTTCAATTCCTTTGCATTTACTTAAGCATGTTGATGGGCTAGTATGTGATCTATTTTAGAGAACGTCCTTGTGCAGATGAGAAGAATGTGTATTCTGATATTTTGGGGTGGAACATTCTATAGATGTATAGAAGTCTATTTGTTCAAAATTTTGGTTCAGTTTTGATATTTCATTGTTGATTTTTTTGTCTAGTTGATCTATTTGTGACAGTGGGATATTGATGTACCCCATTACAATTATGTTAGTGCTTATTTGATTTTTCTGTGACAAATGTCTGTTAACATTTGTTATATATAGTTGGATGCACTTATATTTGCATATATATATATCTGTGATTGTTATCTCTTTTTCTTGGGTTTGTTCCCTTAACTTATATGTAGTGACATTCATTGTCTCTACTAATCAGTCTTGGTTTGAAATCTACTTTGTCTGCAAATATAGTAGCTACCCCTGCTTTTATCTGGTTTCCTGTCACACGGAGTATTGTTTTCCACCCTTTGACTTTCAGTCTATGAAGTTTTTTTTTTAATTAGATGTGTTTCTTGTATGCAGCATATTGTTAGATCTTGTGTCTTGATCCATTCTGCCAGTCTGTTTCTTTTGATTGGTGAATTGTGACCATTAATATTGATAATTATAACTGATATGTATTGACTTATCTTGTCACGTTATTTTGTTAATGTTATCCCCCCCCCATTTAATTGTTTGTCTTGCCTCGGAGTCTTACTGTTGGTGATCATGGAGTTGTAGTCCTTGTTCTCTCTTTCCAGAATGTCCTTCAGAACATTTTGGGGTGCTGGTTTGCTATTCATGATTTTCCTCGGGTAATCTTCCTCATAAAAGTATCTTATTTCACTATCAATATTGAAACATAGTTTTATGGGCTACATCAGTCTGGATTGGAAGATGTTTTCTTTCAGAGTTTGAAATACTTCACTCCAAGCTTTTCTTGACTTGAAGATTTGTTTTGACAAGTCTATTGTGATTCTGATGGGCTTTCATTTATACTTGATTTTTTTCTTTTCTGTAACAGCCTTTAATATTTTGATCTTTTGTTGAATTTCTGGAATCTTGACTATTATATGCCTTAATGTAAATTATTTTGATCATGGTTAATTGCAGTTCTCTATTCCATCACTTATCTGTATGTCAAATTCTTTTTCTTACTTGGAAAGTTCTCTGACATTACTTCTGTGAACAGGTCTTTTTATGTCATTTGTGCAATTTCCTGCTTTTTCATTGACTCTGATCTGTCTTTGTTTTTATTTTAAGAGAAAAAGAAAAGAAAATTTTAAAAAGACAAAATAGAAAAAACAAGAATAAAAGTAGAATACAGAGTTCAAAAAAATTATCATAAAATTGCTAGTTGATACATTACATATTGTTAACAGTAGTTGTTAAAGTTACAAAGTCAAAGCATTAAAAGTGGCTAGAAACTCAAACATTGACAGTACAAACTCTTCTGTTCAATGATCTAACAAAGCTGATTAATATGGTCATCTATTTACCCACTATACAACCCGTTATATCCTTTAGAGCACTTTCATTCCCTTTCCCTTTTACAATATTTATTATATCTATTACACTTTTATATCTATTATACTTTTTGGATACCATTATTCTGTCCATTTTTAATATTTTTTACACTAGAGAGACAATGTGATATTTACTAATGTGAGTCTTATTTATTTCACTAATGAGGATATTCTCAAATTGTCTCCATTTAGCGATACAGGCCTCAATATCATCCATTTTTATAGGTGAGTAGTATTCCATTTTGTAAAAATACTACATTTTTTTCATCTGCTCTGCAGTTAATGGCCATTTTGGTTGTTTCCAAGATTTAGCTATCACAAATTGTGCTGCTATGAACATGGGTGCACATATATCACTGTGGCATGACCTTTTCAATTTTTCTGGGAAAATAACCAGGAGGGGAATAGCTGGGTTGAATGGAACTTCCAATCCTAGTTTTTTGAGGATTCTCCATACTGACCTCCACAGTGGTTGCACCAGTCTGCACTCCCACCAAAAGTGGTGAAGTGTTCCTTTTTCCCCACAGCCTCGCCAATATTTGTTATCAGTTGATTTCTTGATGGCAGCCATTCTTTCTGGGGTGAGATGAAATCTCAATGCTGTTTTAATTTGCATTTCTCAAATGACCAGTGATGGTAAACATTTTTTCATGTATTTATTTGCCATTTGTATATGTTCATCTGAGAACTGTGTGTTCCTCTCAGATGCCCATTTTCGGAGAGGGTCTTTGAATTTGGGGGGCTTGATGCTTTTCAGTTCTTTATATGTTCTGAATATAAGTCCTTTATGGGCATCTTGGTTGTTTCCAAGATTAAGCTATCACAAATTGTGCAGCTATGAACATGAGTGCATATATATCACTGTGATATGACCTTTTCAGTTCTTCTGGGAAAATACCTAGGAAGGGAATAGCTGGATTGAATGAAACTTCTAATCCTAGACTTCTGAGAATTCTCCATACTGATTTCCATAGTGGTTGCAACAGTCAAAACTCTCACCAAGAGTGGAACAGTGTTCATTTTTCCCTGCAGCCTCGCTAACAATTGTTATCAGTTGATTTGTTGATGGCAGCTATTCTTTCTGGAGTGAGATGAAATCTCAATGCTGTTTTAATTTGTATTTCTCAAACATCCAGTGATGGTGAACATTTCTTCATGTATTTATCTGCAATTTGTATATCTTTATCTGACAATTCTGTGTTCATCTCCAATGCCCATTTTTAGAGAGGATCTTGGAATTTGGGGTGCTTGATATTTTTCAGTTCTTTATTTATATGTTCTGTATATAAGTCCTTTGTCTGAGGGATTGTGGACTAAAATTCTTTCCCATTCTGTGGGTTTTCTTTTCACTTTGTTGGTGATTTCTTTGGAAGTACAAATACTTTTTAGTAATATGAGATCCCAGTTGTTGATTCTTTCAAGTATTTCCCATGCAGTTTGCATTTTATTCATGAATTCTCACCCTACACCTATGTCTCCAAGATTTTTACCTACTTTGTCTTCTAGTAGATTTAGCATTTCTGTTTTAATGTTTAGATTCTTGATCCATTTTTAATTTAGTTTACTGTATGGTGATAGGCATGGGTCTATTTTCAGTCTTAGGCATGTTGAAAGCCAGTTTTTCCAACACCATTTATTAAAGACACTATCTTTTTTCCAGTGAACATGTTTAGCTTCTTTGTCAAATATAAGGTGGCTGAGGGTCTTTGTAGTTGTGTTTGCATCTTCTAATCTGTTCCATTGATCCTCAGATCTATTTCTTTTCTAGTACCATGCTGATTTTATCACTGTGGCTTTGTAATATAGTTTCAAATGAGGAATTGAGATGCCACTTTTCTTGCCTTTGGTGCCCAGAATTGCCTTTGCTATTCTAGGTTTCTTCTGTTTCCAAATGAATTTTAGGAATATTTTCTCTAGATCTGTAATGTATGTCAATGGTACTTTGATTGGGATTGCATTGAATCTGTATAATAGTTGGGGTGTGTGTGACCATTTTCACCATGTTGGTTCTTCATAACCAAGAGCAAGGAATATCCTTCCATTTTCTAATATCCTCTCCAATCTCCTTTTTTAGAATAGTATAATTTTCAGAATATAGATCTTTTACATTCTTGGTTAGGTTGATTCTTAGGTATTTCATTTTTTTAGATGCTAATGTGAAAGGTGATATTTCTGTTATTTCTCCCTCATTGAATTTGTGTGTGTGTGTGTGTGTAGAGGAATGCTATCAATTTTTGAGTGTTGGCTTTGTATCCAGCTACACTGTTGAATTTGTTTATTACCTCTTGTAGTCTTTTAATGGAGTTTTTGGTGTCTTCTATGTAGAGTATCATGTCATCTGCAAATAATGAAAATTTAACTTCTTCTTTTTCCATTTTTATTCCTTTTATTTCTCCCTCTTGTCTGTTGAACCATCCCTGCATTCCTGGAATAGATCCCACTTGGTCATGGTGTGTAATCTTCTTAATGATTTACTCCTTTCTATTTGCCAATATTTTATTGAGAATCTTTGCATCAATGTTCATTAGTGAGATTGGTCTATACTTCTCCTTTTTGGTTGGGTCTTTCCCTGTTTTGGGTATCAGAGTGATACTTGACTCTCAGAATGATTTAGGGAGGGCTGCTTCTCTTTCAATTTCATTGAAGAGTTTAAGGAGTATTGGCATTAAATCTTCTCTATTTTTTTTTATAAAATTCAGCTGTGAATCCATCAGGACCTGGGCTTTTCTTTGTTGGTAAGTTTTTAATTATGTTTTCAATTTCAGTAGCTGATATTGGGTGATTTAAAATTGCTATATTTTCTTGGTTGAGCTTTGGTAATTCATATGTTCCTAGAAATCTGTCCATTTCCTCTGTGTTTTTCACCCTATGTGAGTAGAGATTTTCAAAGTAGGTGTTCATGATCTTTTCACTCCTTATTACATGGATTTGAGTTTTTTTCTTTTTCTTGATAAGGTTGGCTAGGGGTTTATCATTTTAGCTTATTCTCTCAAAAAATCAGCTTTTTGATTCATTAATTCTTTGAATTTTTTTTAGTTTCAACAGCATTAATTTCTGCTCTAATCTTTACAGTTTCCTCTCTTCTATGAGCTTTGGGTTTGACTTGCTCTTCCTTTTCTAGAAGCTTGAGATGTAGCATTAGGTTATTTATTTGTGTTCACTCCATTTTCTTGATGTGACTATTTATTGCTATATGTTTCCTTTTTAGGACTGCTTTCATTGCATCACATAGGTTACAGTATGTTGTATCTGCATTTTCATTGTATTGTAGGTATTGTTTTATTTCCTCTTTAATTTCATCTTTAACCCACTGATTATTCAGAAGGTTGTTGTTTAATTTCCATGTATTTATGCAGGTTTTGCAGGATTTTTGCCATTGATTTCCAATTTTAGTGAACTATGATCAGATATTATGCATGGGATAATTTTGCTCCCTTTGCATTTAGTTAAGAATGCTTTATGGGTTAATATATGGTCTATTTTGGAGAATGACCCATGTGCAGCTGAGAAGAACATATATTCTGATATGGTTGGGTGGAATACTCTGTAAACATCCACTGAATCCTTTTGCTCTCAGGTTTGATTCAGTTCTGTTATTCGTTTGCTGACTTTTTGTCTAGTTGACCTATCTCTTTGTAACAGTGGGGGGTTAAGGTCTCCTATTACATTTGTGTTCTTTTGTATTTGGTTTTTCATGTCCATTAGTATTTGTCTGATATAGTTGGGATCTTCTGTATTTGGTGTATACATATTTATAATTGTTAGTTCTTCCTCTTGTAGCTTTCCACTAATAATTATGTAGTGGCCTTCTTTATCTCTTTTAATCTTTTTAGGTTTGAAGTTCACTTTGTCTGCAAAGAGAATAGCTACACCTGCTTTTTTCTGGATTCCTGTTGCATGGAATACTGTTTTCCACCCTTTGACTTTTAATCTATGAGTTTCTTTTTGAGTCAGATGTGTTTCTTGTATACAGTGTATTGTGGGATCCTGCTTCTTGATCCATTCCCTCAACGTGTTTCTTTTGATAGGTGAATTGAGTCCATTTACATTTATGGATATTACTGATGTGTACTGGCTTGACTTTGCCATGCTTTGTTCCTATTGTTGGTTTCCTGCTTTTTTCCCTTGTTTAATTTCTTGTCCAGCCTGGTGGTTTCTTTCTGTTGTTGTTCTGGAGATTGTGGTCATGTTTATCTCTATCTAGCATGTCTTTCAGCACTCTTTCTAAGGTTGGTTTGCTGGACATGAATTTCTTCAGTTGTTCTTTGTCATGGAAGTATCTTGTTTCTCCATTAAATTTGAAAGACAGTTTTGCTGGGTACATCAGTCTGGCTTGACAGTTGTTTTCTTTTAGGGCTTGAAAGACTTCACTCCAAGCTCATCTTAACCTGAAGTGTTGCACTGAGAAGTCTGCCATGATTCTAATATGCTTTCCTTGAAGGTGAGTTGTATGTTTTCTCTAACAGGTTTTAGTACTCTACTTTTATGCTGTATGTCTGAGATCTTAATTATTATGTGTCTGGGTGTAGATTTATGTTGGTTATGACTGTTTGGTGTTCTATATGCCTCACTTATTGCTATATCAGATTTTTCCCCATGTTTGGGAAATTTTCTGCCATTACTTCTGTCAACAGCTTAGTTTTGTCCTTCGTGTTGTCTCCTGCATCCTCATTGATGCCTATTAATCTTACATTATTTCTCTTGGCATCATCTTGAAGCTTCTGTATTGTCATTTCCTGCTGCTTTTTTGTTTTTATAAGTTCTACCCTTTCATGGTCACTGTCTGCGATCTTGTCCTCAAGGTCCGAAATTCTATCCTAAGTTTCATTTAAATGGCTTTGCCAGCTTTCAATAGAACTTTTTGTTTCTTGGATATCTCTTTGCTTTTGTTTCATGGATTCTGCTTCTTTTATGCATTGTTCATTCAGAGTTTCAATCAATTTCCCATGCTCCTGTATTTTTAATCTATTTTCTAGCTATTTTGAGCAATCATTTACTAAGGTTGTTATTTATATCTTTACATAAGACATTATTTCTAATTTGAGTTCCTCTATAGCCTCGTGGATTCATTTCTTTACTTCATTTGCTGTCTTTTTAGAAATTTCTGGTCTATGACTTTTAAAGTCCTCTATTTCATTGTCACCTGTACTTTCTCCTGATGTACTAGCGGTTTGAGATTGCGTTTTGCTTTTTCGTTTAGTCATTTTCACCTTTTTGGTAAATATCTGTTCTTTCTATTCCAATAGTCACAACTGTCCGTAGTGTGAGTTTTGGGGTCCTACTGTACAGTTGATGTTTGTCAAATTGCTGGGTACCACAATGAAGAGGAGATCCAGTCACTTGAATTCCTCCTACAGGGCCTATTGATTGAGTCCCATGTTCTTTGTGGGCTAAATAGCCTATAAGTATTGATGTAGTTCAACTCTTAGTTCCTGCTGTTGTTATATCTTTAGGTTGTTACAGGTCACTAGATCACCCTGGCTATCGTGTTTGTGTCAGCTGAGGCCCTACTGTGTCACTGGGGGTCTCATAAGCTCTTTTAATTTTCTCTTAAGTTATGGTGGTGCATTCTTGGCATACTCCTCAACCTGTCTGATGTTCTCTGTGTGGGGAAGGGAATTTCCCACTCTCTTGCCAGGTTTGCTAAGGTCTTACAGTTGAAGGGAATTTCACTTCTCCTATTTACTCACTGGAGACCTCTGTTTTAGGGGCTAACTCAGCACACCGACTGGAGCCTGCTGAGGTCTTCTGTTTGGGTGAGGGGTTCCTGAGTCTCTCATCCAGCCAGCACAGTAATCCACTGTAGTCTAAGGTTCCGATGTTCCTAGTGGAACTGCGGTCCCAGGCCTGGGACTAGTTTCCAGTGGAAGGTCAGGCCCAGTGGTGGCGGTCCCAGGCAGTTTAGGCCTGCGATGGGTTTCTGTGATGTTCTCAGTGGAAGGGCAGGCCCAGTGGAGGCAGTCCTCAGCAGTTTAGGCCTGGGGAGGACTTCCACAATGTTCTGATCAGTCTTATGTTATTCTTCTTTGTATCATCTAGCAGCTGTTGGATTTATTTTTAATGATCCTTTGCTATTTGTATGACAGCTTTCTTTGTATAATCACTAACCACAATTCTGCCTTCTGTATCTGATATTCTGTCCTCAAATTCAGTCATTCTGCTGTTTATATTTGCAATGGAATTTTTTATTACTTGAATATGTGTTTGAAACTGTCCTAGTTTCCATTTGTTTCCTATGTTGGGTGGTCATGATTTACATCATTTTTCTAAGTTCCCATTTTTTTAAAATCTTTTCCTGCCCTAAAGTCACTAAGCATGTCATTCATTGTGGTCACCATCTCTGTAGTTATCTGAGATATAATTTCTGATTTGATTTTTTTTCTAGAGCCTTCATTTTCTGCTTTGTTACTTTTCCTATTACCATTTCAAACATTCAAAGTGGGTGGCTTTTGCATTGTTTCACCTCATTACCCTCTGAGTTTGCCTTTGCTGAGCTGGAAGTCTAGGGTTGCATCTTATTAAAGTGTCTTCTCATTTTCCTTTTTTTTTCATCAGTTTCATTACTGGGTTGAGGCTTGTAAATTGCTTATGATGAGTAGCTTTATTACTAGTATTTACAATCCTTAAGAAATGACTCTTTCTCATAGATGTTTTCCTGGTGTAGCTGGTTTTTTGGTTTTGCATGTGTTGCAAAATCCTGCCTCTTCAGTTTACTGGGCATCAAAAGTGCTGCCTAAATGATCCAGGCCCCTGGTTCTTTGACACTTGCCTGTAGTATTTTTTATGCCCCTTAGGATCCTCAGTTTCATATACTAGGATCAAGAACTGATCAGCACAGTTATATCATCTTGGCTAAAATAGTACAGTCAGCAATAATAATAGCATCAAATAGCATAAAAAATGACAATCGTTGGTCACTTTAATTTGCCACCTTTAACCATATGAATTAAATTTGTGGTTATATAACAAAATCTAAAATGAACCAGGAAATTGCATATAGTAAATAAGCCCTCAATATGGTGATTTTACCTTGGGGGTGGGAATTTAAAAGAAGTTAGTGGAAAAATAGAGAAACAAAAAAAGAAGAAGGGATTAGGATCAAGTCTGCAGGACAAAGAACGATTACCAAAACTTTGGGAAACTGAAGAAGAACAGGAGGGAAAGAGAAAGAAAAAATTAAAATGAGCAGAGCAACAACAACAATAGAACTAGAAGCCATAGTCACACTCTTACTTAAAAAAATCAAGGAAAAACAATACAAAAACAGGAAAAGAAAAAATATCCAATTTAAGGTGTGTCTCTGCTGTCACTGGTACACAGTGTGGACATACAGAGACCAGATCTGAGCTGATTAATCCCAGCAAGCCTACACCTTTAGTTCCACTCAAGGTTAAGGCTGGTTTCTGGGTATGAGGCTGGAACTCAGTTTGTTCAGCCTGTAACACTCCATGTGCCTCCGGCAGGTTTGGACTCGGCCTCCTGACCGCCTGCCAATTTGTTTTTGTAGTTGTTTTAGTTTAATTTTGAAGAAAATAAAACAGAATAGATTCAATGAAAAAAAAAGCAATGAACGTGATACAGGACTTCAAAATAACATAAAAGGAAATCAACTATGGCTTCCATAGTGCCTGTTGTTATCTTCAAAGTAGCTGCCTGTGCCTTTAGACATAATAAAATCAAACAAAATAGAATAAAATCAGTAAAAATAAAACAATGAAAGCAATACAGGGCTTCAAAACAAGATAACAGGAAATCAATAAAAGCTGCTATATTTTCTTATCTTTGAAATAGCTTCCCATGACATTAAATATAATAAAATCAAAACAAAACAGAAAAAATGAAAATGATACGGGGCTTCAAAACAAAATAATACATTAAAAATGGTCACTGTCATCCCATTTTAGACCGTGGCCATTGTAAATGTATTATCTTGTCATGTGTGTTGACCCTGTGCCTTTTTCACTGACACCTATTTATCTTAAATTATTTTTCTTTGCATCATATTGCAGCTGTTGAATTGTTTTTTCCTGGTTCTTTGTTATTGTTAAGAGATCTTTCCTTTCATGATCACTAGCTGCAAACCTGTCTTCAAGGTCTTAAAGTTTATCTTCAATTTCTTTCAAGTGTTTTTGCCAGATTTCAATGAAAGTGTTAATCTCCTGGATATCTCTTTGAATCTGTTTTATACATTCTAAATCTGTCTCATATTGTTTATTCAGTATTTCCCTCATTTTCCTATGCTCGTCTTTTTTTTAATCTGTCTTCTGTAGAGATGTTAAAGTAATTCTTTTATTATACTTTTCATGTCTTCTTTTACCTGAGATAGTATTTGTGTTCTAACTTCTTTTGTAGTTTATTTACTGTAGTAAATAAACATGAAGTAGTTTATTTACTTTAGTTGCCATAACTTCAGAAAGTTAGGGTGTTCAACTCCCAATCTCTTCCATGTTTCCATCTCCTGGACTTGCTCTGCATGAGTTGTAGTCCAGAGACTTCCTTTTGCTTTTTCATCTTGACATTTCCTGGGTTCTTCCAAACAAGTTAATACTAGGGTCCCAGGCACTTCCTGCATTGGCTACAATTTCTCTCAAGCATGATTAGCTAGTTCTCCTAGGCAAGGCTGACTATGGATATTCGATGATGGCCATTGGGTGCCCTGGTTGGGGGCTGGCTGCTGCTTTTCCCAGCCCATGCTGGCTACCACCAGAAAGCATCCCAGATAGCAGCTGGTGTGCATGCAGGGGCAGGGCTGGCTGCTGCCTACTGGACCCGAGCTAGTTCCTGGCAGGAAGTTTTCTTGATGGCGGCTGGTGTTCTTCCTGCCAATTGAATTTGGCAGCCTCACCCCAACACTGGGAGCTACTAGATGGAGCCTGCCTGCAGCTATTCTGAGTTCTGAGCTCAGTTGGCCCTTCTCCACGATGGCTACCAGCCAGTCACCCTCTCCTGGGCAGTGTCTGAATCCAAATAACTCACTACCTACTGCAGTCTACTTTGTCCACTGTTTCATTCCACTGGCACATTTCTCCATGGAGGCCTCTAGGGTCACTAGTAATCACAGTGCATCTGCAGGTTCAAGCCACCCCTCCCATACAGTAAGTCAGAGCATGGGAAGAAAGCACCAACTCCCACCTCCTTCTTCTTCAATAAAGTCTCTCTCTTCACTCTCCCTTCAGGCTTCAGTTCTTGACTGAGACTCTTCCTGGGCCCCAGGGACCCACTTCTCTACTTTGTCTCTTCTTTATGTTTCTATATTCTAACATCTGGACACCAAATTTTGGAGATGCTCCTTTTCCTTCTGCTCACTACTTCTCCATATTCCCAAGCTCACTGTTGAATCCCAGAAGCCAGGATCAAAGTCAACCCAAGATGCCAGCAAGAAACAAGCTAGGATCCCCTGGCAACACAACTAATCCACCTGCAGCTGCAGTTAAACCATCGCACTGCTCTTAATGTTCCCATACTATCCTCAGTTATGTGATCCCTTTCTTTGTATATATATGTGCACAGATATGTGGGGCATAAAGAACCAAAAGGAAGGCTAAAGAAAGTTTCTAGAAGATTGAGCCAGAGCCCAGATTGAAAGGAGCAAAGACAGGAAAGGAAGCAGAGATTATGGTTTAATGAATTTTCTAAAACTTCAATTTGTTAGTTTTCTAGCAGGAGAATAATACTCTGTAAAATGGTTCTAACTTGTCTCCTTCATTTATTTCAATTGGGACCTTCACCCATACATGAACATATGTTGCAATGGATGATCCAGAGGACCACCTAGAAGCATCTCTAAGACCATATGTATTATAGGCCACTCTGTCTAAGCATGCTTCATTAGAAGCTGCTGTAACTCCAAAATGCAGTTCATATAGCTGCGAGACTTTTAATGCATGGAAGGTGTACGTTGGAAACTTCTAGAAATTGAGCATACCATCTGATTAGCTGTGAAGCTTTCAATGTGTCTAAATTTGATGTGGGCTGATGCTTCTTAAGTAGTCCAAAGATGAATTTGTATCATGTTATAGGGGACATTTTAGTTGATTATAAGACCTTGAAATTTACATATTCTCTTCTATTTAACTACTTCCTTCCAGTTTGCATTCATTGAGATTTGGGGAGGCAGTATTATACTACAAAATAGGAAGAGGGATGCATAAAGAAAAAAACAGTAGAAAACCAATGGTTAATTGAAAACAAATGTTTTGGAAGTTATTTTAATCACAAACAACTTTGCTGAACAAATCCATGAGTAATAGAAAAATTATGATGGTATTCTGTCACTGGTGATAACAATTTTTCCTTGAGATACTTGAAAAACATCCTGACATGCAAGTGCTAAACATATAACTTCTATGCTGAGGTTTGAGAAGTGTTTCCAAGATTTATGACATTTTAAGCCATCTAAGAATGTCTGTTTATGTGTCTATGGGAAAGCAAAGTACAAAAAAAATGAAAACAATTGATCTCTTACAATGGAAGGAACACGTCATGAACTTTGAAGAAGGGTTCTGTCAGCAATCATAGGCATTTTACATTAAATATTGGTCATTGTAGGAAAGATATTGGTCATTCTGGGGCTGTCATCAAAAATACTCATTTCCCCATGAAGCACCTGAGTTGTACAAATACTGTTTGGGCTAGGAATGATCATGGGCCCTTTGAGTGCCACAACTCAGGCACTCCTCAGATTCTGGTCATGTTTCTTTTCTAGCAAGATGTTTTCCTCTTTGAAATAATTCTATCACCTTATAGGCTGCACATGTCATAAGTTATTTTCTTATGTTAGTGGGAAAAATTTATCTCCTGCCTCTTGAAAAATAAAATATTCTTTCCTCTTTGGAATTAGTGCCTAGGAAAAAGCCCTCCTCCCTACCTGTACTTTCCTCCTAAAAATATCCCTTTGCCCTAGAATTCTTTTGCAGAACTTTGAGATGGGGAAAGATGACTGAATTCACTTTGTCTTGGAAAAATTAATTGAGAAACCACATGATAATTTGACTGCAGAAAACTTTACGTAAATAAATATTAACTATAACAATGAATTGGCTAGTAATCAAAGAGAATCACAAAGAATGATCCCTTCCCCCCCCCGGGTTGAGAACCATATCTTATAAGAAAGGATATAGTCAATTCCCTCTAGCAAAGAAATTGCTGTGTACTCTAATGGGAACTTGCTAGAATTATCCCCTGTGGAACTTCTGAGAAATAAACTCTCTATAGTACCAGAGAAATCTGGTCACAAGGAGGTATCTCACCACAGGTATTCTAGTCTAAAACACTCTGAGGTTCAAGAGGCTGAGACAGGAGGATCACTGCAAGTTCAAGGTCAGCCTGGGGTACATAATGAGTTCAAGTTCATCTGAAACTACATAGCAAGACCCTGTCTCAAAAAAAGCCAAAAAATTGATTAATTCAATTAAACAGAACCATCTGAGAGTAGGGTAGTAGAAGCATTTGGGTACCAGGTGCTGCTGATCACAGTGTACTAGTGGAGTTGCATGCCTGAAAAGTTGCAGACACTGCAGGAACCTAGTGCTGGAACAGGTTTCTGAGCTGCTGGAACTAGTCACTGGGAAGCTGGCTGCTGCACTACAGGAGCCTGCCAAATGAACATGCTGAGTTCACTAGCACATTGCAACCAGAAAGAAATGCCCTTCCTCCTGAAATACCTCTCTGGCACCCTGTACTGACAAAGCTTAACACCATGCCACCTGGTAAAGGAAAAATAAAGAGCCCAGGACCTTGTTCAAAGAGCAGGCAAGGTTGAATTTGGAGCTACAATCAACAAATTGATAACTGGGAAATTGACTCAACTCAGGTAATATGGTAGTTGTTAGGTGAGAGTAACTCTTAATAGTGTTATCTTGTCACCATAGCTCATGTCTGAGTGATCTATAATTCTCTTGTAATTTAAAAATCAAAGGATATAAATCAGTTACTCCTTACTTCCCTATGTCTTTTATTTATCTTTTCACATCCAATGTAACACCATCTCCAAGAAAAAATACAAGATATGTTCTAGTTTGACTATGTTCTGCATCTGCCTTCACTGTGCCAGTTGGGATGTGGACAAACATCTGATGAATATCTAGACAAGATCAGATTGCAGTAGAGGCAGGAGGGTTCAGTGATTAAGAACATGGACTTTGAAGGCAGACTTGGATTAACATCCTAGCACTACTACTTTACATTGTGTGATCTTGGACAAATTGCTAACTTCTTCAAATCTCCATCTCTTCAACTGTAAGTGGAGATAGCTCATATCTGCAACTCAAGAGTGTTACTAGGATTAAGCATAAGCAATCTACCAAACACAGTGCTAGGCACCTAGGGCTAAAAGAAAGAGCTAGCTTCAAATCTTGGCCCCATCTTTTACTAATTGTAAAATGTTCGGGTCAGTTACTTAAAATTCTGAGATGCAGTTTTCTCCTCCATAAAAATAAAATCATAATAATACCTAACTTGTAGGGTTGTTGTAAGGATAAAACATATATAAAATACTTAATACAATAATGAGGCCACATGAGGTGCTTAGTAAGTTATAACTATATGTAGAGGTGCATCCAGTCAGTCATTATGCTATGTACTTTAGACCTGTTAATCTATTTACTACCTTATTGCCATTATCTTGTAGCACTACAAATAGCTTTTGGTTACTGTGTGCTACTAATCACAGTGCACTATGGGAGTTGCATATTTAAAGTGTCATAGGAACTGCAGGAAGCTAGCACCCATTCTAGCCTCCCTACTCCAGTGCTTCTGGCTATAGAGAGAACATAAACATTATAGATCAGCTCATTGCCCTGCTACTCCAGTGAGCACACCTGGCCACCAACCAGACTCTTCCCTCAGCCGAGAGGCCCTCTTGAAATTGAGGGCTTAGTTCTTCATTCTAGCTTATGACAAAAAGTCTCCATTTCTTGGAATAGAATTAATTTCCTTACTTGTTATACTGTTGCTTCTTTGAAGTTGGTCACATACCAAGGGAAGAAAGGGAACTCACAGACCTCTAAATCATCATAAAATCAAAGTCTTATTCTACTTCCAGTCATTAGAGAGATAGACTGTAAGGAAAAGGGAAATGAGACTAAATCTTGTTGAAAAGAGCATGTTTTTCTAATGTCAGCATGATATGCCCCTGGAAGAGTGCAGACGAAGTAAAACATTCAACTTCCTCCTTTATTGGAAAAGTTTCAAGTGTTTCACAAGCAGTCACTAATATTCATTTATAAATATTTGGTTGGCCTATTGCATAAGTCAAATCCTGGGTGAGATATCATAACCTTCATATTTGAAGTTGATGTATTTTGTTTTATTGTATAAATATTTGGTCGGTCTTTTGTGTAAGTAAAATTCCAAGTAAGAAATCTTAACCTTCGTGTTTGAAGCTGATGCAGCTTACCAGGAGGCAGAAGTAGGCTTGAAAACTGAAGTCTCTTCCCCCTGAGGATATATGTCAGATCTCTTCTGTGTTATGAACCCCCTAACCTTGTTTTCAATGTGTAGTTGATAAGCATGAGTCCTACCCTGAAGAACCTCTGCTTTACAAGGAAATCCCAGAGAGAACAGGCTTTACTTTGTTGATTTCTTTATATTGCAGGTGATGAGGTCAAAAGGGTTGTTTTGGGGATATTTTGTTGGAACTCACAAATAAAGACAGTGTGTCCTTTGCCTCTGAGCTACTATGTGCCCTGCCATTAGAAACTGCCTGCTGGGGTTTTCTGCAATTCTTTTGCCTGTCCAGTTGCAACCTCAGAAGTGTCCTAGGCAGTAAGATATACAAAATGATCCTGAGTTTCTCTTTTAAACATACACTTGTGAGAATTCCTACTTTTCATTTGATGTTAGTACTAAGCAAGAATCTTATATTTACTTGCCAGTCCAATGATATGATGAACACTTCATGCTCAACAATGCTACTTAGATATTCCCTCAAGCATAAATTATAATCTTGACTTACTCTTTGCTCAGACTTTACCTTAGAAACTTTGCAACAAGCATCTACTCAGAATAAGGTAGCTTCAGCTATCAATTTGAGAAACAAGAATTACTCCTCTTACCAGCTTCCCAAATACTATACACAACTTTCTAAACAGTATCACTAGTATTGCTACAGACTATACCTAACACTAAATGGGAAAGATAGGTTTATCCAAATCAAGGACCTAGAATCCAACCAGTCTTCCAGCAGATAAGCATTTGCTACTCATTGCAACATAGCCTCAGTGAGTGGATATGTGCCAATGGGGATTGGTGGCAGCAAGATATCTAAGTAGCCACACGTTGAGATATAGTAGTTCTGCCACTCAAGAGACCTGGATATTGGACTTTAAAGGGTCCCAGATATGGTTCTTTTATTTTCATCACCTCTAATGGTTTGAAGGGAGAGCTCCATGTTATTTAGCCTCTGCCATTTTTAAAAAATATTTGCTTTTTCCATCCAATAAGTCACTGAGGACAGGTACTCAAGTCTCCTCAGCCACCCCATCTTGACTCGCTGAGTACATGGAGTAGAAAAGCTGTAGGTGTTGGCATCTGTTTTTCTTTTTAGGCTCAAAGCCAACTGGGAGGCAGTTTTCAATACTAATTTCTTTAAAGAAAAAATATGTTTAACAGATAGGAGATGATTATCAGTTCATCCCCTGGGAAGACAATAAGAAGGATATTTTAATATGCCTGTAAGAAAGGGTTTTGCATTTGGATTTAATACAAGGAATAACTTTAATCACAAAGTTTTCCTTGAATGTTAATAGAGATTTCTTAAAGAAACTACAGCTATGGGTAGAAGTAGCAGCTTACTGTTAGTGCATATTCAGGTGAAAGGTAGGTTCCAGGTTGATATTAATCCAATGTGTACTATATGACTGTATCAATGTAAAAATACTGAAAAAAACTTCTGTACTGTTGGTAGTATGCACAACCAGGAGCTCCCTAAATAATCTCTAACAAAGCAAAACCTCATGAGATTTCCTTGCTAAGCAGGCCACCTTGATCTTCCTATTACCTCCCAGGCTACCCCAGTTTACAAAAATGGATTGACTCGTGGCATAACAAGAGGGGTCTTGCAGACCTTGCTCCAGTGCTAAGGTTTGATGTCCAATTATAGTTGCCATTGCCATACTGTTATTTGAATATGCAATCCTGGTTTCCCTGATTTCACCCATATGACTTGTGGCCATTTTTATGAGGTACTTATCAGAAGACTCCTTGTAGTTTCTTGTTCTTATATAGACTAATGTCAGTTAGTGAAAGAATAAATTAAAAAGGAAACTATGAAGCAGATTAACTTGAGGACAAACTTTAAAAGTTAAAAAAGCATTTCTCATTAAAAAGCATGCAAGCTATAATTAATGTTAGGCATTACAATACTGTCGGATTGAAGGAGGTAAAAGTTGACTGCACTATACTGGCTATTTGTTCATTCGGTTTGCCATATCCTGGGGAAAGGGTCATTTAATAGTATTTTAGATATCACTCTTGCCCTCAGAGTTTTTTTATAATTCAGCAGGGAACTATCACAGGTATGTGGTTGACTATTTATATAAAGTAAAATGCTAATAGCCATTTAGAGAATCATATTAATGCTAAGCATCTCTTGGAGAGGTACAAAATCAGCCTACTTTCTGAAATACAATAGAACCTCCACACTAGGTAATGTTCAGTTCATAGGAAACAAATGAGGGGGTCTTTTAGACAAAACCAGATCATTGTTATGACGTTAAGTTAGTACTGACTCTGCAATATGAATTATTTTTAATGTTACAAACCCTGACTATTCATGAAAAACATATTAAAATAAATAGAATGATGCAAAACAGACTCTCACAGGATTCCTTCTGCTCCTGTGATGGAAACAAATTGGATAATCTTGATCCCCTTATCCTGTATGAATTGTATTTGCTAATAGAATGTAAATACCATTGGTAAAGAAAGGACAGAGATGAGTCATTATATTTGTGTTCAAATAAAGAACATCAGATTTGGAAGGCTCCATTATCATATTGCCTAAATAAAACTAATCAGGATTTCCCACTGCAAACAATATTATGCCTTTATGTACAGTATGCATGTTTAAGTTCAATGATTGGAATGCTGATTCCTCCTGGATATTGTAGTTGGTACCACTGTTACAGAGACTTTCTGGAAACCCTGCAGAGTTATTCTGTTGAGGTTCTCTTAGCTACCTCAGAGAAGATGCATGTGTCTTGGTTCATCGGTATCTATTTGACTTTTTGTTTGTGAATAGCAATCTTCTGCTCTGTACTTTCTACCACTAGCTGGAATGGGAAAGTAAATGCAGACAGGTGACATGTCTTATACCATCCCAAATACACTCACCTTCCATTCTCACCCGGGGATCTGTGTTACTTATTAAGTGACTTCTCAATGTGAAAAGTTTATAGTGAAGGTATCTGTGTGTGGTAGAGAAGGGCTTCTGTAGGTATCAGTCTTCAAATTTGTCTTAATCTTTTGCCTCATTCACTAACTCAATTCTGTAGCCCCTTACACTTAATTCTTAGAAATTACTCTCTTTTCGTTACCATGTGGTTTTGCCAGTTTACTGGTGGCTTGAGATGCATCAACCTCACTTCTCTCCCCTGATGAACTTAAGTGGAATTTAATAACCTCTATTAAATTGTCTTGTGATTCTGTCATTTGAATAAAGGCTACAGACTTCAGGTTAGATTGTAAACATCAAAGTAATTTTTACTGCAATGGTCAGACTGTTCTCCTTGCATTCTGTTGTGTTTGAAGGTTAGTCATTGCATGCTTGACCAAAACCTTCCTATCTAATCTGTATTCAAAGCAGATTGCAAGATATAACCAGATTGGAAACCAGACATTTGGAGATAAAAGGCTGTATATTGTGACCCTCTGGAAATAGCAAGCAGCTGCAGTAGTTCCATATTGTGGATACAATACATCATCATCTCCAGGAGATGATAAGCATTAAGCTCAGCATCTCTTGCTATCAAAGCAAATGTCCACTCATCTTTTCCACCTAGCTGCTCATGTCAAAGTAGAGAAATATTTCTTTCCAATGACTTCTAAGTTTGCTTGTCTGAGAAGTGCTGCCTCTGGGGAAGCAAGATGTATTGATGGAATTTGGCTCAAAAATACATAATCAGATTCAAATAATGACAGACACCTCCATCCTGGTTCCCTTTAGCCTTTGTCTGTCTTTTTAATTTACCACAGGCTCTCTCTTACCAGCTCACCTCCTTTGACCAACGCTGTCACAAATTCATGCACTCTTGATGTATATGTTTAATATAGACATCAGTTCAACTTCTACAAGTAACATTCATGTAATAACTTACCATTTATACTCAGGAAAAATCCAAAGATAGACTCCAAGGCTATAAAGTAGCATCTAGGCTATTGTCAGAACTATAATAACTTCAAGCTCTAAGAACGATGGTCACAGACTTCTTATATGACAGCTCCTTTGGGCATAATTGTGGTCTATTTCAAATGCCCTAAAAAAAGATAGCAATGGTCACTTTTCTGTTTTGGAGAATAAGTTCTATACAGGGAAAGCAGCCAGCTTATAATTCTGAATTTTATTCTTCCCAGTGAGTAATTTACAAGTAGATCTCAGGAAGCTCTGTTTTCTGTTGCTTGTCGCAATGTTCAGCTCTATCCTGTGAAAATTACATCGCTGACCCATTGTGTACAGAAAACTGTGTGTTCGTTGCTTGAGTTCTCCACACCCCTTAAGTCTCCTACAGCCAGCAGTATTTCTAAGATAAGGCAAGGTGAGTTGTGTTGTCAGAGGCTATGCAGCAGAAGGAAATGGCACTCCAAGTGGCTCAATAAGACATTGCCTGGGATATCAATTAATGCCAGAAAAGGCAATGAAACAGATCCAAAATGCTTTTGTGAGGAAAATTTAATCTTATCCCATGAGTGAGCTAACACTATCTGGATAAATACACAAGTCCAATACCTTAATTTCTAAAACAGAATGACAGCTTGACTATTTTGTATTTCTAATAGCTAAAACATGTGGCTTTGTCTTCAACTCATAAGCCAGAGTGTCTGCCTTCCATATGCTCACTAGATCTTAGATATATATGCCAACCAGGTAGACTTGCCTAAGATGTGCTTTCCACAAGGAAACAGACCCTGTCATTGGAGTTTGTTTCAAAAAATAACGTGATTATAGTCAGATGGTGGCAGACCTTGCCATCCTGGTTCCCTTTAATACCATATGTCCCTCTAATTTCACATCATATTCTTTCCTGTTTCTCTCTTTTGACCACTCCACTGTGAATAAATTTATTGCTGATAGAAATGTCTAATATGTTAGTCAATTTAAATTCTAGTAATTCATGTGGAAATTATCCCACATCCTATTTTTTATTTTTTCTCATTTTTTTCCCCTGACTAGTAGGACAACCAGGCTTATCACCTCATACTTAGGGCTTCTGTGGAGTCTTTTTTGATCTTTATTTTGGGTGGGAATTTGTCTAGCCCCTCCCCCAAGGTCTCTTGAGGGAAGAGCTACGGTCTGTTGATTCTTACATCTCTGTCAGCCACTAACAAAAACACTATAGGAGCATCATAAGTACCAGAACCTATTACTTCATTTGTAACTAAGGAATACTGTCAGAGTTGATTATACTGGCTTCTCAATTCAGTGTACTTTTTTCTTCCTAGAAGTAAAATTTTATTCTGACTTTATAATGTACTTTGCAGAAGTAAAAATGTTCTCTGAGGTTCTGTGCTGTGAGCTGCAACCAGATTTCCCAAATGCAGGGGCTTAAGGAACATAAGCTTTTCACTGTTGCTTGGAAGGCAACTCAGAACTCTGATTTATTGCATTCCACAGATGCTGCCCTCCTGGAAGGGACAGCCCAAAAGCCTTTGCCTTTACCTTAACTCCTTTTATAAACTAAATTCTGTTACGCAATAGTGGTATGCCACCCCTGCTCATTTTCACTTAACCTCTCCGTGCCTCCTTGTTTTCCTCAGAAAGTCCCATCAATATCTATCTGTTTTCCAGGAATGTTTTGGAGACACAATGCTGATAAAAAAAACACTCTGTGAGAGAATATTGATGACAGTTATTTTGTAGCCACAAGGAAAGGGCACTCAGCAGTAATTGGGTGGCATATTTACCCACCCAACCACCCATTATTGTTAGTACTCAGACTGATTCTAATTCATCATAACACTAGTGCTTATAAAATACATCTGGGGGAAATGTGTCAGATGGTAATTGTTACTAATAACAAGCTGTTTGAACATATTCTAAACGTGGTTGTATACATCTCTTTTGTTTCTCTTCCTTTCTTTGTTTGCAGGTGTAATTTTTACTCTTTGCCTATCCTGTTTTATTCTTTTATACTGCATATTACTGTTTGTATTTTTTTTTAAAAAAAGAAGATTATTTTCTCAATTAACAGCTAGAACACAGGAGACTGATTTGGAAAAGCTGTTTAATAAGCCAAGTCCAATTTAAGAATGGTGGTAGATTTTATCACTCAGTGCCGGAGTCCAGCTGCGGCAGGGCTAGGGTTTCCCAAAGGTAGACAGGGAGTAGGCGAGTGAGAGACAGAAGATACTGCACACCAGTCTGTGAGTGAATCTGAATCCCCTTTTATTTTTTAGAAGCTGGAATATATATTTGCTAACCTTGGCAGCAACCCCCAGCCCCAAGCAGGAAGCGCCCCAGGCTTAGGGTCAGGCAGGGACAATCCTAAACAATAGGTTTTAATTGACCTCAACTCCAAGCAGGAAGCGCCCCAGGCTCAGGGTAATAGGTATCAATTAACATCTCAATCTTGTTACTTAGTTAGCTTGGGAAATGTAAGCCGATGCACCTGGATGCCTGCAGGAGGAAGAGATGTGTGAGACTATCATGCCGCTCCCTACATTGTTTCCCTTATCACTTATGGGAGTGGCAGTCCCTGTGAGGACAGTGCCTGTCTTAGGTCAAGGACTCTTCATATGAACCCAACCAGGCCTTACCCTTCATGGGCCTGCAGGACAGCAATTGGTCCTGTGCCTGTCTTAAGTGGCTGGTGGCATAACATATGTGTCCTAGTTGCCCGTCTCTGGCTGCCTGTCCAGTGTCTCAGGGCATTTGTCTCACAGGAATTTTGTAAATCCTCCTCCATGAGCTCTTTCACCCAAAGCTCCCGCATAAACTCTCTCACATTATTCACAGAAGGCAAAACCCCACAACCAGTCCTCACAAAGGGGTTATCTAGAGGGCCTCCAGCAACCCCCCTGGAGTCTCCACCCTCGACTCCATATTGAGCATTACAGAAAAACATACACATGTGAACTACACAAATTACAATTATCAGTACAAAACATTCCAAGATCCCCGCGCCCAATTCCCACGTGCGGTGTCCTTTTCCTGGAGAAGTGCTCTCCTCCACCCATGGACCTTGTCACAAGGCGTGGATGGACGGAAAAGGGTGACGCAACTCAGTTTTATTTAATGGACCTCATTCTGGCTGTATCACATTTCTTTCTCTAATGCATTTGTATAAATACCTTGCCTCTCCCATTAACTCCTTTGGCTGGCATTAACTCATTCCTGGGCATTTGTTGTCGTAGCTGCAATTTCCCTCATCTGAAGACTCTGTACTAGTAGTTCCCGCAGAGGCCACGTGGGGCTGGCCTGCTTGTTCCAGGCATCAGATGTTAGGCGGAAGGCAAGAGCCTAACAATCTCAGAGGTCATACAGCCTGTCCTGGGTGTTTAAGCCCTGTCAGTTTTTTTTTAAACAGCAGATAGATATTTGGCTGTCTAGCCTCAAGACTGGAAAACATGTGAGAACATAACTAGCACTCTTCCTCTCTCACCCACTCTGGGTACACAAGCAAATAGCCTAACTTCATATTCAAAATGGTGATCAATATTTCCTCTGTTGTTTGAATATCTTCCTTTGATACCTAGGGCAGCTGTAAGTAATCATTTGCAACTTGCATCTTTCCACAGAAATAATTGCCAGAAGTTTTATGAAGCACCTCTTTTGTGTGTTTTAGCCTATTTACAGATTTGATTACATTGTTTGCAGAGTGGAAATGTGGTCTTCTAATGCTTTTCTCATTTTCACAGATCTTCAAGGAGAGACCCTTTTAAAAAAAAACTAGAAATGGCATCTATATCATTATGTTAATATTACACAGTTAAAAGTTGGAAGATTCCTAAGGCACAAACTGATCAGGTGATAAGCATATCTCACATTCATTTCTATTTGAGCTAACAGCACCATCCTATGAGAAATGATTACAAAGAGATATTATATGCCTGTACTGTGTCACTACTTTGTGCTCTGGAGTCCAGCACTGTCAGAGACCAGTGCTAACACAACTCTGATGATTAGGCAGGTACAGTGGGATTTGAGGAAGATGTCTGTGAGGGCACCGAATCCTAACCACTAGACCACCAGGGAGCGTCAAGGAAGATGTTTGAAAGTAGAAAGTTTCCACTGTAGATCAGGAATACAATGTTGAAAAAGAAATATTAATTTTGTCTGTGCTGTCAGCTTTGCCAGGAAGCTGGCAAGAATAAATCTATAGATTAGCTCCAGAGTAGAAAATTCATATGACCATGTAGCCCTTTACCTTGACTTTAATAGAATTGATACTATGTCATCAGCTGCAGCAGGAGAACAGCAATGTCATTAACCATTAACATTGCACCACCAACAAATAGCATAGTCTTCTGACTCCAAACTTCTGCAGTACCCATGAGATGCAATGCTCACAGATTTGTCTCCTGCTCTCCAGACCATTGCCAGATCTATATCCCCACATCAACTTTGAGTCTCTAAGTGAACAAGTTAAGGCCCAGTAGGGAATCACTAAAAACAAAAAGGAGATAGCAATGTCAAAAAAAAATTATAGTCTTTATATGAAGACTCACTGCTAAATGATGTATTTGTCACTCAAGTTTCTTCCTAGACTACAAAATATTCCTTTAGCTGAGAAGAGGAAATTGTTAAATGAGGGAAAGAGGAGAAGGGTGAAGGAAAGCAGTACTGAAAGCATTTAGCAATTAAAGAATCCTTTAGAACTTAAACTATTTCTGAAGAGAGTATCAACATATACAGAAGAACTGTGAAGATAATAAGGAGAGATTAACATAAAACTCAGAATAGTGTGTATCTTTGAGGGAAATGCAATGGATTAGGGAGGGGTGGATGGTGGACTCTAAAGGTAGTTATATTCTTTTTCTTAAACTGTATGTTGGGTACACGACTTTCATTGCATTGTTTTTATACTTGACATATTTATAAATTCTCCTTTATACTTAATATTCAGTTTAGAAAATTAGAAAAATAGTGTGTCAAAATCTGAAAAACAGAAATAGGTTTACATTTTTAAAGAAGAAAACACTTGAAAACTGGGTACACTTTGATAAAAAAAAAAATCTTAGCTGGTTTGCTCTGCCAGTGTCTCCCAGTGATACACCAGTTAGTTTTTCAAGAACTTGTGAATTTTGTGGAGGGCAAGCTTTCCCAGAATATTCCTGGAGTCTTTGGATATTTCAGATGCCTTGCCCCTTGCCTCACCTCTTTTCTGACAGTGAACTTCCAGCTTCTATGAGAGATGAGAACAGTAGCATGGTTATTTGGCAGTTGAAAGTTAAATGCTTGAAATGTAGACACAGATTTATGGGTTGTTAGCCAAAGATTTATTATCACTATGGCTTTCCTTGGAGTTGGTGAGAATGCAGTAAATGGGTGCGCTTGTGTATTTATTTTCATCATTGGTTGGTTTCTCACTAGCTACTCCAGACACACTGTAAGCAAACGCTGTCAGAAATTACAGCTTTTCTTCCATGTGGAAATAAGTGGATAAGCAAACACTCCCAGCCTGATTTTCTTCCCAATTCATTATTTACATGAAATTCATCCTTTGTAATCATTTTCAAATCAAATTTGCTCTACCAGTCACAGTAAGGTTTGCTCTGGAGATCATCATCAACCTAGATGTCTTTTATTTTTTAACAGCTTTTGTCTTTTTTATGTTAATGCCAATTTTTAAAATACACTAATGAATTAAAGGTGACATTACTATGGCCTGGAGATTCACTGAGTAAGAAAATTTAAGTTAACAGCAGAAATGGAAGAAATAAAAGTCAGTAATTCACATGTCTTTGCTATTTGGGCTATTATTGCTACATTAAAATATACAGAACAGCTATTGAATTAAAGAATCCAAACTATGTCATATATAAGTTAGCTTCCAGAAAAGGTGCACTAGCAATACCATCCCAGAATCACAAACTGTCAAGCAAATTTATTTGCAAGAGGACTGTTTCTAGACTAGGCTGATATAGTAGGTGTTGTCTGCCTCTGTTTCAGAGGCCACAGCCAAAACCATAAGATCCCTTTTGTCTTGTTGAAAAGCTAGCCATAAAGAACAAGTCTTCTCTTGCCTACTCCGTTGTTTCCCAACCTTATCATAATCAAAATGTGATACTAAGTAGTTCTGGCTTTCTGCCACCACAGATGGGAGGATCAGGAACAACAGCATAGGTACAAATCTCATCCATGTTTTTGGGAAAAAACAAACAAACAAGTCTTGGCAGCAGGCCTAGTGAGTTTGAAATATGTACACTGGAGGGCAAAGTTAATTTTGGACAGTTCTTCTAAGGATTTTATTAGCAGTGCTACATTTTCAAAAATGTCATCAAGGAGATGAGAGAAATATATTAGCCTTACTGTTCTTTCTGGCTGTGATCTTGATAAAGAAATTGTTAAAGTTGTTAATGATGATGATGTTGTTGTTATAATATGTTCATCATTATTATTATTGTTGTTGTTGTTGTTTTTCAAGGTATGGTCTCATTATGTAGTTCAGGCTGGCCTCAAACTTGCATTGATGCTCTTGCCTCAGCTTGCCAAAGGCCGAGATTACAGGCATGCTCCACTGCAACCCTCTTGGATTCCGTACTATTATTAATGTGTCTTAACTGCTGTTTTAGCCCATTTTTTCTTCATTCAGGGTGATGGAGCATTAAAGATTGGGAATTCATTGTACTTGATCTAGTCATATACATGTTGGTAGTTGGTGGAAATATAGCATGGTTTAAAAGAATTAATCATTTTGAAACATGAAGGGTTATGCAAGTAATGGAAGTTCTATATAATAAAAATTATTATTTTCCAATTTATTAACAAATTAAGTAATAGTTTAAAAAGTTCACATAGGTGGCCTGTGGAGGGAAAAAAACTCTAAAGAGGTTCAGGCTGCTGACCCAACACAGCCATTAGTCACTGCCTCCTGCTGCTCTATGTGTATATATAGCACTGACCTTAGTATCTGAGGATGGCCCTGCTGAGGCAGCTAGTTCTCAAGCCAAAGTTCCCATTATTGGTAGGATTTAACACTTGACTTGTTTATAGTTGTCATGGACAGGGTCCCACCCCCTGACGTAGACCATGGCCTTGTAGTTAGTACTTTGTAATTCAAGCCAAAAATACAGTCTAAAAGCCCAACCTCTCAAAGCCCAACCTCAAAGCCCAACCAAGCGGAGAATACAAAATGCCTCCATTCATTCAGCATTCTACATTTAGGAGAGAGGAATGACAAGAAAACTCATATGGAAAATAGTCTCCATTCATACACATCCCCCCAAAAAGAACAGTCTAGGCTAAGCACAAATACAACTTTTTGGTGTATGTTTTTAAGGTATCCATAGTACCATGACAAATGGCTTATCTTTCAAAACTCAGTCTAAATTCATCCCCTCAGATTAATGACACTTCCTCTATGCATTTTCTCAGCCACCATCTCTCCTCTTTCTTTGCATCTATGTTTAGTCATTGTGAAACTAGACAGTAGTTTTGTTTTCAGATCTGTCTATCATGAGTCATAGAAGACCCTCAAGAGGAAGGGAAACATATTTTTTACCACATATTACATGGATTAAACAAGTTTGTTAAAGTAATATTCTTTATGTTTCCATGGAGCCTTGTAATAAGTTCACACAAAGACTCAGGTACAATTAGTACATATGTCCACCTATGTTGTTTTTACCACAACCCTGTGAAGGGTATAATTTCATTCGTATTTGTAGATGAAGAAACAAAGCTCTGTGTTTCTCAGATTTCTAATGGATGTAAGAGTTCCCCAGGGCACTTGTTCAGCAAGCAGATTTCCCAGTGCCAGCCAGATGAAAACCTTAGCAGTGGACCCTGGCAGTTGGCCTATTTAGCAAACACTTCAGGTAATTCTGATGCAGTTAGTTGGAACACACTTTGAGAAACACAGTGCTTGCTGTACAGCAAGTAAATGATAGAGCCAGGGTTCAGACAAGCCCTCCAAATTCTAGATCTAGCTCATGATATATTTATCTTTCTTATACTCAATCTCCTATAGCAAGGAAGGAGACCAAAACATGTTGGAAAGATTTTTAGCAACAAAAGCTAAAGCAAAATGGCCTATGGATTAACCCTAGAACCAGTTCTTTTTCCTCCAACAGAATGTGCCAGACTTCCAATGACTAGAACAAGTGCTTACTGTGCATCCGTGTACTTTGTGATGGTATAGGGCTCAACGGTTAAAAGTGTAGGCTCTGGAGCCATAATTCTTGAACTTGTGGAAGCATGGCAACTTCCCAGATTCTTCATGTTTCAATTTCCTTATCCATAAAATTGTTATGATGACAAACAGTATATACCTCATTGTATTATTGTGAAAATTAGATTGTGTAAAGTTGTGTTTGTCACATAATAAACATTTAATCAATATTAGGAATCAGCATCACTATTATTATCTTAAGTACATAAAAAATAGTTATTATCCCTAGCTACAGGTAAATTAACAGATTAAAAACTTTATGGTGTTCTCCAAAAGCCACATAACTGCTAAGCAATGAAGCCAAGATTTAATGTTTTAAATTTATTTGGCTCCAGAGTCTGTATTCCTTCCCCTATACCTTGTTGCCTTTGTAAATGTAAGGTATGTGCTATGAATTTCTAGAAGAGACAGATGCATGTCAAACCTGTTTTCTTTCTCACTGTACCATAATCTCATCCCCACTGCAACTGCCATCTGAAGGGCAGGATTGAATCCCTAGATTCATATAGATCTAAAGAAAAACCTGGAATGTCCTTACAAGGCTCCAATATACAGGGGGCTGTCTCCAGGTCTCTCCAGCTAGAACAATGAATCTTCCAGAATGGGATTTAGTTTGTGAAAGCTTCCTCTATTTAAAGTTTTGATCTGCATACCTTGAGGAGAAAGCCACTGTCCCCCATATACTGTCCTGCCACACTTATGACTGCTAAGAGAATGGATACTTACTATATAGTTTAGAATCAAGACCCTTCTCTCACTTTCTGTCCCTTCTTTCCTTTCCTTTTCTTTCTCAAGGAAGGATAAGTTGAGTGGCTCATTAATCCATCCTGGGTAACACTCATGAAGAAGTAAAGCCTCTGCTTATATAATAACATTGTGTGTCTTAAGATATTTGGAAACCTTGTCTTAGAAGATCACCTGTCAGTTTTCTTATCCTGTATAACCATAATACAAGTGACATTAACATCTGTAAGAAGAAAGAGGGGAGGACTTCAGTGCATCATTCACAACAATGATAATTTGTTAATTTTCAACTAAAATGAACAGGGCCTCAAAATAACAATGGAAATGTATAATATATTGCTTCATGAGCAATAAATACCAAGTAGAAGAAAAAACCTTGATCCTTAGGTGCAATGCAGACCCAAATCATGATTTATTTTGCTCTTTACTTTCCCTTAGCCAGAAAACAGAAAATGCAGTGTTATTCAGTACTAGGACACCCAAACCTGACCTTGTGCCATAATCTTTTACAACAAATGCTTTTTGAGTGCCTATGATATGTCCAACCCTGTATGATATGGCAGAAGTAGATTTTTCAGATGTGCTTTGTGCAAGCATTTTCTACACTTCCTTTCTTTGTCATGGTATTTTCCTAGTTCCATTTCCAAGATCATTCTCTTAATAGCACCTCACCAGCCTCCCATAGCACATAGGTTCTCCACCACAAGGAGCTTAGAAGTAACCATGCTAAAAAGCCTTAATAGATTCCTAGCCATGGGTAGGTCTTATCATATTAGTCTTAGTAGGACAGCACCATATGAGAATAGGACATAAATTGTGTGCATGGACACTAGCATTGACTATACATGTGGTAAGTGGGAAGGGGTTATGAAGAAGCCAGAGGTTTAAGACAATCTCAGGTAAGAAGAGACAAAAATTGCTTTGGTAGAAAAAGGTTTCTAACCTCAGCATTACAGATATTTAAGGCATGATGACTGTTTCTTATAGAGATCTGTCCTGTACATCATAGGATGTTTAGAAACATCCCTAGCCTTTGTCCACTAGACGTTAGTAGCAACTCTGCCCCCAACGAGTAACAACCAAAATGTATCCAGATATCACCAAATAGCAGTAGCTATCAGTAACTATCTGTTCAGAGGCGACTTAACCCAAGTTATAAACTACTGACTGCAACAGAGGACATGGAGAGCACCCACCCATATAATGATGAGCTCTATACCTGTCCCATCTCTAATAATCTATAACATGACAGTTCTCCTGGTTTCAAATAGCATGGGAGGTAAGAGCAGGAACTGTGGAGACAGTCTGCCTGGGTTTGTATCCTGGCTTAAGCTCACTTTATGGCCTCTGTCCCTGTTACCATATTGGTAAATGGGGGAAATGAAAGGGCCTATGTCATAGGATTGTGAATTTTAAATTAATGTACAAGAAGTGCCTATAACAATATCTGGCACATAGTAACCATTAGGTAAATCTTAACTCTTTTTAGTCACATTATAATTACTATCATTAACGCTATTATTCACCATTTATCTAAGTCCTGATATATCCCAGAGGTCTGATGTCTCATCCAGCTTTGGACTATCTTCCTTCTGCAGAAATGGCTAGAGAGCTAAGTCTATGGTTCAGGACCACACAATGCAGAGAGATTTTAGATGGCTGTAGGTCTATGCAATAGACAATGCAGGTAAGCCCCATTTTGTATAATTGCTGAGTTTTTACAAAGTTTACTCTGTAAGCATACTTATTGGCACCTACTTTGAGCTAAACATAGCAAAAGGTACAAAAATGAATGAGGTTTATATCCTCTGCCCTCAAGAAACTAACAATTATAACTACAAGCACATTTATTTTAGTAAATTTAATTACTTTAAATTCTCAGTGAAATTCCAGTTGGTCTTTTCTTATACATGAAGAAGTTCTCTATAATGAAAATTATGTCTATATCCCTAGCTTTAACTTTTTTGAAGTTTGTGTCTTTAGAATTTTGATTTTCTTATATTATCAACTTGTTGGGATTATAATACCTTAAATTATCACCATTTTCTCTTCCTCTATTTTCCCATTTAAAATTTTTGCATATCACTCAGTCCTCAAAAGAAACTTCCCCAAAAGAGGTTTTATCTTAATGCAACAGAGTAGTATTCTGCTGTGAATAACTTTAACATTTGCTTCTGGGAGGAAGTATATTTATGCAGCACTCTGCTATATGCAGTTATATATTTCCACATTCATTTTTAAAAATAGTTTATTGAATATCTATTTTACCTCAGATATGGTGATTAGGCATTAGGAATAACAAAGAGAAATAAGTGATTCTGTAGTCTAAAGACAAAGGCAGACATGGAAAGAGGTTATAAAAATATGATATAGAAAGGGCTATGATATCAATGTCTCCAGTGGGCCTGGAAAACACAGAAAATCAAGTGACTCTTCAGAAGGGAATTTATTGTAATGGGTAAGACTATGAATATTGGCATCAAAGCTGCCCAAGTTCATAATCCTGCTCAACTTCTAATTAACTGTGCAATATTGAGCTAATTACTTAAACTCTTTATCAACAGAATAAAAGCCCTTTGAATAAAGGCTGGAACCATTTTCCATCATCATTTTAACTGTTACCATGTTGTTATTACTATTTACTGAGTGCCCAATATCACCAAAAGCTATGCTAATGTCTTTATCCACAGTATCTAAATTAGTCTTCATGAAACATGTAAGGTAGGTACTGTGATTTGCTTAACTTTGTGGTCTGACACTTTATGATCAAACACAGTTCTTTAGTCATAACACATTACAGTATATAATTATTTGTAATTATTGATTTGTATTTTAATATCTATTTTCTGCACCAGACTGTAAACTCCACAAGACCAATGACAAGTCCTGCCTTACAAATCTCCCCAACATCTAAAATAGTGCCTGATATATAGAAAATATCCAGTGATTGTATAGTAAATATGAAAAGAAGGCTAGAAGACAGGTAGATAAGAAGAGAAGAAAGAGAATGAACACATTAAAATCACAGTGCAGTGGAGCTAAACTCTAGTCCATAGCCATCTGACTCCTAAACCAATGCCCTTGATCACTTGGCAGAATAGCTTCCAACCAGCTTTCAGTAGATATTTGTTGACAAGATAATCTCCTCACCTTTGGACAATACTGTGTAACAAAATGATAGCAAACACAAAAACTGGTGGATATAAATTTGGACATCAGAAAAATAATTGTGGGAGAGTTAATTGTTAAAGTTTTTTCCTTAATAAAACAATATAGTTAGAGTGATGACATCAAAATACTGTCCTTGTTTCATAGGAAATAAAGAAAATATTTGTAGTAATTCACTGGTGAGTGTATCCCATAATGTATGCATATGTATAGTCTTCAATTTTAAGTAAATGACTGTAATTGACTAGTTAATTAATGATTCATAAATAATACAAAATAAACAGATGGCACTGATTTGATAATGGTATGAAACCAAGTTAAAATACATGAATACATCCCAATCTTTTCGTGCTAATGCATTCTTATTCCAAAGTGTAGTATCTTTGATCCTGTAACCTAGAAGGCACTTATTCATAACTACTCTACAACCTTTGGCTTCTTAAGGAGTTGTCACAGAGCAGAGTTGGAAACCAGCATGCCAGAACATGTTCTATAGATTTAGGGAAAGTATTTTGAAGTCCGTTTGATATGTACTTGCAATTAGCTTCTGACTTTCTCAACTGCTACCAGTAATTGTAGGATTCATGGGAAGTTTTGCACTCTCTTCCTCTGGTGATGTGGGAATAATCTGATAAAACTTTTAAAAATTTTTCTAAATGTCCCTGTCTAGTACAAAAAATAAATCAAACAAAGACTTAAAAATTTCCAACGCTTGGTGATGATTCTAAACAGACATTTAGCACAGCATATCTTGTTAGTGACCTTCAATCTAGATTGCTGCCAAACAGAGATGATCTTTTGAAGATATCTCTTTGAAAGTAAAATTTTATAAGCTTTCTTATATGTACCATTGTGCTTATAGCTAATGAGATTGAACTAAATTATTACTTGTACATATCTATCCTTGATTGTAACCCTCACTACATTCTACAGTTGTCCTAGAGAATCAGGTTAGCAATAATGCCATCTCTTTTAAGACAGTTCATGATTTTGAATAGATAAACAAATAATGAATGCCATTGTATAGATTACTTATTATATCCAACATCAACATAACTTGATTTTTTTGTCACTTAAATATTTAACTATCCACTATCCACATTATATGAGACACTGAACTAAGAAATGAAGGAACAAAGATGGCTTAGACCCAGTCTCTGACCTAAAGGTACTACAAGGTATCAAAAGAGGGACTTTTGACCAATAACCATAACTCAAAGCAGTCAGTGGTAAATGCTTAGTGGTTCTTGCTTCCTGGAATGTTCTAACTTAATCCTCCATTCACTATTTGGAAGAAAATTCTATTCTTCCTCAAGGACTTATTTCAAATGATTCTTTCCCAGTGAAGTCTTCTCCAGCATTCTTCATCTCCACCCTCCCACCCTAAACACACAACCCAAACCCATTCCTGTAACTTTAATTATTACACTGCATTCCTGTAACCCTTTATTCATAGTTATACTACAGTAATTATTACAATAATTTATATTTCATTGTTTTATTTCTGTGCCTATCACAATATTGCAAGTTCTTCCAGAGCAATAAAAGTTTTTATTGTTTTGTTTTGTGTTTTTTGTTTTGTTTTTCATCTCAGTATCCCTTCTCCCTATCCTCTAGTCTCTACCTGGTGTATAGTAAGACACGAAGTTTAGAGGAAAGGAGTGAGAGAATAAACAAGCATATAAAAATCAAATTATAGACAAATTGTTAGAACAACATATGGAAAGAATAATTAATTCCAGTCAGATGGCTTCACAGCCAACATGGCATGAGATGACCCTTGAAAAATGAGTAGGATTTGACAGGTAGGAGATGAGTGTTGGGGGAAGGGAGGAAGATGAAAAGCATATTTAACGCAGAACTTCTTCAGAATTAATAACTGCATTATTTTGCCTTGTGGGGAAGTAACATCATTAATTATAAACATCCCTTCTCTGTATGTGTAAACAAGCCTTTGGACGAACTCTATTGCTAACAATTTTAAAGACACTTGAATTAATATATATTCTGAAAACAGTACTGTGTTGTCTATTTTTAAAAAACATGAGGATTCAGCCCCCACCCTCCACGGACCTAGGGGCTGGCGGAGGACAGCCTCGCTCCTGCCCCCACTCTCCATGGACCTTAGGGCCAGCAGATGATGGCCTCTCTCCCACCTCCATCATACTCAGATTTAGGAGCCTGACGATGGCCTCATTCCCACCCCTCCTTTCACCGACCAAGGGACTAGCGGACTAAGGCCTCACTCCTTCCCCACCCTCCATGGACCATAGACAATGCCTTGCTCCTGCTCCTCCTTCCACGGACCCAGGGGTCATAGCAAACTTCGGACACCTCTGCAGTCCTCCCTCCACACACCTAGAGCTTGGCAGATATTGGCCTTGCCCCTCCTCCAACCTACAAGGACCTAGGGATTGACAGGATTGTTGGTCACCCTCTCCCCACCCAACCAAAAGATCACAGCAGCCCCCCGGCAACAAGCAACTCTTCTACCACCTGCAGAACCTTGGTGGACTGGTGGGAGCCTCAACAACCGTTAACCCACACAGAGGACCTCAGCAGACTTGTGAGAGTGTGGTGAGTTTCCCCCTCAAATAGAGGACCTCAGTGGGTAAACAGGAGCAGCAGTGAATACCAGTGAGTCCTTCCTCCATATAGAGAACACCAATTGGGTTGAGGAAAGTGCCAAAAAGGCCTCCCTCAACCTGGAGGTAATCAAAAGGGCCTATGAGATACCAGTGATGCACTAGGGTCTCAGCTGAGGTGCACACTATAGCCAGGTGGATCTGAAAGCCTGGAACAACCTGAATCCATAGTAACAACAGAAGCTAAAGGTTGAATTACATCAATACTCCTGAACTAGTCAGCCTAAGAAGAATATAGGACTCACCCAACAGGACCTATAGGAGGAATTTAGGTGACTGGCCCTTCCCCTTCACTGTGGGACCCAGCAATTGGACAAACATCAACCACACAAGTAGGATCCTAAGGCATGCATGATGGGCAGTTGAGACTAGTGGGATTGAAAAGACCAAAATATTAACACAAGAGGTGAAAATGACAAAACGAAAAAGCAAAATGCAATCTCAAACGTCCAGTCCATCAGGAACAACTACAGGAGACATTGGAATAGAGGACATTAGAAGTCATGCAACTAAAATTCCTGAAAAGATAGCAACTTAAATAAACAAACCCATGAGGCTATAAAGGAAATTAGAACAGAAATAATCTCTCACATAAAGATATGACAACCTTAATAAAGGAGTTGCGCAGCATAGCTAGAGAAGATATAGATTAAAAAAAGTACAGGAACATGGGAAGATGATGGAAACCTTGAATGAACAATACAGAAAAGAAGTAGAATGCATGAAACAAATTCAAAGAGATATCTAGCAGATAAACCACTCTATTGAAAGCTAGCAAAACCATTTGAATGAAGCCAAGGATAGTATTTCAGACCTTGAGGACAGGATCACAGCTAGTGATCATGAAAGAACTTTTTAAAATAACAAGACAGCATGAATAATAATTCAACAGCTGCAGGATGATGCAATGACAATACAAGACTAATAGGCATCAATGAAGATGCAGGAGTCAATGCAAATGACATCTGTAAACTATTCACAGAAGTAATAGCACAAAATTTGCCAAACATGGGAAAAGAATCAGATATATAGATAAATGAGAAATATAGAACGCCAAACAGTCACAACCAAGATAAATCTATACCCAGACACATAATAATTAAGGTCCCAGAAACTCAGCATAAAAACATAATCCTTAAAGCTGTTAGAGAAAAGACACAACTCACTTATCAAGAAAAGCCTACTAGAATCACAGCAGATTTCTCTGCACAAAACCTCAAGTCAAGATGAACTTTGAGTGAAGTATTTCACATCCTTAAAGAAAGCCTCTCAGGGTACATCAAACCTTCTTTGAAATTTAATAGAGAAATAAGATACTTCCATGACAAAGAACAGCTGAAGAAATTCATGTCCACCAAGCCAACCCTGGAAAGAGTACTGAAAGACATACTAGAGAGAGATAAAATGACTACCATTTCCAGAACAACATCAGAAACCACAAAACAGAGCAAACAAATAAGGGGAGAAAACAGGAAACCAACAGCAAGAAAATAACATGACAAAGTCAAGCCACTATATATCAGTTATATCCATCAATATAAATGGCCTCAGTTCACCAATTAAAATAAATAGGTTGACAATAGGATTAAGAAACAGAATCCCACAATATGCTGTATACAAGAAATACATCTGACTCAAAAGGAAACTCGTAGACTAAAAGTCAAAGGAGAAAACAATATTCCGTGCAACAGGAACCCATAAAAACCCAGGGGTAGCTATTCTGTTTGTAGACAATGTAAACTTCAAACCAAAAATGGTCAAAAGAGATTAAAAAAAGTTCACTACATAATTGTTAGAGGAATAATTCAAGAAAAAGAGCTAACAATCATAAATATGTATGCACCAAATACAGGAGCACACAACTATATAAGAGAAATACTAATAGACATGAAAAACCAAACACACAATAACCCAGTTATAGTAGGGGAACTTAATACCCCATTGTTACAAAGAGATAGATCAACTAGAAAAAAAGTTGGCAAAGAAATAACAGAACTGAATCAAACCTGTGAATAAATAGACTTAGTTGATGTTTACAGAGTGCTCCACCCAACCACATCACAATACACTTTCTTCTCTGCTGCACATGGGACATTCTCTAAAATAGACGATATATTAGCCCATAAAACATTCTTAAGTAAATTCAAAGTGATTAAAATTATTCCATGCATATTATCTGACCATAGTGCCCTGAAACTGGAAATTAATGGCAAAAGAAACTGCAAAACCTACATAAAAACATGGAAATTAAATAATAACCTCTTGAACAACCAGTGGGTAACAGGTGGAATTAAAGAAGCAATTAAACACCTACAATTCAATGAAAATGCAGGTACAACATACTGAAACCTGTTTGCAATGAAAGCAGTCCTAAGAGGGAAATGTATAGCAATGAATTGTCACATCAGGAAAACAGAATGAGTACTAATAAACAACTTAGTGTTACACCTCAAGCTCCTAGAAAAAGAAGAGCAAGTCCAACCCAAAGCTCATAGAACAGAGGAAATTATAATGATTAGAGCAGAAATTAATGCAATTGAGACTAAGAAAACAATACAAAAATTAATGAATCAAAGATCTGGTTCTTTGAGAGAATAAACAAAATTGATAAACCTAGCCAAACTTATCAAGAAAAACAAAAAAATTTCAAATTCATGGAATAAGGAATGAAAAGGGAGGAATTACCACAGATCCCATGGAAATTCAGAAGATCATCGTTGTTGTGAGAAATTAGAATCAGCAAACAAAATTTTTATTATTTTATGATGGTCATCTGGAGTTAACACAAGAAAGTGCAGGAAATCTGTCCACAACACTGAAGACATAGAACATTCAGCCAAGGGCCTGAATCCCACAGCAGTGTCCTACATGAGTCCAGATAAAGACCTAGAGCCTGTGACAGTGCCTCCCACAAGTCCAGCTGGAAGGCTAGAGCCCATGAGAAGTATTCGTATCAGTCTCTTTTATGGATCTGCACTGGGATGACCCAAAGGTCAGTGGTGGAAGCTAGAAAGTTTATGCCACCAGGGTGAAGGAGGTGGGCTGGTAGGTTGAGAGTTGTACACTAGAGCCAAGAAGTCATGTTCCAAACAAAGACCAAAGCTGTACTGAAAAGCACCATAGCCATCCTCAGCGACTTGGAGGTCCCAAGCTCCTTTGACAATAAGAACAGTTGAGTGCGTGCCAAAAAGCTAGTATGATGAGTTTGTTCTGAAGATTGAATGGCACAGGTCTTCCACTCCTGAGCCAGGAAGCAATGTTCAATGTAAAGACTAGAGCTCCCCCAAAGTGAACCACAGCCACTCTCACCAACAAGGTCCTGAGCTCCTCTGATGACAATGGTTGAACTTACACTGGGGAAGTTAGTCATGACGAACTCCTCCAGGAGAACAAATAGCTAAACAGCAACACTTAGAGAAACCCACAACACCTCACTTATCTTCTCCACATCTCTGTTTATGCTGGCAACTTTCCTCAGGTGGGTCATCTATGCTCAGCAGCATGCTGATTTAATTCAGCTAGTTTTAAGTTGATCAGTTTTTAATCCATAGCAATCATGAATACCTGCTTTGAAAACCTTTACTCACATAAGATGGAAAACACAGAGGAAATGGACAGATTTCTCGAAATGCATGAATTACCAAAGCTGAATCAAGAAGATATAACAATTTTGAATAACCCATTATTGGCTACTGAAGTTGAAAATGTGATTACAAACTTACCAACAAAGCAGAGCCCAGCTCCTAATGGATTTATAGCTGAATTCTATAAGAAGTTTAGAGAAGAATTAACACCAATATTCCTCAGACTTTTCAATGAAATTGAAAGGGAAGCAGTTGTTCCTACTTTATTCCTGGAAGCAAGTTTTACTATGATACCAAAACGAGAGAAGAACCCAACCAAAAAGGAGAACTATAGGCCAATCACCCTAATGAACATAGATGCAAAATTTCTCAACAAAATACTGGCAAGTAGACTGCAGAAAGTCATCAAAAAGATTTTACATCATAATCAAGTGGGATTCATCCAAGGAATGCAGGAATGGTTTAACATATGCAAATCAATCAGTGTAATACATCACATCAACAGAGGTAAAGAGAAAAATCACATGATTATCTCAATAGATGCAGAAAAAGCTTTTGATAAAGTTCAACATTTGTTCATGATAAAAACCCTACAGGAAACTGAAAAAGCTGGTATCTACCTCAATCTGATAAAAGCCATCTATGACAAACCAACAGCTGACATTACACTAAATGGACAAAAACTGAAACCTTTCACTCTAAAATTAGGAACAAGATAAGGATGTCCACTATCACCACTCCTATTCAATATAGTTCTGGAATCATTAGTCAGAGCAATTAGACAAGAGAGAGAAAAGGAATAAGGATAGAAAAGAAAAAGTTAAATTATCACTCTTTGCAGATGGCATGATACTCTACAAAGAAGATCCCAAAAACTCTTATCAAAAGACTCCTGGTGTTAGTAAGCAAATTCAGCATTGTAGCTGGATACAAAGTCAGTACTCAAAAATCAGTAGCATTCCTGTACACAAACAACAAAGACTGAGGGAGAAATTATGGAAAGCACACCTTTCACAGTAGCATCCAAAACAATGAAGTACTTTGGCATCAAGATAATAAAGGATGTAAAACACCTATTTGTTGAAAAATATAGTACTCTAAAAAAGGAGATTGGAGAGGATATCAGAAAATGGGAAGACATCCCTTGTTCATGGACAGGAAGTACCAATATTGTGAAAATCACCATACTCCCATAACTGTTGTACAGATTAAATGCAATACCAATCAAAAATAACATTGATATACCTTACAGATCTAGAGAAAACATTCATAAAATTCATTTGGAAACAGAAGAAACCTACAACAGCAAAGGCAATTCTGGGCAACAAAAGCAAGGCAGGAAGCATTTCAATGCCTGCCTTGAAATTATACTACAAAGCTACAGTGGTAAAATCAGCATGGTACTGGCAAAGAAATAGACTTGAGGATTAGTGGAACACATTAGAAGATGCAAACACAACTACAAAGACACTCAACTACCTTATATTTGACAAAGGGGCTAAACATGTTCACTGGAATAAAGATAGTGTCTTTAATAAATGGTGCTGGAAAAATATTTGACAAAGGGGCTAAACATGTTCACTGGAATAAAGATAGTGTCTTTAATAAATGGTGCTGGAAAAATTGGCTTTCCACATGCCAAAGACTGAAACTAGACCCATACTTATCACTATGCACTAAACTAAAGTCAAAATGGATCAAAAGTCTAAATTTTAAAACAGAAACACTAAATCTGCTGGAAGACAAGTTAGGTAGAAATCTTGGAGACATACGGGTAGGAAAAGAGTTAATGAACAAAATGCAAATTGTATGGGAATAAATCAAAGTATCAACAGCTGGGATCTCATATTATTAAAAAGTATTTTCACTTTAAAAGAAATCACCAACAAAGTGAAAAGAAAAGCCATAGAATGGGAAAAAATCTTAGCCAGCAGCCCCTCAGACAAAGGACTTATATACAGAGCATATAAAGAATTGAAAAACATCAATTCCCCCAATTTCAAAGATCAATTCCAAAAATGAGAATCTGAGATAAATGCACATTTCTCAGATGAAGATAAACAAATGGCAAATAAATACATGAAAAAATGTTCACCATTACTGGTCATTCAACAAATGCAAAGTAAAACAGCAATGAGATTCCATCTCACTCCAGAAAGAATGGCTGCCATCAAGAAATCAACTGATAACAAATGTTGGCAGGGATGTTGAGAAAATGCAACTCTTCTGCACTGTTGGTGGGAGTGAGACTGGTGCAGCTGTGGTGGAAATCAGTATGGAGATTCCTCAAAAAAAAAAAAACTGGGATTGGACGTCCCATTCAATCCAACTATTCCCCTACTGGGTATTTTCCCAGAAAAATTGAAAACATCATGTCACAGTGATATATTTGCACCCATGTTTATAGCAGCAAAATTTGTAATAGCTAAATCTTGGAAACAACCAAAATGCCCTTCAACTGCAGAATGGATGAAAAAGATGTGGTAAAAGGACAGAACTACTGGGAGAGGAGAAAAGAAAAAAGGAAGAAAGGAAAAGATTATATGTATGTTGGTAAACATATATAAATTTATAAATGTATAGTACGTTAGATACTACTACTCTCTCTTAGTTCATCAAAAAGAACAATTTGTGCTGTCATTGTTTGATCATTTTTGTATCTAGATTTTGTAACCTGAACAACTAGTTCTGATATAACAATGTGCAATATATTAACTAGTGTTAATTCCCTACCTTTTCTTTTTTTAAAAATTCTGTGTCATTTCAATCCCTGTTTTCTGTTTCACTTTTTAAAATAAAATAAAAAACATGAGGATTCAGATCATTCTCCCCACCTTCAGCCCAAGTTAGTCAAAGTTTGGCTAGGTCAATACATTGTAAATTCTCATTATTTGACCTCAGAATCCTGTGTTGAAAAGAATTCCTATTTTTGTTACATTTCCTGGGGCAGTGGACCAATGAGTAGCCAATCTGCTGCCAAAACCAAATTATTTTGGCATTGCCCAACCTCCACCCTTCTAAGCCTACCTGTTTCCTCTAGGAATCATTCTCCAGCCAACATGAAAACAGGGTGCAAACTTAATAGTAGTTGCAGGTCCCTTCCAATTATAACCTTACCTTCCCTCTCTGGGGGTTAGAAGTCCAGGTGATCCTTGTTATTACAATGCGAACACTTGACTCAAAGTATACTTGATGCCCTATATCTGTTCTCTTGATAATATTTACAGGGCAGCCATTTCTAGCCTTATAAACCTTTATGAGAGAGCACAGAAAGCAGTGTGGACAAGCCTTCCCACAGATGAAAACATCACCAGCACTGAAATATGACTTCTGAATGACATAATGAATGGTTAGGACCATCAGTCACTCTGTGTGTAGGGAGGGTGTATGCGTGTGCACATGTATGTGTGTGTTTATGTGTGTGGGCATGCATTCTTTATTGGGGAGATAGCAAAGGGTGCACAGAAGAATGACAAAAACTAGTATTTCAGAAATTAGGTCTTTGGGCATTTAGATTTGCTTGTTCTGACCAGTGACCAAAATAACACGTATATAAATAATCTGGCCAATGATCATCCCTGATTTTACCAGGCTAAAAGGACATGATGGACATTAGCAAGTTACTATTAGAACAAAGCTGCCTTCTGGGGTGTAATTGATAGAAATGCATAGTGGAGAGTAGGAAAAAGGCCAAGGACTAGTTTGATTTTTACCCCTGTGACTATCTGTAGATAGAAGAAAATTTCCAAAATTTAGTTTTTTATGCTCAGATGACTTCTGGCTGTATCTCTCCAACTTGTGCAGTAGGTATATACACTTATATATATATAACCCATTTCAATGCCTTTGCTTGTGTCCTGTTTCTGGGATGTCTTGCCCCCTCTTCTTTACCTAATAACTATCCATCACTCAAGACATTTTCTATAGAAATCTGAACCATTCTTCCAAATCCCATCTTCTCTGTGAAGTATTTCATATCTTTTCAGGCCACAGTAGCACTTTATTCCTTCAATTTCATTAATCTAATCTATACTATTCAAAGATTTCATTGTTTTCTAATTACTCTAATTGGAGATAGTAAAGCCAGTAGTGACAAAAAAGTACTCCTCCTGTATGATCTTGGAGAATACATGCAATCCTTCAAAACTTCTCACTTATTAAATGAAATATTCCCTGTCACATGATTGTTCTGAAAGTTAAAGGAAGAATGCATTCCAGGTGCTTTACTGGCATGTAGTAAGTGTTCAGTAGTTGATGGTAGTGATAGGTAAAGGTGGCGATAGTAGTTCTAATAGTAATAATCACTACCATCATCAATTTCAATTTATTTGTACAATGTTTGAGGAAAGGGCGATGTCTCCTGTCTGCTTTTATAGTGGTATTTCCCTAACCCCCTCCCCAAACACTCAGTTGGCTAGTTTGATGTCTGCTGATGGTTTGTTCATCTCTTTTCAGTAGTATTGCCTCAAAGATATGAAATTGCATCAGGACTGTAATTTTCATATTTTATTGTGAACTACAGAATCCCTAGGCTTTTTTCCTTGGTTTGCATGTATGAGTAGTTTGGGTGGAAGCTGCTGAAGTAATCATATGCTAGTAAACTGAGAATAGGAAACTTCTTAATCATCCCAAACTCCGATGTTGTGTATACTTGGAAAAAAAAAAGTGTGGGAAGGGGTGAGAGAAGGAAACACACTAAAATGCCATCTGGTAAATTGCTTTTAAATTTCATGATTTCCTATCAGTTTAATCTGTGTTGTTTTAATCCTTATAATAAAGCAGGCATTGTGGTCTTAACCACTACTTGTCCAACAGATCATTTCTGTAAAGACTTTGCCAGAGTTTACACTGATAAGTAAACTAGATACTAGAACCTTAAAACGACATATTTGGCCTATCATTTCTTTTCAGCTGATAATAATAGACCTCTGAATGTAGACTCTACTGCAATGACGCTGCCTATGTCTGATTCAACTGCATGGGCCACAGCAATGAATAATCTTGGAATGGCTCCGCTGGGAATTGCTGGACAATCCATTTTACCTGGTATGTTATTTTTAATCACTTTGCAAGTGCTTCTTTTTATTGACCATATGGCAATAAATATAACAGTATGACACAACTTATTTTGAAGTTGCCATCTACCAGATTTTGCCTAGAGTGTGTGTTTTTGTATTATGAGTGTTATAGACTGGGTGACCAGCAGTTACTAATATACTCCTGATTGCACTTTGGGCGAGATGGCAGTATATCTGATGCAGGGTAGGGTCATTGAACATTTAAACATCCCACTGAACTAAAAGGCAACAGAATTTTGGCAAGTAATTACAAAGCCTATATAATTTTATTGATTTCTTAGAGGAAGCAAATAAAAACAGATATGGAAAGAGAACTAACTTAGACATTCTCAAAATCTTAGATTCCTAAAGGGGAAAAAAGGAGATGGCAGGACAGCAGCTGACTATTTTAACACTGAATAAGTTTGTTTATAACTGTATTCATAAACAGAATAATCCATAAGAGAATGCGCATGGTTGAATAATTTTATCTCCATTAAAGATAAAATCAGAAGAAAAATAACACAGCTGGAGAGTTTAGTTTACATACAACCCAGCTTCCTGGACAGTCAGAGCTAATTAACCATTGCAGTGGTTTTGTGAAGATATTAGAGAATTGCCATCTCAAGGAGCCTGCGCTGGCTTTTTCAACAGCCTGAACATTAATCTCCCCAGATTAATTTAAGTGTGATGCTAATTAAAAGCACAAGACCAGGAGAATTTACAGTCCTATTATACAAAGTGTGCTTTGCATAATCTAGGATTGTTTAGAATTCCAGAATATCAGGCCCCAGTTTAGACCTAGTGAATCTGAAGCCACATTTTCACAAAATCCCCAGGTGGTTTAGGTATTTGTGTTGATAAATCCTGGTATCACTTTGTTGTGCCACTTGTTTACAAAGTATTCCCTCTCTCCCCAAATAATTTTCATAATTCTATCCCAGATTTTAAATCTTTATAGTTTATAATGGAGGTGAGGTGGGTTAAGCAACAATTTGTTAAAGCAATCAAACATGAAGAAAAAAAGGGTATGTGAATGAGAAATGAGGGGAGCCTAATTGCCATATGTGGCAGAGGCAAAGAACTGTTATGCCAGACTATAATTCATAGCATGGGCTGTATTTGGTGATACTGTATCCTCTATTAGACTAACAGTGATTGAAAAGAATGACCAGGCATTCTTCAAAGGCTGGAATGATTAAACCATGAATCTCCTTCGGTTTTAAGTGGCTAGTGGGGTGAGTCAGGGGTCAGTGTATGTTAGTACACAGTGGCTAAGATCTCACACTATGGATTCAATCTGCCTGTCTTCCAATACTATTGCTTTCATTTATTTCCCTGTGCATAAAATCAGAGTATCTCCTGGAGTTACGAGCATTAAATCATGCTTAGTATAATGCCTGGCACACAGTAAGTGCTTTAAAATATATAAAGTTATCAATAAATGACTCATAGATGTTTCTAAAGGAAGTAATATCTTTTCATTTACTTTTTATTACTTCATTATAATAAAAAACTGAAATATTACATATTGTTTTATAGCTCCATATGACACAATTGTGATTCACAATTGCTTATACTTGAAGGTTACTAGACAATCTGATTGGGCCAGTTTATGGCAGTCTGAACCACAAGAGTAAATATCCCAGAAAAAATCTTGAGGCCACATCTGCTCTTGAGTCCAAGGGGACAAAATGTTAACTAGTGTCAGATTATTTGTTATCACATCTAAGCACAAATCTATGCTCACAAATTAATTTTCAGTACTTATTTACTCATCTATAATATGAATCAGAAAGAGCTAGCAGAAAGAGCTTAGCACTGAAAGCAAAGATTCCATCAAGCAGTCATCACAGGCTTAAAGTCAAAGCTAGGGTCAATAATATGGCTAGCAATTTGGGGTAGGTATTCTTAACAGTCTGCTCAGAGGATTCCCTCTGCAGAGATAGCACCTTGTTTACTGCTTACCAACAGACCTTGTTGTCACACTATTTGGATTTGAGTCCATGCCTATTGCTTGTTAGCAATATGATCTTGAGCAAATTATTTGACCTCTCAGTGCCTCAGTTTACTCATCTATAAAACGGGGATAATGGCTACCTCATAAAATTGCTGTGAAGATTAAATATTAGACTTAGCCCAGTGTTTGACACATAATAATCACTCAAATCTTCACCGTCAGTTACTGAGTACTATAAATTAATTGAGGTAAGGGGAATACTAACATTACTCTTTCAAATGACTGCTAAGCTCACACTTAAATTGAAAGTAGCTGAATGCTGTGTGGCAACTATTTCCTCTAATGAATGTTACCCAAATCAATCTCCAACCAGAAATTTGAAATCTCCAGAGTGGTTTTAATTTCTGCCTCTAGTCCCCTGTCCCTACATTTTGTTTCCTTAATAACTGTAAAGAAATAAAAGATTGGCTTCTCAAGAGTCTGCTTCAACCTTGTGATTCAGTGCTTTTGATTACCTCTATTCTCCAAGGAAAGATGCTTGACTTTGTGAAAACTGGGGAAATCTAATATTTAGCCCAGTATTTTCCTTCTTGTCTTAAAGTGCATGGGCAATACCATCAGGCTGTGACATTCATTGTAAAGCTATGTGTACAGTCATTTTTGTATCCTGATTTTTCTCTTGTATATAAGGTCATTTATCACTAAGAGTACAACATTGGTTCTGGACTCAGAACTGCTTAGGTTCAATCCCTGTCTGCCACTAACTACCAGTGTGACTTTTGGGAAGTCACCTAATCCCTCTCTTTCTAGAGCTAAAAATAGCACCTATGAGAATACATGTAAAGTTTTAGACACAAGGCTTGAAGTAATCCCTCAATTAACTCAGATATGATTGTTACTATAGTTTCAAGTTCATATACAATATATGGCTCACAAAAAATGAATTATTGTTCATTTGTACCCTTAATAGCAGTGAAGGATAATGAATATGGGGGTGAATTTCTTCCCTGGTAAAACCCTGGACAGCAGCAGGTGAAGAGAACAGTGTGTATCTGACGATGCTCATGATTGTTCCTTTTACATCTAGTGGGGAGTCCCACCAGAGTGAAAGGTTGGCAGCACACAACAATGCTGCCTGCCCTTCTACTTGTCAAAGTCTGGGGAATGGCCTGCCTCAAGCCGTAAGATTCCTTAAAATGAAAACAAAAGCATCAAATAATTCTCATGGAATCCTTCTTTAGAGTCACCTGTTGGTGGCTCATTAATTCAATAAATTTTCTGCCCCCTCCAGGTGATATGCTGATGAGCCAGAAAAAGGTTCTTTGTCCTATCTCATCTGGCCTGTTTGACAACAGAAGAGGTTTTGGTGTTGATGAAAAATAAATGATACAAAAGTCTTCCTGACTTCCCCAGAGAGCTCAAATCTGTACCATCATGGATGCTGAGTCTCTTGGACACACACTTGTCAGGAAGTCAATGCCTCGTGTAATTATTATACTTGTTGAGTAGGAAGCAGAGACAGGCCATCTCTAGGGGTTGGTGCAAAGCTGTATTTCATCTAACATGATATTTTTGTGGAGCTGTTATTCCACAAAGTTAATCAACAGTGATGGCAGATCAGGAAATGCCCTTCTTGCAGCTATCTTTTCTGCTACAATATTTGCTTTGCCAAACTGCTCAACTAAGACTAATGTTAGTTTTCTTATAAACAGAAGCACACAAAATAGTAAGACCTCCAATTAAAGAGCACTGTTCTGCTCCAATCATCCCAGATGGAACCAAGAACTAACCCACTAAGGGATACTTGTCAAATTACTGCTTGTTGCTTCCTTTATTTGTCTCTCAATTTAAAAAAATTCATCCACAGCTAAGTGTGGAGTCCATAAAGTCTCAAAAAGGAAGAGTCACTCAGGATGTTGTATCCACTCTAATGATTTCACTGTAATGAGACATAGTGGAAAATGTGGACTCAGAACTTTATTCTAAGAGCAGGCAGGCCCCTGCCCATCTAAGAGCATTGACATTCCTAAGGAGACAGCTCTCACTGAATTCCCAATGCTTATGAGAACAGCAAGAAAGAATGAGGTTATACGTCTCATAATAGGCCAGTTTTTCTGCAAGCTCCTCAAGAAAACCTGGATTTGGGATCTTATTATTCTTAACATCGTCCCAAAACACAGGTTCTTTACAGTGACAAATAAGATGAGATTCTGAGAAGGAATACTGTTCATCATCATGGTGAACACTTTACCAATATCCAACAATGTATAAAATATCAAGCAGAATTAATGTTTCTTCAAAGTAAGTTACTCTTAAGACTCCCCTTGTAGTAACCTGCACCAGATATATCAGCTAATTTCCAAGATGCCATCCACGTCCCCACACTTACACAGCAAGATTAATGGGGCCATGAGTTATAGGTGGTGGTTGGCATAGTAAGCATCATGTATTGAGGCATCCATAAGTGCTTGGCCTAGTCATGTTTCCCAAAGGATACTATGCAAAACTGAATGCTAAAGCATTCATTGCCATAGTGTGTGTAAAGAAATTCTGTGGAGCTAGTTTTATGTGGAAGTATTTCAAACTACTTAAAGCCTTCATAAAAGTACAAGAATCTTGCTGGTGCACAACTGAAATCTCAGTACTCAGGAGGCTGAAACAGAAGGATCATAGTCATTTCGAGGACAGCCTGGGCTACATAGTGAGTTCAAGTTCTGCCTGAACTACATGGCAAGACTCAAAGAAAAGAAAAGAGGAAAGGACAAGAAAGGAGAAAAGTAAATAAAAGAAAAAAGAAAGAAAGAAATATAGATAGATAATGGGTAGAAGATATCTGTGAAAATGATTGCATAGCCTTGACTAACTGAAATATAAAAAATGCATGGTGATAAGGATCATAATTTTAAAGAAGACTTCCTGTAGAAACTGTTAGGAAGAATCTGAAGGAGAACATTTATTTATTCATTCATTCATACAAAAATATTTACTAAGGCCTGCCGTGGAAAGCGGCAACCAAAAAGACAAAGATCTCTGCCTTTGTACTGACTCCTCTACACTACAGTGTAGCAAGTGTCAGAATATAAATTTGCACAAAAGCATTATTTTAAATAAGGGTAAGGGAGGGGAGAGAGTTAGGCAAATGGTGATGGTCGAGGAAGATTAACAGAAGAGGGAACATTGGAGCTCAGTGTCCAGAGATATATAGGAGTGAAATGCACAAAATGGACTAAGAGTAGTCTAGGCAGAGAAAACAGTACCTCTCTGACTGGAAGCTGTACAGGAAGAGATATTATGAATTCACTCTAAGTAGAACTATATCACTGTTTTTCTTAAGTTGAGCTACACTTGTGATCAGGCAGCCAAAACAAAAAAGGGGAACCCGATCAGTTATATAATTTGTATTTCCCATGTGAAAATATATATATACTAGACCTTTCTATAACCCCTTGATAATTCCAGGGATGTCTGATATTCTTGTTGTGGAAGAAATTTTTTACAAGGACTTTCATAAGGAAGGGTTCATGGTAAATGAAATATTTGAGCTATCTTAAAAGCCCCTAGTTAATAATATGTTGTTTAGTCTGCTACAAAATGTAAAAAAAAAAACAAAATATAGGGAATTTGGCATGAAATTAAATGTGCTTGATTGAAAGGCTTGCCCATTATTCTGGGATTGTAGACTTCCTATATTTTTGGTTTTACAATTTTCTGTCTTTTATGAATCACATGAATGGTATATTGGTTAGTTTCTCTGGGTTTTTATTTTGTTTTGTTTTGTTTTGTATTATATTGTATTGTTTTATTGAGACAGGGTTTCATGATGCTGTTCAGGCTGGCCTTGAATTCACTCTGTAGCCCAAGCTGGCCTCGAACTCACAGTGATCCTTCTTCCTCAGCCTCCCGAGTACTGAGATTACAGGCGTGCACCACTACACCCAGCATTCTCCATTATTTTTATCACTCATGTTTACTTGGAAAATTAAGAGATTGGTGTATATATATATATATATATATATGTAGTTGTATTCATCTCTAAAATCCAGACATCTAGGAAACATGGATAATATGAGAAATATCTTCATTAAATCCCCTCCAAAGATATTCATAGCATCCCTGGAAGAGTGCTGAGGGCTTGATGTGGATCCTGTGTAGGTATGTAGATAAGAGTAAGAGGAAAATAGCCTACAAGGATAGATATTTGCAGAACTTTGAACTGCAGGAATGAAGCTCAATAAGTGGAGATTTGGAATCTAAGTTGAGATATACTGGGGAGAGACCGTGTACTGAAATCATGCCACATAACCAATCCAATTCTAGTTTGCTAGCTTGCTTGACATCATACATAAGCCTGACCATGCCTCAGTTTTCCAAACGAACAGAGATAAGTATTTCACAAATGCTTCTGGAAATTTGAGAGTCATTGTACAAAACTCTGGGAACATGTGCTTCCAAGAAGACAAGTAATAAATCCAAGGTCATCTTACAGCTCAGTCAAAATGTCCTTAGAAATCTGAGTTTTCTGTTCACACTGGCTGCCTAAAATGATTTTTAAGGGATCGGCGTAGAGAGGATGCCCTCAGGACCGTAATGGGTTAAATTTTATCAATACCCAGACATAATTCTTCATTTCCAGTGAATTTTGTAGAAATTCTAAAGAAATAACAATAATGTCCCAGAAATGTGTAGCTGGATTGGAATCACAATTTCCTAAAAATAGCTTAATTGTGCATATATAGTTAGGTCCTATTTAGAACACTTATTTTTGAGTAATCTGTGGTTGAATTTTAGTGGTTTTACACTTAATACAAACTAATTCCTAGGGTTCAAAAGGGACCAAAACACCTAAAATATTAGAAGTGCCTTTATGGAGCTAGGGAAACTTGGATGAGAAGAAATCATTAAGTGGTGACCCAGCCTTTCTGAGGATATGAAGGGGCCAGTTGGAACCAGGTGCAGTTCTGAAAATGCAAGCAAGATATTAAATGTGTTGTCCTCCCTTTGCCTACCTGTAGTTAAATCATTATCACACTTGCAACTTTGTAACCCAAAGTTGAGATGATAGATTTTTTAAAAGGTCCCTAAGCTACTTTACACTGTATTAAATACATGTGTTAAATATCTCAATAGGAGGTTCTAGGGCCTGGAATAATTAAAGGCCCACTACAGAGATGAGTAACTAAATACTAAGATTAATCTAACTAAGAGCATCTTTTGCCTTTCTTTGAACTCATGGGCACTGTGAAGTGTAGTATAGAGTAATGGTTAGGTTACGTGATTAGTAAGAGCTACACACTATGTGGCATTATTCTGTTATCCCTATGAGCTTCATTTTCCTCATCTGTAACACAGGAAATAATAACACTGTCCCTCCCTTAAGAAAAGTACCTAAACCTTAGGTTGTGAAGATTAAATTAGGTGATGTATATAAAACCTGAGAATTCTTAAGTAATGGATGAGTAGCTAGTATTATGGGTACCTTCTCTCTCTACTGCCATGAAAATGGAAGTTGCATTTTACAGCAAATAACCAGTGTTTTCTGGCCTGCCAGAAAGCATCAAGGATTGGACCATAAACTGGGCACATGTAATGTCTTTGTTAGGCATTAAAAGATGGGAAACTTCTAACGTTTCTAGGGTTTTGTAGACAACCATAGTCTTAGTATATCTAATGGGCCCTCCCACACAGCAACATACAGTGACAATAAGTTGCTCAACACTCTAGTTCTGGGGCCCTGCAGGATCCCAAAGTGCCTTTTCAGTAATCTGAGAAAAATCACTTTCAATCTAGTTTGAGGCCTCTCTATTTTTGTTCTTTAAAAATAACCCTATTAACCAATTGTACCTTATGCTGGCCATACTGGGTATTCTCCTTATCTATTGCTATATAACTACCTTAGAATTTAGTGCCTTAAAACACAGTTTTAGTTGGGTGTGATTGTATATAATTATTATCTCAGTACTCTGGGAGGCTAAGGCTGGGGGATCACAAGTTAAGCCAAGCCTGGGCAACTTAGCAAGACCTTGTCTCAAAATTTTTTAAAAAATTAAAAGTTGGAGATGAGCTCAGTGCAAAATCTTGGTTGGATCTCCAGTACCAAAAATATAAACAAATAAATGAACAACAGCCACAGTTAGTTTACAACACTGATTGATAATTTCTGGATGAGAAATTTGGGCAAGACTCAAACAGGCAGTTCTGTCCCATATAATATCAACTTGGAATATTTCAATTGTGGCAAGCTGGACTGGAAGGTCCAAGACTTCATTTATGTGTGGTACCTTGGTAAGAACAGATAAAAGACTAGATTCCATATGCCCATCAACAGGTGAATGGATAAAGAATATGTGGTTTTTATATACAGTGGAGTACTACTCTACCATAAAGAAAGATAAACCTGAGACATTTTTAGATAGATAGATGCACCTTGAGAACCTATTAAGTGAAATAAATCAAACACACGTATTTAAATGTCACATTGTTTCTCTCATGTGAGAAACCCAAAGGGTAAGTAAGGACCAAAATGGAGGATAGATACTGGAAAGTACAAAGAAAATGTTCAAATAAAAACAGGAAAAGAGGAGGCTTGAGGGAGAAGGGAAGAGAGGAAATAAGGATAAAAAATAAAAAGAATGGAAGGAAAACAATAGAAACAAAATTTTATAAATGGAGAAAGAAAGAAAGATTGTAGGGAAGGGAGGAGAGAGGAATGGGAAAAATTAAAACATATTGTGTACAGGTACAGATTCCCTATGATGATCATTATATATGTCAAAAATGTACCAATAAAATTAATTTTTAATAAGGACTGGGCTCAGCTTGATTTCTTTCTTTCCATTTATTCTAAGGCACTCTCCACATGTCCTCTCCAACATAGTAGTCAGATGTCTTACATGGCAACTCAAAGCTTCTTTAGCACACACTCTCCGAGGAAAAAATGTAGAAGTCACACATCTCATAAGGTTCAGACCTGCAGGAGGAGAGCACATTCCTTCTGTCATATTCTATTGGTCAAAGCAATTCTAGCCCATCTAGATTCAAGATAGCTAGGGGATCATAGACCTCATCTGTTGATAGGAGATTATCAAAGAATTTTTATTTACCTCTAATCTACCACACTAGGAAAAAAATTGTATAGTACCATTTGTTGCTCATGTCCTGTATTTTTCAACATTAAATATGATCAGAATATACACTGACTGTTTAAATGTAAAAATATTTATTACAGTAAAAGACACATTCCCATTAACCTCCTTCAGGATACTCCCCCTCTCTTCAAACACAGGTATCCCATCATTCTTGCCACTTTATGAAGAACTTCCACAAATCTTTTATGAGTATCTTTATAAGTTGTGATAAAAACTACAGGGATTGCTGCTCCTGAATGTCATCCAGTGGGAAAGCAGGCTTATAAAAACATTACAGCATGCTCTCATCCACTTATTCACCAAATCTGGCACCATGCAACTTCTGGCTCTTCCCAAAGTCAAAGTGACCAAGAAAGATAAATGTTTTAATTGATTCAGGACATTGAGGCTGCCATGACAGCACAACTGAAGACATGAAGAAGAGTTCCAGAACTGCTTCAAAAGTAGCATGAATGAATGTTCAAAGTGAAGGAATATTTTGAGTGGAATTAATGACACTTACTGTAAAAAATATTTTTTAATTTTATCATTTACCATATTTTTATCACATCTCATACCTGCTTCATTTTATGCTTGGAGTTAATTTATTGAAATAATTTTCATAATGCATTGAATGGCAGTATAACAGTTAAGAACATTAGAGTTAGATAAAGCAGGATTTGGATCACAGTTCTGCCTTTTACTTGCTGTGTAAACTTGAACAAGTAACTAAACCCCTCTGAGCCCTAGTTTCTTCATCCATAACGTGATGGAGGATAACAACAATACCTCCCTCTCAGGTCTATTGAAATGAGATTATATAAAATACTTATCACAGTGCCTAACACATTATAAGCATTCAATAAATAGTTGTAAGGGTGATAATAATTGATGATTTAGCATTTTAACTATGCATGACTGTTTCAAAACTAGAGTATGAAGTCAAACATTTTATCTTTCTCCTTTAAGTCCAATACCTGGCACAGGGCTTGCATTAAAATATTGAGAAAATGGACATTGAGACAACTGAATAGCAGCACAAAAATGATTTGTCTCCACTGCAATTGCTTAGTTTAGATGTGTACAAAGGCTGGAGGATAATATTGCTAGGTTGAGTAAGTGCAAGATATGAGGTAGTGAGAAGGCTCAAGACTACACTGAAACATACTTGAAACTATATGGCAGAGCTGTAGTCTGAGTAACAGACTGTCCTGACTAACATACAGCATTTGCAGCATTTCAAATAGGCTGGAACTTTTGGAAGTGCATAAATCAGAAGAGGAAATACAAATCAGTTCCTATGGCTTATCCAGCAATGGCCATCCCAAGAGTCAAGAAGGCTATGGAGAAAGGGTGCTAAAAGAAGATACATTAAATGCAAAGCTGAACAGGGTATTTGTTATGGAAAGGACTTAGTGGGAATGCCTTGACCTTTTCCACAACACCTCTGTATGATTTCAAATCTCCTTCAGATGGTTGAATTCCTGATGTAAGTGGCAATAGTATGTACTTGGTGGCTATACACCTCAAGCCAGGTCAGATGCCAAGAAAAAGGAGAGAATTTCTCTTGTGTTCTATTCCCAGTGTGTTTAAATTACACTTTGGTTATTTAGTTTCTGCAATACTTGTATAAGGCCCATGATTTGAATTATTTTTGATTGACACTGAAAATCTACTTTGGTATGTAATAGTTAAAAATAAACCAAAGAAACAGTCAATGCAATAGGAGCCTTTGAAATGTCTTGTACAACCTGCCCTCTAGCAAGCCCTGCTGGAGAGTGTAGCCTGTGGAATTCTTGGCATATTGAACAAAAGGAAGAAGGGGAGTTTGTCTACTCTGGCTTTAGCCATATGTCATGAATACATTTGCTTTTAAATGAATTTATAAAATATTAATGTAATCATACCAAATAACAGAGTGGTGAGTACATCAGTCAGAAGTTGTATTTATCCTATATGTTTGTGTTTTTTATCTCCTTTTGTTAGTAGACAAAACATGGAGACAGGCATTTCTTTCTCAGTGGAAGTGACAGAACTTGTTGAATGAAGTGATGTTTCTGTAATCCGTTGTAACGGTTGTAAGGTAGAGTTGTGAGTGAAAGAGCTATGTGAATAACAATGAGCATGCAGACAAAACAATAAAAGGATGACAAACATTTCAGTAGGAGGGGAAAATAGATGGAATTGTTTATTTGTTACACAATCTTATCTGATCTTTTCCTAATGAAAATTAACAGTTTGTAAATGGGTGAGGTAATGTTAATGATTTCTCCAAAATCTTCTGCATAAGGAATGTGATTTTCCCAAGATATAAATGACATTCTGAACCAAAGTGCCCTTACTATATAGCAAAGGAAAACAGATACCAGGGGCCTTAAATTCTCCAAGACCAAAGGGGAACCTACCCCCTTGATAGAGCCTGACAGAAATGTTTGTGAGAATGAGTGCTTGAACCAGTGAATTTATCAGTGTGATTGCACATTTTGAATGGAAGACAGAAAACTTAACCATTCAGGACTGTCTGTCATGCCAAAGATCTTCATATCTGTTCTGTCCTTTAATCCTTTAAGCTAAATGTAATTATTTATACCCACTTCTACTAACAAAGAAATGGAAACATGGAGTTATTAAGCAACATTCCTCAAGGTCACATAACTTTATATGGAGGAGAATAGAAATATGAAAGCCACAGGAGAAGTGTGTGTGTGTGTGTGTGTGTGTGTGTACATGCATGCTGAGTGAGATGACATACGAGTGCTTTAAGGTATGTGTTCATAAAAAAATTCCTCTTGGGAGAAAATTTTTTCTCCTAAAACTTTTAAAACTCTTGACATCTCAAGATGACAAGCACATGAAAGGATCACAGATTTCCTAGCTTGCTTGGACTGGGTTTGTAACAGGAGAAGCCTATGTGCCATCCACTTGCCCATCTGCCTAAACATAGGACTCCCTCTTACTTGGCATGCTAGACCTGAAGCTCTGCTTTCGTGGGAACCATACTTCCTGCTGTTTAGGCCCTCTTCCCTCCAGGATATCAGAGTTACTTTGAGGACATCCTTACAAGCACTGTCCCTCTAACCTATGTGGTAAGCATGGTGAAGTTTTGGGAAGTAAACCCTGTTACTACTACTGCAACTGCCCCTGCATTACCAGAACTCTTTATGCAATATTTCTTTTGTTTATAGTAAGGGCAGGTATGAGAGGCAAGGAACACAAAGTAGAATTCCCTTCTCTCAAAGAAATGGCATTTTTATATAGAAATGAAATTTAAACAATGAAATCGGTACTGTCCTTAGACCCAGAAAAGTAAGGCCCCTGCCCTGGACCCATACCTTAGGGTGGCCGTGCTTTAGAAGGCCTACCTTGTTATGTTCTAAATGCCTTTCCAATGTAGACCACTGGTCAGATGGTTAGTCTCATCAGGAGAATTGCTCTGATTCTAGAGCATGCCCTACCTGTGTTCTGGTCACAAGAATCACATTTTCTGAAATTTTCTATTTGCTAAAGTTTTCTAACTTTTTCTCCTGAGGAGGCTAGCTATTTTGTCTGGATGAGGAACCCCAATCTCAACCTAGACCCATATGGACTCCAGTATCCATTTCTACCTTTTGTGACATTTGCCAATCCTCTGCCCCATATATGGAATCAACTGGAGACCCCAAGAAGCTTCAGGACTCATGCCTGTGGAATCCTCCCAGAGTCTTATTTTCAGGAGAGTGGCCTGACAAATCACTCCAGCTGGGTAAAGTGATTTCTTTAATGGTATGGTATTAGATTGTGTCACCAGAATGTTGTTGATGCTAATTGGTTTAAATCAAATTGTGTATAGAGAGAAGCCCCCTCAAAAATGTTTGGGCACTATCACATCTTAAGGCATCCCTGGATGAAACAAAAGGCCATGTAAAATAAAATAAAATTCAGTGGCAACAGATATTGACAAGTTTTTAGACAATGAGTTAAGAATGAACCAGAATGATCTGCCAAAGCTTGTTTAAAGACAATGAAACTTAAGCTAGATCTTGAAGAATGGCAAAGTTTCGGAGAGGCTCAAATGATTCTAGACAAGGAAAACAACATCAACAAAGGCACAGAGAGTAGTTAATTTACCGAGATGTTTTGTACTGTGTACTATGTTACATACATAACATTCGTCATTTTAATTACTCCTTCCAGTTCCCTGTCAGGTAGGACTTATGAACCCTATTTTACAGCTGAGAAAATGGAAGTTCATATTGCTAGCAACTGATAGAAGTAGAGCCCAAATCTGCTTGACATGTGCACTTTTAACACCACACTGTACTATCAATAGAACATAGGAACAAGGGATAGTAAGAACCCTGGTTAGAATTGAGCTGAGGGTATGTATTGGAAACTATTGGGGGTGAGATCACTAGAAAAGGTGCAGTCATTTACAAAAGATGTTAAATATCAAAATGAGATATAGACAATTACATAAGCCCTGATCAAAGAGAACAGAAAAACCAGCCCTATCTAAATGAAAATGCACAGCTACAATATAGTATTTAAGACTTAAGAATCCTAAGCAGCATGTTTTTTAAAAATATTTTGCCTTAGAAAGTCACTTGGTTTGAAATTTACATTTTGCCTCTGATTGGCCCTGCATGGTATCATTTATTGATCTCTTTTTTTCCTTTCCTTTTTAGACTTTGATCCTGCTCTTGGGATGATGACTGGAATTCCACCAATAACTCCAATGATGCCCGGTTTGGGAATAGTGCCTCCACCAATTCCTCCAGATATGCCAGTAGTTAAAGAAATCATACACTGCAAAAGCTGCACACTCTTCCCTCCCAACCCAAGTATTGTTCTGCTTTTTTTCCCATATAAGTCACAATGTTTTGGTATATAAGAAAACTTCCATCAGTTTCAAAAGAATACCCAGATGCTTCATATATGTATTTACAGAAGCTTCACCTAGAAAACAGGAGAGAGAATTGTTTCTCACTAGGCAAAGATGCATTTATGCACAGAACAGTAGTTTTGTGTCCTGGTTGCAATACAAATAATATAACACGCTTCTAATAACACCTGGTAAGAAATTCAAGTGTGTTAGTTGAGAAGAAGGCACCCAGTGCAAATTGTTCCATGCTGGCATTTGTAGTGTTCTCATAACTGGCCCATATGCTGGCGATGGCAGAGCTTGAGCATAGTCTGTGACCAGCTCACGATAATTTGTACTTAATGCTAGGAATCTCTCAGAGCTACCACTTAGTCATACATTATTCCAGTATCTGCTATTCAATTTACAGGCAACAACACACAGTGATGTGTAGTTCAAGTTATTGGGAGGGCAAAGAGAAATGTTAAGGCTAAGTCAAACTACTTGTTGCTATCCAGTCACACAGTTCACATGGAAACAGTCTAGGCATATGTCTTGTCTTACTGGTCTTATATTCTCTAAGAATAGGCTTCTTCCTAGACTCACTTTAAAATATCAGTAAAGATAAGGATGTTTAAAGTATAACACCAATAAAATTGAATCAAATTTTGAGTTTCATGTCCTTTAAATGACTTTAAGATTCTTGTGCACATGACTTAAGGCTCACTAATGATTTTTCCATAGTCCCAGTGGTGCTAGGTAACATACCAAGGGAGCCATTTACATGAACAAGACTTACCAAAATAAACACGAACATTTGACATGTGACTTCAGACAAATACTTAACCATTAGATAATCATGATTTAGATCATAGCCAAGACCTAGACTCTATAGTACTTGGTGTGGTCTGCTTGTCACTAAGAAGGTTTTAGAATCAATAAGAGTTATTTAGACATAACCTCTTGGACACTTTGCTAGTGTAAACTGATCTTAATGCCTTCTGGCTTTTGAACTTGGTTTTGAACAGGGTACCTCCTTTCAGACCAATAATAAATCTAAGAGGCTAATATCTCAACAGTATTGGGAGAAGAGCTGGAAAATCACAAAGAGAGTTAAGGAATTTAGGATAAAATGTCCTTGCAGGCTTTACTTGCCAACCCAAATGGCCATTCCTATGTTTGTGTTTAGTGCTTTAGTGAATGGGCAGTGCTGTTTTATCTTTGTCTCTTACTCTTAGTTCTACTGTTCCTGCAAATGTGCAATGGGCTTTTCCTTCTTTTGTGTTGCTTTTGGATTGGAAAAAGCTCTGTGTCTCTCCTAGTACCTTTTTCATGTCAAAAGCCATAAATTTAGGCTTTGAAAGTGCTTATGAAAAGGTAAAAAAATCCTGTTGATTTAATCATCTATAGATGGTGTAATAAGCCCGCAGTAGGCTTACATTTCCTCAGTCAAGTCTAAGCTAACAGGATGGCTAAAAACCTAAAACGGTCCAGAGCAAGGGCAATAAATGACTTTAAGAAGGTTATATTTCTAAATTTCCAGAAAATAGCACAGATGCCTTGTTTATAACATACTGACAACATTGTTGAGCAATCTTTGCATGTCAAAATATATGGCTTAATGAAGCTTATTAACTTCATAGCCTCTAGTAAAAGAAATAGAAATTCCACAAATACATGATTTATCTTTTTTCACCTGAAACCATGGCTTCTCAGTTCTGAGTTGGAAGTGCCACCGAGTAAGAGGGAAGCACTATACTCTCACAGCACAATCTTTAGTTCTTTATTGTTGGACTAAGAATGCTGACAGGGCAGTTAGGGGTGGCTTCTGGGAAGGAACCTGGCTTTGGAATTGAATTCAAAAATAATACTCCTGACAAGGCTTAAAGTACACTAATGTTCTGTTTGCTTTATTTTAGAATGCAAATTTGGGAGAAAGAAATCTTGTTATTGATTGGGCAGGGAAACCTTCCTTAGTTCTTTACTGGGAAAAAAAAAAAGCATGGCAAAAAGTACCATTATTGTTAATATTGCTAAGCCTTATTTTTGTGAACATGAGACTGGAAAATTGGTAGAAGGGAGAAAGAACAGGGGAGTTGGTGTGACTGAACCCCCTATATCATCAAGGGTGTGCAACACCCCTCCCTAAGGCCTTGATTACAAACTCCACTGCTTTCTCTGGCCTGCCTCTGGTATTCTTTTATGCTCAATGACCTCTGGCTCTAAAGTTTCTCTGAGCAATAATAAATTCTGATAATTCAGAAACCCTCACAATATCTTTATTCACCACCTGGTCTGCATCTAAGTCTTGTTGTTTATTAGAATGTATCTTCCCCATCAATGCCTACCCCTCTGTTCTACCTGACACTTCATCAAGATGCTTGTCACATATAGAGAACCATAAAATTGTCCTGGGGCTCTCATTGCCCACAGATTCATAGTCCAACTCCTGACCTCAAAACCTTTCACTGCTCTGCTTCATGACTGTCTTCATTTACCTCACACTCCTTATACTCCATTCCAGCCAACTCTCCTGGCAGGTGCACACTCCCCCAGCATGCTTCTCATAGAAGGCACTGGAATCTGGCAAGTCATTCTGATGTGCTTTCACTTAAAAAGTGGGTACTGAACCCAATGTATACGTTTTAAGTCCTTAAATTACTTTGTATCTCTGCCTTACTTAGTACTATTGACCACTCTCTCATTGAAACCTCAAGTCACTTGAAGGTGAAAGAATAACTGCAGCCACTCAGGTTATATAAATCAAAGACCACGCACCAAACTCTGAGGAATCACAACATTTCAAAATTTAAAAAGAATAGGAATTCACATTTTGGTACATTCCTTAGCAGCAAACGTACCCCCAAAAAACTGAACAGCTATTGCTCGTTCTTCTCTTCTGTCTGACCTCCCCTTCTCTGATGTTGTTGCTTTTATTCCTCTATCAACATGTTCCTTAAGAACACTAATGACTTTACAGTGCTAAACCCTGTGGTCAATTTGCAATTCTCTTTCTAGTTGATCAGTAACAATATATGACACAGTTGCTTGCTTTTCATTCCTTCTTATAATTTCCTCATCTGACTTCTAAGACACCATACTTCTGGTTCTCCTCCCACCACACTGGTTGTTTCTTCTCATTCTCCTTTGTTGGTAACCTCCTGTTTTGCCTGACTTCTTATTGGAGTGTCCTCAGTCCTTGAACCGCTTCTTTATCTATAATCATACCTTTGATGATCTCATCCAACCTTGTAGCTTAAGAACTGTACATGAATAATACCCAGATTTATACTTTTTTAGTCCTAGCCTCTGATTTCTAAATTCATATCCAACTTCTTACTTGCGGTCTCCATTGGAAAATCAAATAGACATCTCATACTTAAAGTGTTCAAAATTAAATTTCTAGATTTTCCCCCAGGCCTGTACCATTAGTATCCTTCCCCATCTCAGGTAGTAGAAACTGCATTCTTTCAATTGCTCAGGACAAACTTAGACATTATGCTTACCTACTTTCTTTTCCTCTCATACCACATTTAATGTTAGAAAATTCTCTCAATCTTAAATTATATGGATGAAATCCTAGTACTCTCTCAGTAACCACTGCTATGATCCAGTTTATATCCATTATAATTCATTTTCTGAACCACTGTAGTAGCCTTCCAGTTGGGTCTTTCTCTTTCACCCTCCTCCATAGTCTATTCTCAATAGACTAGGCAGAATAATCCTTTTAAAATTAAGTCAGATTATGTCTTTCCTCTACTCACAACCCTTCAGTGCTCTCCAGTTTACTCACAGTAAAGGCTAAGTCCTTTTAAAGGACTATATAGTCTGTTCCCCCTCCACATTTTTTCTTTGACTTTCTTTCCTGCTTTCCTCCCTGTCACTCACTCTATTCTCATCACAATAACTTCTACACTGTTTTGTGAAAATACCAGAATACACCAGATGTTCTTCCATCATACAGCCTTTGCACTGGCTGGCTCTTCCGTCTGCCTGGAATACCCTTCCCCCAAACATCTATATAGCTAACTCTCTCAACTTCTTCAAGTCTTTTCAAATTGTCACTTTCTCAGTGGCTCCGATAATCTACTAAAAAATGGAGCTTTCCCCACCATACCCCCTGTGCTACCTTATCTTCATTATTTTAACATCACATATTACCTTTTTAACAACCTATGTAATTTAGAGAATAGAAACTCCACAGAGACTAGAATTGTTGTCTGTTTTGTTCATTAAAATTCCCTCAGAACTTAGAAATTGATATATAATAGGTATTCAATATATGTTTGTTGAAGAACTGGTAGATAGACAGGCAGGTGGGTGGGTAGGTAGATGCATGGTGACAGAAGGGGCAGTTGGAGCTCTGAAAAGCAAACCAAGAGAATAGGTGGTAATTGCTATTATATGTTGATACTTTCAAATCTATATTTTTGGTCTATATAGTTCTTCTGAGCTTCAGGAACTTATAGCCAACTACCTACCAGAATTGTGTCAGTTAATCAACATCAAAGTTTTTTTTGTAAAAGATATTGTAGTATAGGTGGCAGACTGTATGACAGAACTGTGTTCCACTCCCAGTTCTGTCTCTAACTAATTGTGGGATCTTGCCCTACCATATAATATTCTTGGATCTGAGTTACCCTATCCAGAAAAAAAAGATACTGGATTAGATAAGCCAAGATACCTCCAAGACTTCATCTAGCTCTAAAATTATGGTTGTACACATTAAAATATATTTAACACTATAATTATTTACCTATGCAAAATCCATAAAAATGTATTGGGCAACACAAGAGCAACTCAGTTAGGAGCATATGGAATTTTGTACTTTCACTGGAACAAGCAGAATAGCATAACAAAGTACTTAAGCACTGAAGTAACGTGAGCCTGGTTTAAGAGCCTAGATGTTCATCACTAAATAGCCCTAAGATCTTTGGTGAGTAACTTAACCTGTCTGATATAGACTAGGCAGAATAAGACCTAGTCTTAAAATTGAATGGCTCCTACTAGATTACTAGTTCCCTTCTTCTATAGACAAGTGGTAAGTATCCCATTGTGCTGGAAGCAACATCCTCTGAAGCTGAGGATTCTCGGATGTAGACAACAACAATAAAACTTCTCAGGAACACTTTTTGTTCTTGGGGTAGCCGGCTATCAGAGATTCACTGAATTTTCAATTAGCAGTTGTCTCTGGTGAGAGAAAAGGGCAGCAGCATCTCTGGGGAGGAGTCAATTTTGCCAGTGTCTATCACTTCAGCTGTTAAACCTTCTGTATGGAGAGGTTACATTTTTAGTTCACTGGACATAACAGTTAATGAGGACTAAATGATGGGATATCATCTGTTGTCTGTGTCCAGGCACATGAGAAAAAACTCAAGAGCCAGAAAAAGGGTAGTTTTTTTTATTTTACCATATCAAAACACTTTGTTCTCAGGGATGGATTCTGTAAAGAGACTTAGAGAAAACAGGTGAATTGAACATTAACAACAATTTGCTAACCTTCTGATTATTTCCAATAAATTAGGATTACATTAAAATGCATCTAACCCCCTACTGATTTTCTATAAAGTCCTTAATCTTGGGTTGTTTAATAAAATCAACTCAGAGACTTTGCATTATATAAATTCTGGGAAACCAGCTGAGAAATCTATAATGCACCTTTGCAAAGGAAGATTCACATAGTTAGTTGGTCCTATATGCTGCCTCCTCAATCACAAAGATGAAAAATGTCTTTGATCCTAATGCTGATTTTTCCAACATAGATAGATGCTTGGATACAATTAGAATTCCAAGAAGCTCCTCCTTTTCCATGACCAGAGATTAATTCTTTATACTCCCAGTTATTTTGAATCGTTTCACATGATAGTTTTCTTGTCAATCCTGAGTGGTGATTGAGTCACTACAAAGCTTAGCACATTAGTGGTAAGTAGGTGGAGTTTGAATCTGCTCTTCTGGGTGGTTATCATTGCTGTGCTCTGATCACTGTATTTCAGTAGGATTACAAAATTAGGCCCAGACATCTAAGTGCCTTGAGCTGTTAATAAGGAATGGGTACTATCCATTAGGGAAGATAGTACAGCCCATTCACTTGCTTGGTGGCATACACCTAAATCTCCACAAATGCTACCGGAGAGGCTTTGTACATTTACCTAAGGAAAATAAGTCCAGGCACTCTTAATATTACTTTTGGTGGATTTTATGCCCCTTTACTTAGCAGACATGACAGAAGAATCACAGTATCTAAACATAGTGATGACTTCATTACAGAATCTTTAAACCCCACAAATGTAGTCAGGGGGAAAAACCTTTGCATTTACAGTGTTATATGTAACTGTAGCAGTTACCACAGATTCTTTAGAGTCTCTCATTGGACCTAAAGGTAGACTCAATTAAAACAACATAAATGTAAACATCAGAAGCTCTTGATTCTAAATCAGCATGTTATTCTAAAACTTTTGATTTGAAAACATTTCTAACTCTATAGACTCTTAAATTCTGTATGTACACAGTGGCTGGGTTGTGTTCCATGGTCAAATTCATATTTATCTTCACAGGTGTAGATTTCTCTCTCCATAAGAATGACTTCTTCTGAAACTCAGCCCTGGCTAAAGATTGGTGTAAAGCAAGGGAGTTTAGAAATCTAGGTCTTAGCTACCACCTTACTCCAGATACGTGGTAGACCTTTAGAAAGCCCCAGATTGGGAATATAGGAAACATGGCTTCTATAATACAAAATAAGCATGCTATAATGGCTACAATTTATTGGGAACTTACCAAGTACTAAGTATAGATAACTACTATAGTATCAATAACCTACAATAACTTTGATAAAGTAGGGAATATTATCCCTATTTTAGAGATGGAAAAAATGCTTTTCAGAGATTATGTGATTTTTTTTCAAGACCTTACAAGTAGTAATTAAGACTTAAATCCAGCATTACCTGCTCCAAGTTGATGTTCTTTTTCTTTCTGTCTAATATGGTGTCCTCAAATGAAGCATAGCTTCAATCAGCCAAGCAATATCAGAGGTTTAAACTAAGTCAGTGGTTTTCCACCCTCACTATATATTAGAATTACATGAAAAGCTAAAACAACACAAACCGAAAACTAAAGTACAGGCTGCACCCTGAATTAATTAAATCAAGACTCATTGGATAGGGCTTGGGCATTGTTTGTTTAACCACCAAGTAGATTCTAATGTGCTGTCAGAATTAAGAGTAATCAGAAATGTGATGGAGAGAATTCTTTCCAGTTCTTAAAAATTTAGAAGCATAAGTGTCAAGCAATTCTGGATCTCATTGTTCTCATTTTTGGCTACAAGTACAGCCATAATGACTATGAATAAGACATTTCAGATTCCTGCTCACTAGATTACATTTTCTGGTGTCTTAACCTGTCATATGAAACAAAACAAAAACAGTGAGCTCTTGAAATTACAGACTTTAAAAAATTGACAAAGTTTAAGTCCCCTGAATCCCATTACCCTCACTATTAACTAAATACAGGGAAAGCAGCGGGTATGCAGTATTCTTAACCACACCAACAGGACAGACAGCAATAGCAAAATAAAAAAGCTAGTGTTTCTGTTACCCAAGGAAGCTCCCAACGCAACTGCTTGCCAACTTGTATAAGAGTCAGATGGGGGCGTTGGACTAGTCGACTAGCGAGACTCATTTATTTTTGCATGTAAGCTCTAATCACTGGTTGTTGAGCTCTAAATCTCGAGAGCTAACTGGAAAAAATGGATTACACAATATAAATCCTCGGAGATACAAAACCAACACTAGAAAAACCCATGACCATGACGCTTTGTTTTGTTGGACTATGAACTGTAGGATTTTGCTTAGAAAATACTTTGATACATATAAATAGTAACAAGGCACTGGCAGATGCAACAGGCTTTATGTATGATATGAGTGAATAGAAAACAGATTTTTAAGCAGAGGGAGAACCATCTCATTAAGTAGGTTTTCAATGACTCTCTATGGCCAAATTTATCTCATTTTAGTTAATGATTTCCCAGATGAGCTTAATCTTTCTGCTGTCTTTCATACTTCCCTCTACATGCTGAAAGATTGGCTCTGATCCATACCTCTCAAGCAAGAAATTGGAGGAAGAGCTCATTAGTATAAAAAACCTAAAAATTTAAAAGGGATAGTCCGTACCCTGACTAATTTGTTTAACTAAATCATCCTAATGGCTGTAAATACTTTTGTAAATATTCACCCCATCATTGTCAGATTAATCCTGAAACAGTTCTTTGAGTAAGCATAAACAGAGACTATAGTAACTACAATCTGAATTAAACAAATCCTTTCTCAGGGAGCCTGGTTCTGAGAAATGAAAGTAAGAATTAAAACTGAGTAGGATTTTCCCCATCTTCTTAATAAAAATGACTCAAAATTTGGCATTGCTGGCTTATTGCAATAAAAGTAAGAAACAAAACTAAAAATCTCTGTATGGAACAGACACACAGACTGGCCTGGGTATTTGTGTTCTAGACACAGAAGTCACCAAACTTGAGTGAAACAATTTTCACCTTCATCCAGTCATTTTTCTGTGGAGAGGAGCACCTTGGATGCCACATATTTCTGACAGCACTAAGGCAAAAGTTTCTTGGAGACAGTAGAGCCATCACTGAGAAATCTTAGGTTTCAAAGAGGTTTGTCCCAATCAGACATAATTTTTAAAAATTTATTGTAGTAAAAGGTGCATTGCTATTAATCTACCCTCACTTCTAACATACTTATTTAATCATTCTTGCTGCTTTATAAAGTTCTGGAAGTCCTCTTTCCTGAGTGTCTTTAGTAACCCGCTTGAGCAGCACATATACTGAGTGTCTATAGTTGTGCTGTTGTGGTTGCCTCCATATCCTGAATAGATTTTAAACATTTTTAAAAGTCCATATTTTTGGGTTTTTTTTAATTTTAATGTTTGTAAGTATATGTTTGCAGAACATAATGATTACATGCATTGTGAGGAGTTGGTACATATACATAACACATTTTAATTCTTTTTTCATCCCCTTCCCCTCTCCCTCCATCTCTTGGTCCCCTTCCCTTTTGCAAAAGGTCTATTTTAAATACTTTGCCCTTTCACTTAGATCTCCCACCTCCTGCAACCCGAGAAAGACCACCAGGATGCAAAACAGTATTTGTGGGCGGTCTGCCTGAAAACGGGACAGAGCAGATAATTGTGGAAGTGTTCGAACAGTGTGGAGAGATCATTGCTATCCGGAAGAGCAAAAAGAACTTCTGTCACATTCGCTTTGCTGAGGAGTACATGGTGGACAAAGCCCTTTATCTCTCTGGTAGGTGTTTAGATGTAGGAATTGTGCTGACTGGGCACCATGCAGAAATTGAGGATCTGAGTATTTGCATTTGTGACAGCTAAAGTGTAGCCTTAATGTTACCCTTTTTGCCTTCAGAATTGGAAAACACATGTTACCTCCCATCTCCATCCTTTAAAGTTCCTCAATAGTTCCTAACTATAGGATAACTCCAGATTCTAAACATGTAACATCTAAAAGCCTTGATTATCTGCTCTGCCTCACAGCATTATCTCTCAATTGTTCCTGTACACATCATGTTCCAACCACACTGAATGAACTTTAGTTCCAGAATGTGCCATGGTGTCTTATGCTTTTGCCTCTGACTAGAATTAGCTTTCCCACCCCTACCCACCACACCTAAATCTCACAGATGTGTCCATCCTATGGGCCATGTGTTGGACCTACCTTCCTTGCCCTGGGCCATGGTAAGTAAAGAGGAATTGTCCTGGGCTGCATATCAAATATATATTATAGATAATGTATACAATTAACAAAACTTCCTTCACTTTTTATACTTTTATTTTAACAGAGGCACATCCAACCTGCAACTTGGACACATTATACTACAGCTCAAGCACAAGGTCCCCTGGAAAATTTTCTGTCTTAACTTTTGCTTGTATCTCAGGTTGATTTAGGCATCTTTCCCAAGTGCCTCTGCAGCATCTGGTGCTTCCTGCTGACGTGACACCTATTATAACATGTTAGAGCTCACTCTTTCCTCATCCATAGTATGAATGCCTCCAAGGCAAGGACTGAGTTTTAACTTTGAATCCCCAATACCTAGCACATGACCTAACACAAAAGTTAGATACTCAAAAAATAGTTACAGCAGTATCTTAGTTTGTACTCTCATGAAAACAAAACACCTGAGCCTGGGTAGATAAGGAAAGGAAGTTTATTTGTCTCCATTTCTGAAACCTGAGAAGTCCAAAGACATCACACTGGCACATGTGCAGCTGATGAGGGCCTTCTTACTAAACTATAACATGACAGATGGCATCACGTGTTGAGACAGAGCAAGTGTACTGGCTTAGGACTCTCTTCCCCATCTTATAAAGGCACTGATGCCATGAATAGACTCTAATGCCATGACTTCATCTAATCCTAATTACATTACAAAGGCCCCACCCCAAAACCATTAACATATGAATTTTGGAATTAAGTGTCCAACATATGAACTGTTGGAACACACATTCAAACCATAGCAATAAGTCAAATATTTATTGACTGCTATGCAAATACTAGGTTACTGGAGATACAATAAAGACTGAGATTTCCAGTCACATTACGTTCTGGATATTACATTCTAGCAATAATAAAATGTGATATATATGTGCACAAAGAAGTTAGTATCAGGTACTGATAAGTGCTAAGAAGAAGATAAAAAGGATAATGTTACTGGAAGCATGAGGAAAGGAACTTTTCTCTGACATTTGAACCAAGACCTCAACAATGTGAAAGGTGATTATCATATAAATATCTTGGGGATATCTCATTCCAAAATAAGGAGCAGCGAACCAAAGGCCCTGATGCACAAATAAACTTAGCATGTTTAAGCAGAGGATAGAAAATTAGCATGGGTCTTATGAACTATGATCACATGCTGAAATCCACTGGAGAATTTTCAGGGTTGAAGTGACATGATCTAATTTACATTTTAGGAATATTACTTCTGTGTAGGAAATAGACAGGTATAGCAAGGATAGTGACTGGGAAATAATTGAACAAACTGTAACATTAGCCTGGTCAAGAAGCAATAGTGGTTTATACAGTATTGTGGAGTGAAGCTAGCAAGACCTATTTTCCATAAAATCTACTCATGGTGGAAGTTCAAATTTGGAGTGGGGCAAGGAATTATAATTGGAAAGATTTCTGATGAGTACCATAAAGTGAAGCCACAGGCCTTTTGGGTTGGTTTGAAGTCAAAGTTTCATGGTTGATCTTTTGCATATTTTGAGTTGATAGTGTTTTTATGGGGAAGTGGACAGATAACCTAGAAGAAAGAAGACAGGGTAATTGAAAAAGCCATAGAATAATTAATTACTTCTTCACCTGAGAGTAATGGTTTGGGAAAACTGAGTTAAAGTGCTAGACATGTTAGGACACTAGCATCTTCATTCATGCAATAGGCACTATTTAAATGTCTCTTTTGTGTAAACTATTGTGCTAGATGCTGTGCAGAGAAAAAAATGAGTAAAACCTAATACTTCCCCTTAATAAATTTAGTATGCAGCAGTATGTTCATTTATTAAAGATACATTTACTCAGCAGGACGCATTACTCAAAACACTGATAAGATGCACTCTCTGCTAACAACAGTGATTGATAGCTATAAGTGCCATTAGGGAAGCAGAGAGGAGAGAGAATATGAATATGTCAGAGTCTTAACTGTAGGTATTAAGAAAAGTAGCATTTGCATCAAGTCCTTGACAAACAGGAAGCATTTGCCTTTAGACATTGGGGTATAGAAACAGCATGAGCAAAGGTACAAAGATGGAAGGTTTTGGCAAGCATCCAAGAGATAGTAAGTGCTGGTTTTTGTACTAATAGACATGAAACGGGGAGGAAAAACATCATTTGTTAGCATACTTGGAAAGGTTGAACAGTTGGGTCTTTACCCAACTGATTAATAGGGAATTGTTGAACACACTTTTGAACAAGGAAGATGGTTGTTTCTGAAAGAATAATCTGACAGCTCTGTGTAAAAATGGATTAGAGGAGAGAAGGTCAGTATGAAGTCTGTTACAATATGTCAAGGAAAAGGTAATGGGGATTTGAGAAAGCAGGCTGGTAACATGGGTTAGAAGAGGAGGAGGTAGATGTAGTTTACTCTTTTTTAATTTTTTATTATTTTGAAGGTAGTGAAATACAACAGAAGAAGACAGAACAAAGCCAATTGAAACAGTGCAGTGAAATTGGTACAGAAAGTCACATCAGGTTACCGAGATAACAGTAATAGGTACCATAGTATATCTCGTTATCTTCAAGTAGTTGTTCTTTCAATCAGATATAGCAAAATCAAAGGAAATACAGAGCATTATAGAACTTATCAAAACAGAATATTGAATAGAGCAATACAATTAATCAGAACAAATCAAAACAGTGATAATATTTGCCTTCAAAGAGATGGTAGAAGGAAATCCCCCCTATTTTCTATATTGCATATGGTCAACCTCCCAAGAGATGCTCAGACCTCTGGCTGCCATTTGCTAATGGGGCAGTGGTGGGGATGAGATATTTGATTTTCAGCCTGCACATTGGTAGGCTCACTGCTGCTTACCAGAGAGGCAAGCAGGTTTCTTGGTTTCCCAATGCCCTAAGTTCCAACATGGAGTGGATCTTGGGAGACACTGGCTGGTTCTCCCCCTGGGGTGGCTGCCACTCACTCAAGCCATGGCTGTTTACCAGGGAGGTGAATGGGTTGATTGGTTTCCCAGTCCCCTAAGTTCCAACACGGCATGGATCTCGGGAGATGCTGGCTGGTTCTCCTCTTGGGGCTGCCACTGCTTGCCTGAGAGTTTACTCTTACTTTAGTTCTGAGTGCTAAAGAATCTAACTACTGAAGATCAGACAGAAGTTAGCAACAATAACAGAGCACTCCACAATAAACTTATTTTAATAAGCATGCAAAGGTCTTGAAAAGCCCTGAATGGTTATACATAAAAGACAACATACTGCTCAGGAAGCACCCATCCAAACATCACTAAAATGAGGTCTCTGTTAACAACCACCTTGTGGAAACATTCTCAGGGCTGCCAAAGGAAAGGGGATAGCAATCAGTGCTGTGAAAATAGCTAAATTTTGCCCTTTAAATTTGAATCTATCCCCCTGGAAGTTCAAAATTTCTAGAAATTTCTAGAATGAGATGGCTGATGTTTCATATTATAGAAGAAAAATGCTTAAAATGATAAAAATCCTTTAGAAAATGATCCATAAAAAGTAGAAAGTATTATCTTTGTTGGCAATGAAGCACCTTTGAGAGTTGGCACTGTGCACAGCACACCCATCCCAGAGCCCCATCATGTATTTTGTGTTATTTACATAGAAGCATCCTGTCATATTCTCTTTTGTTTCTCTCCACAGTCCCAAGTGAATAGAAAAGGTAGCCTTTTGTAGACCTATTTTTCTGATGTTTCAGGTGGTCAGATACAATGAATGAGTGTACAATTGCATTGCAAACTGCAAAGGACCCTGGAATGTTTGCTTATTAAATATGTTTCTTTTTCTCCCCAGTAATGGGGATTAAACCTAGGGCTTTCACACTGAGATAACGTCTCCATCCCAATTTGAGACAGGGTCTTGCTAAGTTGCCTAGGTGGGGCTTGAACTTGTAAACCTCTTGCATTGGCCTCCCAAGTTCTGAGATTCCAGACGTTTGTTACCATGCCCAGCTATCCTTATTTCTAAAAAATGTATTTTAGTTTTAGTGTTTCTAGGCATTGTTCTTTATAACAGCTATATGAGATACAATAATTCACACACAATGACCTTCATATAGATTAAACATTCAATTATATATATTGCATACAGCTGTGAAACCATCACCAACAATCAGTGACAAAACAGTCAAAATCATGACTATGCCTGGCACTCCAATGGTTCCTTCCTGCCTCTTTTGTAATCCCTTCTTCCTATACCTCTCCACTTCCTTGTCAGACAACCACTTATCTGTCCTCTAACAGATTACTGTGCATTTTCTGGAACTTCTTGTACATGGAATCATACATTATGTATAATCTTCCTTCCTCTATATAGATCCAGATTTCCATTTAGTCTCATTTTCCCTATACCTGAGTTTTCTGTAACATTTTCTATAGTGTAAATCTCCTGTTGAACCCTTTCAGCATTTGCATGTGTCAGAAAAATTGATTTCACTTTTCTTTCTGAAAGATATTTTTTCTGGATATAGATTTCTAGGTTCACAGCTTTTCTGTCTCCTCTCTCTCAAGTCTTGTTCCATTAGCTTTTTCTTTGCATTGTTTCTAACAATACATATGATATTTGTCCTTATCTTTGTTTCTCTGTACATAATACTGTATGTTTTTTCATCTATAGCTGCCTTTAAGATATTCTCTTTGCTAGTAGTGTTGAGCAATTCAGCTATCATGTACCTTGGTGTAATTTCTTTCATGTTGCTTGTGCTTGAAGTTCATTATTTCCTGAATTTGTGAGTTTTCATCAAATTTGGAAATTTTTGTCCCTTTATTTCTTGAAATGTTTTTTTCTGTTTCATCCCCTGTCCCCACTTTTCAGGACACCAGTAAGAATGTATTAAGCCTTGTAAAGATTTTCTCACAGCCTACTGCTTCATTTTTTTAAGCTTTTCTTCTGTCTGGTGTTTGTTTTTTGTTGTTGTTGTTTTGTTTTGTGGATAGTTTGCAATGCTGTTTTTTAAATTTTTTTTGTAATATCTAATTTGCAATTTGTCCTAGCCATTGATTTTTCCCCTCAACTTAGACATTAGACATAATCATGTTGGGCCTTCTGCAGATCCCTGAAGTTCTTTCTATGTGAATATTTCTCTGTTAGGAACTCTACTTGCCATAGACTCTCCTACTCACCTTGGGATGAACACTATGCTCTGCCCAAGTTTCTTTCCCTGTAGTAATGTCTGAAAACTCTCTCTAGGCAATATCTGGGTCAATCATGGGGATCACTTCATTTGCTTCTGGTCTGTCAATGATCACTGACACTGACTTCATTATCTAATGCAACACACAACAGATTGAGAGTCTAATGTCCTAGATTAAAACTCAAGTTCTGCTGTTTGCTAGTTGTTTGACCCAGGGGAAGCTACTTGACCTTTATAACTTCTCTGATGCTAAGTTTTTCTCTTTAGTAAAATGTTTACCCTGCAAGCCTGTGCTGAGAATGAAATGTGATAAATGTGTAAGTGAAGTATCTAGCTCAGCTACTAAAACTTAAAAAGTACTCAACTGTTTTCTCAGTTTTTGTTAAAACTTAGGAATAAGTATAGTTGCCATAAAAGGTGGAGGTAGGGTGTTAAATTCTGGTTTTCTTAATCCCACTCTCATATCACTATTACAGTCACACAAACTTTAAGTATCTCAAATTATGTGCCATCTGGATTATATACCACTCCCCATCATATCTAATCCTTCTTCCAGAAAAGAAATTGTCCAGTTTCCAAGTGCATCTAGGAAACAATTTTATACACTAAAATGCTAAATTAATACTTTAAATTTTACCAAAATTCTTCATGATGACGTGACTGATACTCTTGAAGTTACTCAACACCACAGCTTGAGGCTACCATTTCTGTTCTTCCTTGATACCCATATAAGGTTTATTATTGGTGCCATTACCATCATTAGATGTAAGGTGGCAGATGGAGGAATGTAACTCTTACTATCAAGACCAACCCAACCAATGGAACAATAACCTGTTCTTAGCAAAAAGATTATAATTTAAGTCTCTTGGTGACTCAACTTGCTAGAATGGAGAGAGAATTGGGGTGATGTGGTCACTTGGAATTGCTGCAGCCACATCCGAAACACTGAACTTGGAAAAGTACCTGTAATTACTCTCACTAAGCTGCTGCTTTCCTACCTCCAAACTTAGGTTACCGAATTCGCCTGGGCTCTAGTACTGACAAGAAGGACACAGGCCGGCTCCACGTTGACTTTGCACAGGCACGAGATGACCTATACGAGTGGGAATGTAAACAGCGCATGCTAGCAAGAGAGGAGCGCCACCGGAGACGGATGGAAGAAGAAAGACTGCGTCCACCATCCCCACCCCCAGTTGTGCATTACTCAGATCATGAATGCAGCATTGTTGCTGAAAAACTAAAAGGTATGGCAGGCATTTGAGCCTCCTGATTAAAAGAACCCTTTCCTTTACAGAAATGTAACAAATGGTGTTGTTGGTAATAACCCTTTGGATTTCCCACTTAAGGATTTGAAACATTTGTGTTGTAGTCTTGCTAAGTGAAAGAGGTACACACCTAATAAGAACCAGGAGATTTGTTCTTGCCATCTCTGTTTCTACTCCGTTGTTGTCACAAGAGATAGCATTTTTTTTCTCTCAGACACCCAATTAACTAAGAAGAAATGGGGTTTTTCTACTTTCTACATCAGAGAATTTTAGATGTGATTCATAACTTGGAACTGGTAGATGTGATAAAAAAAAAACTACAGCGACTGTTTAATTTTTAAATTTATTACAGGAAAAGATACATTGCTATTAATGTCCCTCAAAATGCTCACCCTTCACCTCAAATACACTCATCATTCTTGCCACTTTCTGAAGCAGTTCTGGAAGTCCTCTTTCATGAATGTCTTTAGTTGCACTGTCATGGCTGCCTCAATGTCTTGAACTGATTCAGAACATTTACCTTTCATGGTCATTTTGTCTTTTGGGAAAGAGTCAGAAGTCACATGATGTCAAATCTGGTGGATAAGGTAAATGAGAACACATCATAATGTATTGATCAACATGTTTTTCCATTGGTTGGCACTTGGCAGCACCATTCAAGTATTTTTGATCACACCTCATAAACACAGAGGACTTTGAGAAGCTTCAGAAAGTGGCAAGCATGATGGGGGAGGTGTGCTTGAAACACAGGGGAGTATTTTGAGTGGGATTAATAGCAATGTGTCTTTTACTGCAATAGTTTTTATTTAAAAATACAACATTAATTTTGATCACCTCTTGTACATGTCCCTTCTTCATAGTGAATACAAGTTAGGTTTGAATTCTAAGTCAGATGAGTTAATCAGAATGATACAACTTGATGTAACCCTAGTGAAATCCCCATTTTAATGAGAAATGGAGGCTCAGAAAGCCATCACAGTGTATATTCTTCTTAGATTACTCAAAATCTTATCCACCAATTAAAAGAAGCCTTTTTTCTTTTGCAATACTAGGGATTGAACCCAATGCCTTATGCGTGGTAGGGAGTACTATACCCCTAAGCTATCTCCAACCCTTATTTATTTATTTATTTATTTTAAAATGAAAAATGATACAGAATTTGAAAACAAAATAATAGGAGCTTAACACTGATTAATACATTGTATATTGTTATCTTCAAAGTAGTTGTTCAGATTATAAGATACAGGCATAAAAATTATCAAATAATCAAACAATGAAAGCACAACAACTTTTTTTTTAGAAAAGGTCTCACTAAGTTGCCAAGTTACTGAGGCTGGACTCAAACTTGGGATCCTCCTACCTCAACCTCCTCAGTAGCTGGTTTACAAATCTGTACCACCACACACAGCTACAGCACATGTTTTAATCAGTTAAAAAGGCCAATTTATTTCACAAAGCAATATGAAGACTTCTAAACATTGCTATGTCAGAGTGCTTTTACTGTAATTTTGATTCCTTTTTTCTCTTGCTCTGCTCTCAAAATCACTTTGCTAATTTAACATTAATCACTGTGTCTGATGTCTTTCACTTTCTGAGAAATGTTGATTTTATTTATAGGTGCTAGTGTCCCACTGATCTTATTGATGACACTAGCCCAGCTCTAATGGGATGAATTTGCCTTGTTTCTTGTTCTATCAGCTGAGCAAAATCTTGCTAATTCTAAATAGATCTCACTCACCAAATTTGTTTATATCACATAACCTAAGAAAGTCACACATTTATGAAATCAAAGAATTCTCTTTGGATCGATCACTGACTTCTTACAAAGTAAAAAGTAGAAAACATACTACAAAATAAATACACAAATATAATAATATACAATATTCAAAAGGCTAAAAACAATGGATAAGGTCCCAGGCCCAAGACTTGCCTATTCACTTGACACTAAGCAAATTCACTTAAGTCAAAGACAGCAACAAAACAAAAAAGAATTTGATTGTCATATAGCCCCCAAGAGAGGGAAAACCTGAGCATCAGCATAAGGATTTTATCTAAGTAATGAAATGAAAAGCTGCTCTACAGAGAAGGCTTACTTCCTGTTACAAATCTGTACTGAAACGAAAGGGCAAGAGGCAAGAAGTTAAATTGCAGGGAGAGATATTGCCACTTGACATGAAGCTTCTTGGCCAGAGTGGCATGTAAAGCCCTAGAATAGGACTTCAATTGAATGCTGCCTCTCAGATGTCTGTTAACAGCAGAAATGTGTAAATTACTATCTCAGGAAGCCGGACCACAAGCTTTGGAAGAGCTGGGCTACTGTCCTAAAATCAGAGAATAACTCCTGGCTGTGTACTTGGAGGGTTCCTCCGGCAAGAGGAAAATGATGTGAGAAATATAGAAATAAAATGAACTGCATCAAAATACATTACAGCTGTCCCCAGGTGGAAGGCCTGGGGCTGTGAATTGGATGTAAGAATGATGTTATAAAAGGTTGAACATGTAAGTGTTTATATCTAAAGAATTACCCACTTAGCTCTTTCCTAAGGCTCCTTCCAACATATAATTCTGTGGATCTAGGGAAAAGTTACTGTCAAATTCAAATTAAACTCAAAAGAGTCTGTTTTTCCTTATTGAAACATAGCATTGTAGAATTCTGACATTCTCTCTGCTAATTTATAACTCATTCTCATTCTCTCTCTCTCTCTCTCTCTCTCTCTCTCTCTCTCTCTTTCACACACACACACACACACACACAAAGACTTGCACACATATATGTATGCACATAGACAGGTTAAGTAATTTGTAATACATTAAAAGTGTAATACCAATAAAGATAACGTTGTTGTGGTGCTAGAGATTGAACCCCGGGCCTCATACTTGCTAAACATTCATTCTACTACTAAGCCACATCCCAAGCTCAGAAAAATAAATTTAAGAAAATAAGAAACAGTTCTCTTTCTGAAACTCTTCATAACCCATCACTAATCTGACTACTTTTTGAGACTTTCATTCTTTCAATTTTTCTGCCTGCCTGCTGCCTGCCCATGTGTGCTTGTTCATGGCTCCTTATGCAAAGCAGTTAATTGAACCACAACTTCCCAAAAGCTGTAGTTATCACCTTGATGGCATATTGGAAAAATATAGATATGGTTACTTTTGATGGTTCTAACAAGAAACCCTCTCATTTTCAGATGATTCCAAATTCTCAGAAGCAGTGCAGACCTTGCTCACCTGGATAGAGCGAGGGGAGGTGAATCGTCGTAGTGCGAACAACTTCTACTCCATGATCCAGTCAGCCAACAGTCATGTCCGTCGCCTGGTGAATGAGAAAGCTGCCCATGAGAAAGACATGGAAGAAGCCAAGGAGAAGTTCAAGCAAGCCCTGTCTGGAATTCTCATCCAATGTGAGTAGGAGTTACAGTTATACTGGAAGGGTGCGAGGCTCCTTCACTCAGTCACTGCTTGTTCTGTACAAGAGCCCAGGCCTCCAGGGCCAACTGATGTCAAGGGCAAGGCTGCTTTCCCTACTGTGATGTCCTCTCCTTAAACTGTCAGATGCCAGTGCTCCAGTTTCACAGAATGTTTGTGAGCACTTCCTGTTTTCATTTTCCCTGGTGTATCAGCTCCTTAGAAATGCTGGTTCTTAGGCCATATCCTATACCTTCACAGCCATATTCCTCACTTGAAATTTGAGTAATTTATTGTTGAAGTTAAGATATAACATCAGCATTTTAAAGCTGCTTTTTTTGCATCATTATCATCATGTAATATGCATTCTAAGAACTTTTGGTGTTAAATGTAATGTTTCCCAAGATGATGTAATAAAAAACAAATTTGCTACTTTTACCTTTTACATTTACTTTCTTTTCTACTACTACCTTTGCTGGATATGACAAACACTGTGACAGGGTGAGAAGCCATTGAAAGAGCTATTTTCAAAAAGAAATAACCACTTTAAATATATCAGAGTTAAGTGAGATAAATAAATTCTCGAGGAAATTTTTTCTTCAGCACATTACATAATTAGATCCCCATTTTTTCCTTAAGGAACTATATTTACCATAAAGATAATGATGCAGTTTTATGATTTTGCTTTTATACAATTATTGTCCACTCTTCCTATACTTTACTTTCCATGCTTGACTTCTATGTAACTGATGTTAAGGAGGAGTTGTTCTATCTTCCCCTTGTATTCTGGAAGTATTTACGGGCATAAAATCCAGGAGGTGAAAGCATGTGTCCTCAGAACTTCAGAATATATAGAAAAGGAGAGCAGCAAGCAACTTGAGAACATAAATACTAGAATCATTAGAAGGCAGGAAACAAGCAAAGCTATAAAGAGAAAAACAAAATCTTCTGGATTTTCCAACTGTGAACATCCAGCCAGGAACACCCATCTTCATGCTTTTCTCAAGTTATGCCTAAGTGTCTCTTCTCTGGACCTGGTTAGGAAAAAGCCCCACGATATCTGTGTACATTTCCCTGTTGACATTCTAAGAGACCCTGAAAACTGTTCTCTGAGATTGTACTTTAAACAGTATTCTTCCATAAAACTTACAGTTCTCCAGTCAACAAGCTTATCTAGGTAGACTTACACCCTACTCATATTAGGTTTTGTTATGGCACTTCTGTTTACACATACCTAAGAATAGCAAGAGGACACATTATTATGAAGTGAAGCATTCCAACATATATCACAGGGCTGGTTAATAAAAAGAGCTAGTGGTAGAAGACACTGTTACAATTTGCTTCCATGCTATGCAGGGTCAGTAGTACAAAAGTAAATACATTTACTACAACTTGTACCTCTCCTGCCTGAATGAATACATACTGCCTGGATTAAAATTTAACTCACTATTTCACCCCAATCCTTCCTTGATTCTCTTGTTTCTTTCTGTGTATTAATGTTTCTTCTTTTGAGTCCCCCTTAAAATCACAATGCTACAACACATACCCTTTTCCAAGTACAACCCCCACCAGGGATACTTTTATAACAAAAAGGTAACACAAGCTCATGCTTCTCACTTATTTCTCTTGTCTCCTTTTTTTGCCATCCCTGGATGACACTCTGGTTTGATCTGACCTCTGATTTGATGCTACAGTTGAGCAGATAGTGGCTGTGTACCATTCCGCCTCCAAACAGAAGGCATGGGACCATTTCACAAAAGCCCAGCGTAAAAACATCAGTGTTTGGTGCAAACAAGCTGAGGTTGGTAACTTTTTACTCTGTTAGCTCCTCAGGGGCATAATTTCTTTCTTTAACAAGTTATTGATTTGGAGTTTAGCCAGAATTAAATAGCCAAGATCCCTTGGTCACAACAAGGCCCTAATGAAACACTAAGACATGTTCTATAGCTTGTCACTGTGCTTAGGCCACCTGCTGTCCAAAGGGCAGTAAATGTGCACAAGTTGTCTTGAATGCATTCTGCTGGGTGGAAACCTTAGTGGAGAATATGTAGCTGAGATAATTATAAGTTTACTTCTCTAAGCTAGCTAGTCTGAAGTGCAACAATAATTACTGACCTGTGCTTCTAGTGTTAGTAATATTAGGGCTGACATATTTATTAAAGCATCCTGACAGTCGAGTCTAGAAGCTGCCTGGTGGTATATCAGAGCAAAGAAATTTCTGAAATGCTTTTATCAGACCTGTTTAGCCATCTTTATAGGAGGTAGAGTTAAAAGCAACAGAGAACTCTGGTCTCAGATTCAGGTTGACACACACTCTCTGTGTTCAAGTAAAAATTTTAGCATAACACTATAATAGGTATGATGTGAATAAGTTGCTCTTCTGACTCCAACATTAAAAACCAAGACAAATAGGTTAGTCTCACTGATCTGTCTTTGGAAATGGTGTTGTGTGTACCTCAAGCTCTTCTTTTCCTATGGATAGTTTCTATACCCAGCCCTGATACATTTGATCTACATGTGTAGCAACTTTTGCAATTTCATTTCTGAGTTCTCTTCGCCAGTCTGGTAATAATTTCATTGTGTCTGTCAGTACGGTTTGTTGTATTTATTAATATTTAAGTAGAATTTGTAAGACTTTTCTGTGATGTCAGGAATCAAACAGGGCCTTAACTGGGCACAGTGGCACAGGCCTGTCATCTCAGTACCCTGGGAGCCTGAGGCAGGAGGACCACAAGTTTGAGCCCCACCTTGGGCAATTTAGAAAGACCTTGTCTCAAAAAAATTAATAAGGGCTGGAGATATTGCTCAGTGCAAAGGTCCTGGTTTTAATACTCAGTACCGCCAAAGCGGGGTCGGGGGTGTCATTTAGTTTAGGTAAATGCTGCAAAAAATGAGCTACTCCTATTGCCCTCAACATTTACATTTATAAGGCACTTTCACATTGATTATCTCACCTAAGTGAACCTCACAACCTCACCACAGACATGGTAGAGTAAAAGGAGTATTGGACTTAGAGTCAAACATGGTTTAAAGTCTCAACTCTCATAACTTTTATAAATGTGTGTATTGAACAAGTTATTCAGCCTTTCTCATTCCCTGTTTCTTCAACTATAAATTTTGGATAGTAATGTAATCACTCTTGCAAAGTTAAATAAGTGGAGAAATGTGTAAGCAGCTTGAAAAGTATAAATAATATTATTTCAGTTTATTATTAACAATTCAATAAGAGATAATGACTAGGTATAGAACCTGTTTTACATGTAAGAAAACTGAAATTCAGAAACATTAAGTGATCTACACAAAATTAAACAATTAGCAAATGGCCTAGAAATTACTCTCCTCCTTCTGAGTTCTGATGCAGAGTGCTTTGTGGTCTTGAGTCAATCATCTAACTTTTGTTTAAGCCTTTGTTTTATAACCTTTAAAAGACAGATAATAATCTCTTTACTGTGTTCTTCCTAAGAATACATGAGACAGTTTGTGTAGAAAACTTGAAAACCATGAAGAATGATTAGGAAGATAAGCCAAACCCTGTTCACAAATTTAGTCTCTGGTCTCAGAGTTCTGGTATAACAAAGGGCTCTGGATTCCACTGGAGAAATATCCCTGAAAACATCTGGCCAATGAGTGAGTAAAGTCATAAATAGGCAATAACATCTTTTTGTTTTAAGAATTAGCAGCACATAAGGAAAATGTTGTCTTAGTGTAGCACAAAATGACTTTAGAAATCTAATGCTACGTCAACAAACAAAATCAAACATTACAATTCAAAGGTTTACTGAGCACTTTCTCTGTCCCAGGCATTATGACAGGCAGCATAGGACAAAATGATTTTTGCCCTCAGGGAACCAGAAGGGTAAAAAAAGTGATCAAAAGGAACAACAGAGCTTCAAACACTAAATTTAAAGTATCTAAAATCTTCATTTCAAAAGAATAAATACTGAGAAACTTTAAAATTGTTTTTAAAAAGTAGTGTAGGTTTAGAATCTCTTGCTCAAAGTGCTCAGATCTAAAAGTATTTTGAGTCTTTCTTGCAGGTTTTGTAATGCTTGCATATACACAATGAGATATCCTGGGTAGGAGACTGAAGTCTAAACACAAAATTCATTTATGTTTTATATATACTTATATACACAGGCTGAAGTAATTTTATAGAATGTTTTAGTGCACCTATATTTTGATTTCAGCCTATTATGAGGTCAGCTATGGAAGTTTCTACTTGTATTGTCATGTCAACCCTCAGAAAATTTCAGGTTTTAGGGCATTTTGGATTTCAGATCTGATGATTAGAGATGCTCAATGTATGTTCAGTTACTTCTTTTACTTCATTACATGTAAACTTATATCTCTTCTAGGGGTTAGAATATGCTGTCTGAACTGCCCCACCCTTCAAAGAAAGCTCTGCAAGAACAATATTTCCTTGTCCTAGGAGAAACAGAGCCCCTTGTTAGAGTCCTGACACCTGAGGCCATGACCATTTTGTAAATTATAGTACAGTGCAAACCATTCCATTAATAGTATTCATTAAGACTCTATTGGTTATATCAGGCTTATTTATCTTGTGGGTCTATACTTGAGTTTAATGGCATACACATTAAAGCAAGACAGTGAGCTAGACATTTCTCTGAATCTATAAAGAAGTTGACAGCTGTTACCCTCTTACCAAATATTGTCACAGAGCTTCCTTGGCAGAACGCTGAGGATAAAATACACAGCCAGCATGACTTGCCAAGAGCTACATGTTTCATATTTTGCATTGTAGACTTTGTAGAAACCCAAAAAATGTTTCCTGCTTACTTGACTAGATTAAATTATGGTCCACCTTGATTATTCCAATCTTGATATGTAAAGCTGCTGCCAGTAGAGGGACATGTCTCATGATGTAAACCCAAAATGTCTCTTCCATTTTATATTGTTGCCTATTCAATCATGGTTTGCAGCTATTCATTGTTATTTTTGTTTGTTTTTCTTAACCTTTAAAAACTTTCAGTTGATTGCAAACTACTGTGAGGACTGAAAAGAGGTATCCTGTGGGAAGTGGAGAAAAACTGCCTTCTTAAATTGTGGCTGCCTCTTAGCACCTCACTGAAAATTAGAGCATCTCAAAGACTTAATCAAATAGACTTTTTCTTCACCTTAACATCAAAACTACAACTTGTAAGTCAGGCCTTTCATCAGCATTGAAGTTTCTGACACTTAGCATCTCATCTGTTGCCCCTGGGGATAAGTCAGCTGGTGACCCCCTCATGTCATAAAGTTCCTGTTTTTCTCATTGTCATCCTTCTCTCCTCAGCAGTCTCCCAGCTGGTGACCCCCTCATGTTATAAAGTTCCTGTTCTTCTCATTGTCATCCTTCTCCCAGTAGTCTTACTCTGCTGAGAGAGTGTGGCATAAAAAGGAAAATATTCCCATCTTTGGGGAGCTCAGGCACTACCTTTGATAGCATATGCAAGGCAAACTAGTTTGCTAATAAGTCTTTGTCATTGCTTTGCTTTCCTGATTTATATGTGAGGGAGGCTCCTGCTAGTTCAGTTGAAAAGAATAGTAAGAGAAGGAAAAAGTCCTTCCCCTTACTGAAAGTGTCTACAGTAACTTTAATTGACAGTTCTATGTGGTATGGAGCTCTTTTTCTACAGTATTATTTAAAACCTACACCTCTCAAACTGGCCAAGAATACAAGCAAAAACTTGAGTAATATATGAAAACTAGATCCATAGCAACATATGCTAAGGAGATAACTCTTTGCATCTTCCATAATATGAGTTTTTAAGCCTTTGGACCAGAGGAAATAGGACTTGATAATTGCTAGTATTCTTGTGAAATGAAATATTGTGATTGATAAAATAACTTTCTGTCTAGATTTACAGTCTTACATTTCCAAATTCTGAAGAACTAACTATTTGTGAATAGATATTCAAGTCAGCCATATACATTTGTTTTAGGACCCATTTGTACTAACATTGGATTTTGCTTTCAGCCACCCAAAAATATACTAACCCAATCTAAATCAACCTAATATGTATTTCCATCATGTATCATACAATACAAAATCCTATATTTATGGTTTGTTTCATTGTATTAAATGGCATTTGAGAATCAAATTGCTCCACAAGTATAGAAACTACCTCCCTATCCTCTGTATCATTCCATTCCCTCATGAGCACTTCCTTACCAAGTTTCCTGTTAATGTTTAAAGTCTACGTAAGTGGAATCTTGTTATACATTTAATAAGGAACATTGATTTTGCCAGTAATCATAGTGCAATAATAAAACATGCATAAGATGAATTTAAGTTCACATAGATTAGTGTGAAACTATAATTAGATAATTAATGTGCAATGATCTTTGATTTGCTTACTGTATAATAAATCAAAAATATCAGCTGGTACAAAAGTGATTCTTTTCATGCATTCCCGTCTGTCTTGGGTTTCAATTTCACTCTATTAAAACAAGTGCTGTTTGTTCTCTATTTTGGAGCAATGCAAATCTCTAAACTGAAGAAATAGTTACTATTAGAACAGACTCAAATTCATTAAATGCCATTTTAGAAATCATTAATAGTTCACTGTTGAAATGAAAAGCTGTCCTACCTTTTTTGATGTAGTCTATCACTGACGTGGTTCAATTTGAAGTAGAGATTTACAAATGCAAATTGATGAAAAATGTTTGTGCATGCCACTCTTGGTGTCAGTATTGGATCCGAATGTGGGGGTGGGAAATGGGACAAATCTGGGAGACAGATATTACCTTTGGTGTCTGTACTTTATTGACTCAGAATCCTTCTGTTCATGTCTAAGCTAGGTAGAATGCCTTTTTCAGTTAGATGCTACCTTATAACCTTTCACTCTGAAGATAGGTGTTAGGGTGTGCTTCCTAGAGTAGAGCTATTCTGATCTAACCAGAGAAGGCAAAGAGCAGGTATCTCAGCTATGAGGTACTTTAATTGTTTTCAGAAGATTACAATATTACTTTTTTAGGTGGTACTATCTTCCTTGTAAATCAACTTTAATATGGTACTCCATAATCTCTGATGTTCTCTTTACTTTAGTCCCATTTGTGTGATCTTAGTAGTGCATATGTATAGAATAACAATGAGGATTGTATAGTGGGTAGAGGACTCTAAACTCTATCACTCACCTTACTGAAGAGCTTACACAGCAGCCTTTCCCTTAGTTTTCTAATGGGTCCTGACCTAGATCCCCAATCTCCCAAATGAGTGTACGGTGAAGGCTTAAATAATATGAGACAAGTGGTATGGTTTTAGGGCTCCAGGAGGGTCAGAACCCTTCAGATGAGTTCAAGACTCTGAAGGCTAAGACAAAGACTTCTCTGGACTGCCCATTTTTACTAGGTCCACAACACAGAGCAGGGAAACTGAGAAAAGTGCGGGCAATGAGTAGGATCTTGGGAGTCACTTCAAGGACATCTCCAAGTAATAAATCACATCAATTTAGGAGAACCGTCTTATCATGAAGACATGTTAGGAGTAAGACTGTAGGAGTAATTCCTGCAGCTTCAGTCTGTATCTACTTAATTGATGTTTGAGCCAAGTGTCCATAGCTGTGGCCTTGTCTGGCCTTTTGAGGTACCTCTGGACTCACAGGCCACTACAGACCTCAGCCAAGACCAATGATTCCTAGAGGTTCACTTACTATGAATCAGCTTCCATCGCCAGGCAAGGGGCCGAGGCCTAGGACAGACTCATAGACAAACACAGAAAGCCAATTAGTTAATTTTAAGTCCTTCTCAGAGCCTCTTCATAGTGGTCTCCAAAAGTTTTCCTTACCCTCATTTCATTAATAGCTAAAGAAATTGGTAATTCTTTTTCCTGTAGTGTTTAGAGGGATTTAAGTAAATTTTGCCCCTAAATCTGTTATATTTCCAAGGACTTTTGATGTCATGAAAGACCTCTGAACAATCCATATCATGTAATTATTGAGTTTTTTTTTTACATTTGTAGGAAGAAATTATGCATTCTCGCCCAAGTGGAAGGATAAAGATGCTTTGTGGATGCTAGGTAGCTACAGGACATATCTTAGTCCCCGGATCTTCCTGCCCTGGGATCATTTCCCTAGAAGGAACATTATTTAGTCTTCTGAAAAACACAGTGACTTCCCCAGGATTGGATGACATGTGTGTGAATTAAGAGTTAATCTCTCCTTATACCTTCTGATAGTATACACTGTGGTTAAGCATCTAGGAAACTATCACTTTTCCTGATGGAGTAAGTTGTACAATATTCAAATTTACTAGTGTCAAACTTTGTTATAAACACCTTTCCAGTAACAGCTCTGATGATAACTGAAATTCAGTCTCCTGAGAGAAAATTCACAGGAATGAGAAATTCCATTACTGTTCTCTGTGCAATGACTTTAAATAAGACACAGTAAATCTCTCATATGACATAACCCTTTAAAGTTCATTTTTCTCAAGGAGGTCATTATTTTATTTCTGTTTTAAGTAATGCCCCTGCAGTACATGGGAGATGCTATGTTAGCATCTGATTTTTCTATTACTTCTTAACTATCAGTGATGATACTAAATAGCTCACTTTTAAAAAGATCTTTTATTTAGTTTTAATGAAAACTTAACTTGAAATAGAATCCATTATTTTTCCTTATAAAAGGCATAAAATAGAAGGAAATTAGAAATAGTGAAGAAACTACAGCATTAAGAAATCCATTTGAAATATGTATAATCTCCATAAATGGGAGCAATTTTCACCAGTCAGCTTTGGATATTTCCTGTATGACTGCCTAGTAGGGGTTTGATGTAGGCAAGAAATTGTTAGCTTCATGCTAAGGAAGCTCTGATAGGTATCAGGTGGCCTTTAAATGAATGTGAGCTGTTCCAAAATACACAGTCCTCGTCCTAACTTTTTTAAAGTGTCTTTTCCAATATGATCTCAATCATCTCCAATGTGCTTCATGCCTTTCTGAAGATCTGTCTATGTCTGGAATCACTTCCCTTCAGCCTGAAAATTTTTCTGCAGCATTATAGTCTCTTGGTGATGAGTTCTTGCATTTACTTTTGCCTGAAAATAGCTTTTCATTCTTTAAAGAATTTTTTCTTAATATGAAGTTCTTAATAAATGGATATTTTCATTGATCCTTGAACATTAAAGTCTTTGTTTCACTGACTTCTGTGCTTTATCATTTCTAAAAGAAATTAAACTATTCAAATTGCTGTTTTCCCCATACATAATCTGGTATTTCCGTTAGCTGCTTTCCGGAGTTTCTTTTTATTCAATGTTCTTCAGTTTGACTATGATATTCTCAGACATGCTTTTTTTTACACATACTCTGCTGGAACACATTAAGCTTTTTGAATATGTAGATTGATGTCTTTCATCAAATTTGTGGCACTGTCAATCTTTATTTCTCCAAATTTTAAAAAAAAATCATTCTCTTGGTCTTTCTGAAATTCTCTTTATATGTAGACTAGACCTTTAAAAACAATCCCACAACTCTCTAAAGCTCTGCTATTTTAAAAAATTGGATACTTTTATATTATCTTCCCTTGGTATTCTCTTTTTTTCTGTCATCTTTATTCTACCTCTAGTCTCATCCAATTATTTTTATTTTGGATATCATATTTTTCAGTTTTAGTATTGCCCATATATTATCATAGCAGACAAGGAGTTAAATCAGCTACTGTATCTTTGCTCAGTGATCTAAAAGAAATATGTTCATAATGAATGAACAAATAAGAAAGGAGGAAGAGAAACTTTTAAAATGATTCTTTTGTTGTTTATTTTTAGATAGAATAATTTGGAATCTTTTTAATTTTTCAAACAAAAGTAACATTGGTTCGTTTTTAAAGTTTCTGTCCCTCTGCTGAGATTTTGTATGTTTTTATTTATTATAACCATAGTTCTTTACATCAGAAGCATAGTCATAATAGATGTTTTAATTATTTTTCTGCTAATTACCACATCTGCTTCATTGCAAGGTTAGCCTCTCTTGATTATCCTTTCTCTGTTGGAAATGCGCCACCTCATCCCAGTTCTTCAATATGTCACATAATTTGGGGCCTTATCCTGGGTAATGTATTATATTGTAAAGATTCTGGATTTGGTTGTGTTCCTCCAAAAACTGTTGACTTTGGTTTTTTTTGTCTTAATGGTTAATTTGCTTGGCTGGATTCAAATTGAAAATTCTGTCTCTTGGATGGCAACTCAAATATCAGTTCAGCTCTTTGAACCTTAGCTGTGTTATGTTGGATCTTCTGCCCTCTCATGGTTGAGGAACCACTCAGACATTGAAACAGGTCTTATATACAGAATTTAAATCTCCCTCTCTAGTCTCTCTCTCTCTCTCTCTCTCTCTCTCTCTCTCTATCTCTCTGTTTCTGTCTGTCTCTCCCTCTCCCTTCCCCCCACCTTCTTTGTCCGGCTCCTTTGCCCCAAACTTTCTTCTCAACTTATTAGCCCACAAACACTGTTTTATATTATAAATTTAGCACTCTGTGGGTAACTAACTTAGTCCTGCTCTCAAACTAAAGGGCTCTTACTTTGAGAGTCAGCTCCTCTTCAGATTTTTCCAGCTTTGGTTCACTCTCCAATGATATCAAGTAGTTATGGGTTTGATTTTGTTCTAGTTATTATCTATGAGAGGGTTGGTCTGGAAAGAGTTTACTCCTAATACTCATTTATGCTCTAACTTCTAAAACTGCAAAAATCCATTAAGAATTCTTTTGAGTAAAACTGTATAAAGGGAGATGAAAAAAAGATAGCAAGCATCCAGGCATGGTGGCACACCCTATAATCCTAGCACTTGAGAGGCTGAGGCAAGAGGATTTTGGTGAGATCAAGGCCAACCAGGGCTACATAGTGAACTCAAGGCCTGTCTGTACTACACAGTGAGACCCTGTCTGGAAAAAAATAGCAAGCATCAAAATTAAAGAGTCCAACATGAGGAAGTTGAACGTGGCAAAACCTTTAAAGCAAAGTCTAGAATTTATCATGAGTAAAAAGTGATGATGTTTCTAGGAAGAACTCAGTGCAAGGAAAAGTGTACACTAGTATGCTTTCTCTAGTGAGATTGATTAGTTCCAACGTGCCTTTTTGCCTCTGTCGTAAGAGTACACTGAGTTTTTAATATGTTCCCCAAAAGCTACTTTATCTTATCTTTAACTCATTTTTTAACACTTTCAAGGCTTTCCGGCCTAAAAAGCTTACCTTTTAACCTTAGGAAATTCGCAACATTCATAATGACGAATTAATGGGAATCAGGCGAGAAGAAGAAATGGAAATGTCTGATGATGAAATAGAAGAAACAACAGAAACAAAAGAAACTGAGGAATCAGGTAAAGATAATTGTTTGTTTTATTTAACAAACATCTATGCGAAAGGGCAATATTTCAAACCTTTTACACAAAGTACAATATGATTATTAACCCATCAGACTGGATACCAATTGCAAATAATTGATAGGCCACGTAAGTATGCATTGGCTGACTATCAACCTTGTTTCTACAGGATATTCTATGTTTTTTATTTACCCCCATCTTCCATTGAAGCACTTAATTTAAGGCAGACTTTCTTTTCCAAGAAGCACTTGATATTTAGACAGAATTGTTATATATTTCATTTGGATTTATTAGTAATATGTTCTGCAATAGAAACCAAGAGCAAGCCCATGCATACATCTATATAACATACCAAAATTAATAAAAGATGGATGTAAGATTTAAATATTAACAAAATGCATATCACAAAGAAATTATGAAAAATGTTCAAGTTGATTATATACTTTGGGGTGAAGTTTCTTTTATGATTCCAAAAATCATAAAATATTTTTGACGAACTTATCTCCATAGAATTTAAATATTTCTATTAGGGGCTGGGGATTTAGCTCAGTGGCATAAGCGCCTGCCTTGCAACCGCACAGTCATGAGTTTGATCCCCGGTAGCAAAAAAATTTTTTAAAAATTAAAAAATAAATATTTATATTAATAAAGTTACAAGGGTAAAAAATAATCTACAAACTAAAATATCTGTAATCTATGACAATGTATCTATCTGCTGCTTTCCATTATGGTTACTTGAGAGTGTGTATGAAGAACCAGAGAGGGGCCCACAAGCAGTTGTCTAGATAAATGCTTTTGCTTTGGCCTGATACACTCCAGACCTCACTGTGAGACAGAGGCCACAAGTGTGAGTTCCCAGTAGGACCCCTAGGGTAAACATTTTAAACATGGGAAAATACTTTTCAGTTTCATGATATACTGTCTTCCATGGGACATAACCATGGAAGCAAATAAAATACCAGTCAGAAGGCCAGTCTTTTCTGGCAAACCATTACTGACAAGCTTAGAAGGTAGAAGTTGGATCATAGAAAGGTACAATGAAAAAAACACTGGACCTAAAGTGAGAACACTTGAGTTTCAGTTCCAGTTCTGCCCTTCTTGACCTGACAGGAACTTCTTCTCCAGTGAGCCTCAACTTCTTTGGTTCCAATAGTTATATATTGAAGTCGGAAGCTACATACCCACTTGAGTTGTCTTAGTTAAAATGATTACTTCATAAACAAAACCTCTCAAGGAAAGAAAGTGGCCAAGTTTGACTTTTCTAAAAGGTATTTATTAGCTGTTACATCTGAATTTTCTCTATTTTTGCCATATATTAAATCCTAAACATATAAACTGCTATCTGTAGTTAATAAATTCTTTATAATCAGTGGTTAGTGAACATTTTCAAAATAATGAACTAATTGCAACAAATAAGTACTATAAACTTATAGCAAAAATAAACAAAATTCTTTAATAGTAATTGAGCTATTCAAAATATTTAAGTGCTTAGCTAAGATATTTTATAGCTGATTAAACTTTGACTTGTAGAATTATCTCCCCCTTGATTTATACACCAGATACAATATTTATCCAGTGTTACCATGAAATAAGCACAAGCATGTTTGAGCACCCACTTGATAAATTACAGAGTTTGAGGGAGTTATTGGGGGAGGAAATGGGTATGTGGGAGAGTCAGATTGAATACAGTTACTAGGGTTATATAATTGCATTTTGCTTCTGTTTCTCTTCTGAGTTAAAAGCTGTGTTGGCTACTGCACAGTATCTTATTCGTTTAGAGACTGGAAACTCCCTGACAGATAATCTTATAGCTATTTTCTTTCCTGTTCCACATGCCAGGATGCTACTTTGTCAAATAAAGCTATCTGCAATAGACTTAATGGACCTTACCAAATAGCTTTTCTCCCAGAAGGTTTCAATTCATTTTAATTCAAGGACTTTTGTGCATTTTTCTTCCTCTCAATCGTATCTAATTCTGTTATCTCTCTTCTGTGGTTCTCCACTGCAAAACCCCTGCTCAATGTGAGCCAGTGAGAAGGTTCTGTTTTTGTCTAAATTAGCTACATGTTTTAGCTATCATTCAGTTCCAATTAAAAGCTTAAGCAACTAGATCTCAGAGTTGTTTTTTCTCTACAATACCAAACTTGAACTCTGGGAACCTATAATGTGTTTCTGGTTATATTTTACTTACCAAAGAAAGTAAAACCATTTACCTTTCCTTGGATTTCCAAAAAAAATTCTGTTCTTCCAGAAATTCTGTATTAGCTCATATTCGTGATGCAGTACTTGACATATCCTTGCCATAAAAGAAAGGAATTCTATCCTTAAAGCATTGCATTGAAGAGGGAGAATCACATCAAAACAAATCATGACATTGTGAAATTATTTCATTCTATTGCTTTCAGGGAAAGTACATGTACCCAGTAAGCATAAGAACAGCAGTTCCATTTCAGCATCTACTTTCTGCCTTCTTCACTTAGACTAGTGGTTCCCAGAATTGGTGTACTTAAGAATCATTTGAGTTACCTTTAAATTTTTTGACTTCTGGGATGCAGAATTTGATATAGTAGGTTCTTAATGATGTTTAGGCATCTGCATTTTTTCAGGCATTCTAAATGATTTAGATGTTGGTGATCCAGGGAATGTATATAGAAATCATTGACTTAAACTAATTCTCCATTGATCTAAACAAGGCTTTCTCTTCCTTTAGCATCCAATCTCCTTCCTCTTTCCCTCTTCTCCCCACTATTTTCACTTTCAGAACTTGACCAGTTACTATGTCCTATAAGTTGATGGAGATATAAATGTAAGTATGTATAAATCCACATAAAATATAAGAAATACCATTTGATACTAACATGAAAATTACTGATTAGAATACAAAAAAGGCAAAAGATATCAGTGTGGACAGAGTGCTAACAGTCAATGAAAGATGAACAAGTTTGGATGAGAGGAAGGAAGGTAAAAAAGTGTCTTGATGGGGGTGAATGGATAAGCAGGGATGAAAGACAGAAATAGCTATGATAAACATAGGGGAGATCAAAGGTTGAGTAAGCAAGATGGGACCAAAATCTGGGGGGGCAATGAATGCTAAGCTTAGATTCAGCACAGTAGACAATGTAACCCTATAAACACATCTTGACTATGGTCCTAACATGATGAAAGCAGCACGATTTATGTATTTTGGAAATAATTTTGGTCTCAGAGAGATCAACCAGAGGCTTTTATAGGAATCAAGATGTGGAATGATACAGGTAGAGTGACAGCAATAGGAAGTGAGAAACAATGATAAAAGAAAAAGAAAGTGATGGAATGTATGAAATTAAAGTTGCTAGGAGTCATTTTGAGAGCAAGAGACTAAAGTCTTTACTGTGAGAATAGATATAAATAATGAAGACAAGGAAGGAGACTGCAATTAGGTGAGATTTTCTAGTCCAGGAGATTGGGGGATTGGTGGATATACTGGTTCAATAAAGCTGCCATAAAAAGTACCACAAATGGTGAGATTTAAACCACATGTATGTACTATTGCACATTTCTAGAGGCTAGAAGTCCAAGATCCACATGTCAGCAGGGTTAGTTCCTTCTGAGAGCTATGAGGAACAATTAGTATTATGCCTCTCCTGTAACTTCTCTCATTTCTCAGCAGAAATCCCTGATATGCAGATGCATTACCCCAGTCTCCACCTTCAAGTTCATGTGGCATACTGCCTGTGTGCATGTCTTTCCCTATGCCAAATTCCTCCTTTTTATAAGGACAGCAATTATATTGGGTTAGGACACAACCTAATGACCCCATTGTAACTTGATAGGCATTGTAAAAAATACCTGTTCCCAAATAAGGTCACATCCTTTGAGTTAAAAATATCAGTTTTAGGAAAGGCAGAAGAGCTGTCTTGGATGGAGTGATAGATGGCACTGATGTGTACAGTGCGCTGAGTTTAGCTTCATTTCACAGGTAGTTAGGAAGCAGGCCAGAAGGATTTATATTCATGTCAGAGTTGAAGAAAGTAGAAGGAATAGAAGATGGTGGCATAGAAGAAGTATTCATTCACTGAAGCCCTGAGAAGGTAGACAAATGAATATGAAAGCCAAGTGAAATAAAGAAAAGGGATGAATATAGAACTTTGCTGAGCTACTGACAATATAAAAGAATGATGGGGGAAAGTTAGCATAGAAGTTAGAGAATTCTGTGAGAATTGGGTTGTAAAAATTAGAGATTTTCTAAAAATAGGAAGTAATCAACATTATCAGATGTTACAAAGAAGAGAGGAATTGAGAGAAAGAGTGTTGACCAGGAAATATGTTAGTAGAAAAACAGAAGTAGGGACAGAATACACCAGTAATAAGAAAGTAGACAAAGACCTAAAGTCAGGAAGTTGGGTAAGAAGCAAAAAGAAATAAAGGTATTATAAGTGACAAATAGAACTGATAATAAGTTAAAGTTAAGTTGCTTTTTGTTGTTCAATAAAAGGTAAGGATGCCATAAGGAAGGTGAGGCTGGAAATGCTAGAGAATTAAGGAGTACTTATGAATAATTATAGAAGTGAAACCCTGGAACAGAAAAATGGAAAGTGATCCAAATCCAGAAGGAATTTTCCTCATAAAGAGAAAAATATTCTTCCTCTGATATAAGAGAAAGAAAGCTGAAATATATACAGATATATATCACTCAAGCTTCTCCATACAGTAATAAATTGATCATCCCTTGATTGTAGAAATTATTCAGAAATGAGACCATGATGAATGAGAAACAAATCTGAAGTAACTGCTAAGGGCTGTACAGAAGGAAGAAATTAGTGAGAGTTGAGGGACCCATTAGCATGGGCCGGTATGAGTCTTTATGGCTGTAGCTACCTACTTCTACAACTTCCTATAAAAATTGGCTCAAGCCAGGTATGGAAGTACATACCTGTAACTCCAAGTACACAGGAAGCTGAAGCAGGGTGATTTTAAGTTTGAACACAACCTGGGAAATTTAGTAACTTAGTAAGTCATTTTATCAAAATAAAAATAAATAAATAAATAAATAAATAAATAAGGGCTGGAGATGTAACTCCAGGTGAAGATCCAGATTCAATCCCTAGTAGTAGAAAAAAAATTCTCTGAGGCCAAGGCCCAGGATAAAACACAGGGAAGGTTGAGTCAAGTGACCATGATTTAGAAATCAACATGGTGAACCCAACCAGAGAGTTTCAAAAAGTTGAAGTCATACAGAGTACTGAGGAGTTTGCAGTGGAATCTGTTTAGCCAGTAAACAATTAATGGTGTGGCAACACTGGCAATGCCAAGAGACTAAAGATTCCAGCAAGGAAAGATAGCAGAGTCTGAGGGAGACATGGGGCAGTGAGAGAAATGGTAGATAAGGATTCTGTATAAGAAAGAAATGTAGAGATCACAAGTGGAAACTATGAGGTCTGTGGTGCACCCACACCCACATAGAAGCTGTGTGGTGCACAGCTTCTGACTTCTGTGGTGCAGAAGTCAGACAGTAGTGGAGATGATGAGGTGTAGGGACAATAAAAGCAAGGCATTGTGAGGTCAGAGAACCCACTTAGATTTTGGCTAAACTGGTTTGCAAGCACCTAAAATACATTTTACTTATCACCTCCCTTTCTTTCTGTTCTTTGTCCTTTTTAATGTTTCCTTTTATTGATGAGACTCAAACCTTTTTTCTGAGTCTTGAGAGGAATATTACACATTCTTTCTTTCTCTTTCTTCCTCTTCTTCCTGAGAGAATATTTCACATTCTTTAGCATTTCCTCTTAGGACATTTTGTAAAAGTGGCTGATGCCCTGAATTTACTTCTATTACTTTGTGTTTGTTTTTTTTTTCACCATTGAAGAAGCCTACACATTAATTTTTTAATGGCACAGAAATCCTTTTTCATCTTCTGTGCAAAAACATGTCTAGGATTTTGCTCTCAGTTGCTCCTCTAGAAGGTGTTCACTGCTGCCTTTGTACTTTCATATTGCCATGATGAACTACAGCCTTCAGATCTGAGGAGCAATCCCCATAAAAAGACACATTTTCCCTAATAGGAAATAGTCAAAAGGGAAAAGCTGAGAACTAATGATATCAGGTTATGAATACATTCACTGTACTATGCTCTTTAGTATCAGGGCCGATGGATTCACCTCTTCAAGCATATTATTAAAAGGTAATACTGAACTTTTTGATGTTCTGGCAATGTGCGAAGGACTCCAGCTTCAGAAATGGGCCCAATTAATATTAAGTCTGTGAAAGGAAAGATTTGGTATCCTCATTAATATGACAAAACCCTCGTTGCAGGGAGTGAGAAACACATTTTTAGGGAAAGCTGCCACAATAGCATTATAGGTGATCAAAAAAAATTTTTTTTGCTTAGTGACAATTCCAAACTGGAAGATTATTATCGAGTTCCACTTGACTTCAGGTATCCATCCATTGGTTTACAACAGCATGCCCTATTCTCCAGGCAGAACAGAAGCAGTCTCTTCTCATTTTCTCAGAGGGAAAATATTTCCACATATGGGCTCAAGGATATGCCTCTAACTAAGCCCCTAAATCTCTGCCCTTTTCTCATCCACATATCTCTGTACAAGATGTAGAACATGAGTATAATCACTGGCCTGCATTGCAAGAAGAAACAAAAGAAGAAAAATGAAATATTACTCTTTTGTGTTGAACCACGTTGATTGCCAAAGAACAATCATGCAAATAATGGCAGAAATAAATAACTGCCCATCTGAAAGGTCACTTAATGTATAGAGTAACCTGTGTGCTCTTTGCCTAAACTTTAGCTCAAGAAGCTGTGCCTCATACTAACCAAATATTTCTTCCTCTTTTAGCAGATACTTAATGTTCTTTTTCTCTATACAGTTTTGTATATAATCACATTCACTTGTAGCATCTTCTTTTGGTATTGTGATTATTAAGATGTGTGATGAAAATCATCTCAGTCACTGGGAAATAACAAGGGTAGATCATATTTGTAGTGCTAGGAATCTAGTTCTCTATGTAATTACTTTCTCTTCAAAGACATAAAATGTGTGTGATTACATTACTAATTAAAATCAGTAGTAGACACAAACATGAAGTGAAAGTGTCATGCCAAAGGTCTTTTGTAATTTTTTAAACCAAAATGCAAGATTTAAAACTTCCATATCAGGATATGTGCATGGCCATCTACAGAAAACAAATGTGGACACTGAGAATGTCTTAACATTATGAGAAGATACTTTTAACCAGAACCCTTCCTGTTACATTACCACTCTGCTTTGAATAGATAATCTGATCTCAGCAGCCTGCATCATACCTAAAAGCTGCAGGGAACCCCTTAATTTCAAGGCATGGAACTAAAGCTAATGTCTCCCTTAAGGCAGTTCTTTTAAGAGTATCAAGTGTTTTTCCCTCCAAATGTAGTTCTTATCTATATATTTCATCTTTGTAAATCAAGCTTATTTCTATTACTTATGTGGAACACGAATCTTGTCTGTGATATCCCTTTAGAAAACTCTTCTTCCACCATTTTTTGACTAATAATTTTAATCATTTGGTTTCCATTATTTTTCTTTTACTGTATGACACCCAAAGTCCTTCCCTGTTGCTGAGAAAAATCCATATCTTTGTCAAATTAACCTTTATTTTTTGTATATACTTAATAAACCAATTTGTACTCCTGATCCATGTTGATAATATTCTTTTTCTGGGCATTCTCATTCTGTTCTATGAATAGTCAAGAAAATATAAGCTAGGGATGTGGCTCAGTGATAGAGCACTTTGTTAGCAAGTGATGTTAAGGTCACAAGACCTTAACCTCAATTCCAGCACTGCAGAAAAAGTGAAAAAAAAGGAATAATCTAAAAATATGTCTATTAACATAGTTTATAAACTATAGAGATTAATAGAGTCACATGACTTTTTACAATAGTCACAAGCCTACAACATAGAAGGTATTCGCCAAGCGTTAAATTAAAGAAAAATGCTGACTAATTAATGAAAAATACTCTAAATGTTTTGGCACAGTGCAGTGGTACACACCTGTAATTCCAGCATTCTGAGAGGCTGAGGCAGGAGTACTGCAACATTGACTCTGCCTGGGTAGCCTAGCAACTTAAACAAAACCCTGTCTCAAAAAACAAAGGCCTGAGGATGTAGCTCAGTGCATAGGCCCTGGGTTCAGTCTCCATTACCACCAAAACAAAAATAGAAATGCACTTTATGATTTTTAACTTCAAAAATGTGCCTAAGCCACAAGTAATTAAGTTCAACCTAGGTTTCCTCATGTGTCTTTAATTTTTTATTAATAGATTTTATTTTTGGAGCAGTTCAGGGTCATAGCCAAACTGAACAGAAAGCTGAGTCCTTGTATAATCCGTGTCCTTACCAAGGGAGTCTTTACTATTGTCCTCTTGCCCGAGAATGGTATGTACACTTCAGTAAACCTGCATTAGCATCATTATCACCCAAAACCCATAGTTTACAATAGTTCATTTTTGGTGTTGAACATTCTGTGGGTTTTGAAAAACATAAAATCGCATGTGTCTTCCATGGTGCTGTGATAAGAACAGTATCAGTGCCCTAAAAACCCTCTGTGCTGTACCTGTTCTTCTGCCCTCCTTCTCTGCTAAACATTGGAAGCCACTGTCTCTTTACTGTCTCCACAGTGTTGGTGTTGCCTTTTCCAGAATGTCATATAGTTGAAGTCACATAGTATGTAGCCTTTTCAGATTAACTTCTTTTAGTAAAGTAGTATGCACTTAAATTTCCATCATACATTTGGATAGTTTGAGGTCTCATTTCTTTCTAGCACTGAATAATAATACTCTATTATCTGGACATACTACATCTTATTTCTTTGCCTACTGAAAAATATATATGTTGCTTCCAAGTTTGGGCAATTATGAATAAAGGTGCTGTTATTGTTCACATCTGAAATGGCCCCTAGAATGTTCATGTATTGAAGGCTTCATCCCCAGTGGAGCAATGTTCACAGCCAGGGGCCTGGGAAGGATACTGGATCATGAGTGCTTTAACTTCATTAATAGATCATTGAGTTCAAAATATGATGACATCATTGGGAGGTGATGAAAACATAAGAAATGGGGCTTAGTTGAATGAAGGGAATCAGAGTGGTGTGCCCTTGCAGTCAAACCCTCAGTCTTCCTCAGTCATATACCCAACCAAGTAATGGCCCATCAAAGTCACTTTCATTTCTGCTACAGTGCTTTTGATCCCTAGTATTTTTTATCCTTTCTTAGAATTGCCATCTCTGTACTTATATTATTCATGTGTTCTTGCATAAATTTTTCATTAAAGCTCTTCAAATATTAATTCTAGGATTTTTTTAATCCTAGTTGGATAATTCCAACATACTTGACATATCTGTATCTGCTTGGATGTTTTTCTATATCTCCAAACTGGATTTTGCCATCTAGTACACCTTGTAGTTTTTGTTGGAATTCATATATGATATCCTGGGTGTAAGAAACTCCAGCAAATAGGCCTTCATTTGTGTGGAAGAAACAGAAATGTTCTCTAGTTCTCTAGTCTCTGGTGCTCAATTTTTTGATGAGCCTGTGCTCTGGACTGTGAATTCCACCAGTACTTCTCAGTTTTGTTTCCCCTGCTCTTAGGTGGGACATGATGACTGGAGGGAGCTGCAGTTGAGAATTTCCCTTCCCACAGGTCATTTATGCTCTTTTAAAACCCCAGCAAGTAAGGTTCTGGTAAAATAATGTCCCCTGGAGGCAGGCCTTGTCATGAAAAACAGAATGCTCTGAAATAAAAACTAGGTAATACCAAACAGGGATATAGAATTTTTGAAAAAGCAAAAGGGGCAGGGAGAAAATGAGAGAAAGGAGGAGTATGGAATGAAAAAAAAAAAGATGTGTTAAGTACAATACCAGTTCTCTGCAATGAATGTAATCATTATATATTGAAAACATACATTAAAAATTTTTTAAAGTAAAACAATGCTCTGGCATTCCACATTTCAAAGTGATTCTTTACAACTCTCCTGTTAGATTCAGAAGGAAATTTTTCTGATATTCACTGTGAAGACCTGGTAGAACTCTTGGAAGTAAAACTCATAAAACCTCCTGCGTTAAAGATTTTAACTCACAGGTTTCTCATTCAGAGCTTCCAACAACTGGTTAATTGCAGTGTAGTTCTACCCTGGAGTTTTTTGCTCTTGGGTCCTTGTAATTTGGTACATTCACCTGTATGTATCTCTAATTTGGTGGGCAGAGGTTTGATCCATGACCTCACTTTTCTGATGGATATAAAAAGGTGATTTTTCAGTTTCCTTAGCTTTTTTACTTGCTGTTAACACAAAGTAAGAACTTTTTGTATCCTCCTATGCCAGACTAGAAACTGGAAATCTTACATCTTAATTTATACATTTACTTTTTTTCTGTAAGACTACTCAATACTACATTCTTTAAAAACATCTTTCAGCAAAATTACTGTGTAGGCAATAGTCATTTAAAGGAAATTAGTCCTATATTTTACTATTGCAGGATTCTTATTTGCTGTATTTCAAATAAAAGAAACTGATGTTCCTTGGAAATATCTTGGTGTATGTAGGATGTTGAATATGAACCACGGGATTTGAGGGCAAGCTGACTGCGACATCTGTCAGCCATTGATTGCCAGGGTTGAATATGAACCATGATGAACTTTTTGTGTTAGATGCCTAGTTCATTGGCAGAAATGTACCTTTGCACTTTTATGCCTATCACTTAATGCTTTGGCCAACTCAGACCTGAAGTTCCTCATCAGGAGGATTTTTATACATATTACTTTAAAGTACCAAGTTTTCACAGAACACAGGACACGACAAAGAAATCTGGACATATGGTTTAACATTTGCCACTGATTTTTTTAGCCTTAGTATCACAAGCAGAGGCTCTCAAAGAAGAAAATGACAGCCTCCGTTGGCAGCTGGATGCCTATCGCAATGAGGTAGAACTACTCAAGCAAGAACAAGGCAAAGCCCACAGAGAAGATGACCCAAACAAGGAGCAGCAGGTGAAACTCCTGCAACAGGCCCTACAAGGAATGCAGCAGGTACAGCCATTTTGGGTTGTAAAGAGTATCACCAGTTCTTCACCTGTTAAAGTGTCTCCTGCGAGAAAATAAAATATCAAATCTGCTGTTCTTGATGTTGTTGCTGGCCTGGCTAAGAAAGGGAGTACGTGGGATGGTTAATGCCATATTCTGGTTAATGCAGACACAACAGTGAATCTGGCTATTCAAATAATAAGCATTCAATGAGAAATGCTTAACATTAAAATTACACTGGACATAATTAAGTCTTTTCTTTATGCTTCAGAAGGTACTTTGGGATCAAGATATGGTCTCAGTGTCTTTATGAAGAACATAAGTTATTTAAATATAAAAGAGTGCTGTTGAGTATTTACATGATAGACAAATAACACAGACTTTTAAAAGGAATGGCAAAAATATTATCCTTGATTTGGGTCAGAATGGGGATAGTATAGGTCTATAAGTATCAGTGCTTTGGGTGCATAATACCAATTTGTTTTTATTTTGTTTTCACAATCATTTATGTGAATGAGCTTACCTGCATGCAATTCCAAGTATAAAGGTAAAGTGATATAAGTGCATCCAACTGCATCATGTAGTAGGTGCTTAGTATCTAGAAATTTGATGTAACTATCACCACACTGAGCCCACAATTTAAAAGATATCAGCATCTGCTTTCATTAAAGTAAAGGAATAGTGCTTCTGAGTAAGGGTACTATTCCTCTCCTGTCATGCCAGACTGCCAGCCATTTTCTGTACAATTTAAATTGTGCAATAATTTTTAACTTTATGTCCTAGAATTATCTAGGCAAAGATAATTGCTGGTTGGAAATTATAAATGATGAGAAGGGAATCTCTTCTGGCACTAGCCAGCCCCATGTTATTACTTCTGCCTCCACTGTCTTCCTATGTGACAGGTAACATCACATTCATATTTCACCTTTCCTATTAGCAAAATGTGTGAAGTAATGCTTACCTTCCTTTTATTGTCATCGTGGAGTTTAATTAAAACACATAAATTATACCAAAGAACCTTAACACTACCCATTATACTCTGTTTTGCATCCCTTCCAGTAGTCTTTTGCAAGCCTTTGAAAAGTAAGACTTCAGAAACATTTTTATTTTGTTTTTTCCTCTCCAAAACTGATTTTGAAATCATTACACATAGGGACATTTCCACCACTTAAATGCAATTTGAAGATAATGAATACTTTTTCATTTTGTCACTTGAAAGACCTCAGAAAACTAGGTCTCTACTTCCTAAAAATTAATTTCACTCATTTGAATTACCTTTTATTGGGGAATAGACTTATAATCAATGATAAAATTTCTCCCATCTTATTTTAAAAGATGTATGGTACAATATGTGTTCAAGTACATGAACTCTGGTGTTGACCTAGCCTAGTTTTAAATATAGTTATGCCACTTCCTATCTGAATGGCCTTAGGGAAGCCATTTTACTTCTCTAAGCCTCAAAGATAATAATATAAGGTTATTTTGAGCCTTAAATAGGCTCATTCACAATGCTTAGCATATTAGGTTCTCAACAAATAATATTCATTGTAATTATTAATAATGACAAGTCCAGCTCTTTCCTACTGATATAGAAAGTAACATAGGTGAAATTTGGATTCTTTATTACTTTACTTATAAAAAGTGAAGTTGGCTTCACAAATGGGTATTTACAAGGATGCTTTACAACATTAAATTCACATCAACACAGCAATCAAAATATTTCCCACACAGCATTATCCTTATCCTTACCACTCTCCAGAACAGGGACCCAGTAAGAGAAAGAATTCCTTAAACACCAGATAAAATAAAGTGAAAAGTAATAATTTTTCCAAATTCTACATGGCAAAAGAATTTTTCATGCTAGGGAAAGGTAAGGCAGTCCTGCCTGATATCTAACCTCAGCCAGAGCTTTTTAAGTGAAGTGTAGCTCTTACTGACATAATCATATTTGGTCTTTCTTGTAGCATCTCCTCAAGGTCCAAGAGGAATACAAAAGGAAAGAAGCTGAACTGGAAAAAATCAAAGATGACAAGTTACAGGTGGAAAAAATGTTAGAAAATCTTAAAGAAAAGGTACAAGATTCCTCAGTGAACCTTTTTCTCTTCCCCTTTCCCTTTTTCAGTGACAATGAAAATGCCTGGGAATTTCTGTAGTAGAAGTCAATATTGAAATGTTTGGTTGGCTGGGGATTAAAAGCACAATTCTAGGATAGTTCTTGTATTGAGGACACTACTCTTCAATTTGAGTCTATGGCTTTTCTAAAGGTTCTAGAGAGTATTTTTTGTTCAGTCAAGTCTGGGCATGGTGCTGTATGCCTGTAATCCCAGAACTCAGGAGGCTAATTTCAGGAGAAGCACTGAGAGTTCAAGGCCAACCTGCACTGCATGGCAAGACCATGTCTCATAAAAACCAAAAGAAAGAAAGAAAAGGAAAGGGAAAAAATCAGTCTATCCCTAAAGTTCCTCTGCCTTTTCTCTTGGAGGCTAGAGTGCACATGTCTTTCCTGCTTCATCCTGTCAAGCAAACAGCAGGTGGAAAACTCATGTGACGCAAAGTAACTTCAGCTGAGTGTTTCATTAAAGGAAGAAACACTCATGCAACTAGAGCACTGAGGCTTAGTTTCTCTGCAGACAGTCCATTTTGTGTAATAATGAACAGCCACAAGTGAGAATAATAGCCAGAACCAAAAGGAGGAAGAGGTTGGAAAGAAACAAGGAGACACAGTATTCTAAAGCTAGATAATAGCAACAGGAAAGGCAAGATGGGTCTTTATCAAGTAAGATCCTGCTATGGTAAGGACCATCAGTGTGGTCTGCTATCATCTGGATGGACTAGTACATTACAACCATGAGTCAGGTGCCCAGTCTATTGAAGGAATATAAACTACCTCTTCTGTCTCCTTCATTCCTGAATACTCAGCCGAAGTTATTCTCTAAAAACAAAGGGTCTGGAGAATCCAAGATGGCTGATTGATAGGTAGCACAATAGAGAACCTCTCTAAAAACAACAACTCAGATGCTAGAATCTAACAGCATGGAGAAGACCAGACAAAAGGAGAGGAATTCTCATGACCCAGGAAGAAACTGAGGACAAATAAAAATAATAAAAAATAGAAGCATGGACAGAGGTCAGGAGCTGGGCATGCTCCCATCACTGTACGGGGTGTGTCTTACAGTCAGGTGACTCAAGATCTAGCTGAGGGCTTAGCCCTGCTGAGAGCAGGGGTTGGTGAGCTTGAGACCCCTGGCCTGAGCAGGCACTGCAACTGGGAGTGGAAATGCCAAGTCGAGCTGCACGGACTTTGGTGAGTGATGGGAACTGGATTTCCCAGAGTGAGATGACTGGCTAGATGACATTTTGGAGTTGGGCAGGACAGGCTTGAATCAACAACTGAGGTGGCATCAGTCGGCGGCTCCTGGCCCAAAGCTGATTGGTGGGATCTGGGCCACATCCCTGATTGGAACCCAATAGCCAGGAACGAGACTGTCCTAAACCTGTGACATCTGCAAGGAACACACAAACGTGCTGAAGCATTCACTGGTTGACTGACAAAGGGGAAGGGACCAGCCCACATTGCAGCTGGGTGCACCTCGCAGCTGCATGTGCCTCGCAGATCAGTAGCAGACTGCAGGGGGGTGGCACTTCCCTAGCCAGTGTGCTGCAGAAAAACTGTAAGCAATACGAAAGGCCCAGAGACCTCCAGCACTCACCCATCTGAAAGAAACCAGAAATATGACAAGACAGGAAAACAGCAAAAGGCCTCCAACCACTGAACCAGGGAAAGTGAGTCCAGGAGAAGGTTGAGGGCAGCAAACATGCAATATCAGACACAACCTCATCGGAAATAAAAAAATACTTCCATGACCTCATTGATGAATTTAAATCTGAAATTCTAACTCAGGTGAAGAAAGACATAAGAAGATTAATAAAAGAAATTCTGGATAATCCTCAAGAAGACACAAATGGAAGAATGGAGGAACCCAGAGAAAGGAGAGAAACCTTTAATGCATATAAACAAAATCTAGAATACATGAAACAGATCCAAAAAGAATATCAGGAAATTAAAAACTCCATTGAAAGCTGGCAAAACTCCTTAACAGAAACTAAAGACAGATTTTCAAAACTTGAAGATAGATTTGCAGTGTATGATCATGAAAGGCAGGATCTCTTAAAAATAACAAGGAACCAGGAAGTAATGATACAAAGGCTAGAAGATGACAAGAGGATTTATAACTTAAGAATAAAAAAAGTCAGTGAAGATGCAGGGACAAATACAAATCAAATAAAAAGGCTATTCACAGAAATTATTAAGGAAAACTTCCCAAACATAGGAAATGGAAGTGATGTTCAGATATATGAGGAATACAGAACCCCAGCCAGCTACAACCAAAAAAAATCTACACCCAGACATACAATAATCAGGATCCCAGAAATCCATCACAAGAACAGAATATTAAAAGCAGTCAGAGAAAAGAAACAGATTACCTATAAAGGAAAATTCATCAAAATCACAATAGACTTCTCGATGCAAACTATCAAATCAAGAAGAGCTTGGAGCGAAATATTGCAAGCCCTGAAAGAAAATAACCTCCAACCCAGATTGATGTACCCTGCAAAACTGTCTCTCAAAATTAATGGAGAGACAAGATATTTCCACGACAAAGAGGAACTGGAGGAGTTCATAACCACCAATCCAACCCTACAAAGAATACTGAAGGACATTTGAGAGAAAGAGAAGAAAAGCACCAGGATTCCAGGAACACTGGCAGAAAGGCCTCAATGAAAGGGGCAGACAGTGAAATGAAGGAGAAAAGTAAACAACAAGCCCAGAAAAATAGCATAGCAGAGATGAGGCAGAGAAGATTAGCTATATCTCTGTTTGTCTTGACTAATTTTATTCAAATCTGGTATGCTTGAGAGTATCAAGTCTGAGAGTAGAGGCAACTACTTTGAAGATGACATGAGTCAGTAGGATACCATTCTGGTTTGATTATTAACTGCCTTTGAAGTCCTATAATGTCTCCAATGTTTGGTTTTTATTAATAGTGTTATGTACTGCTAAGTTTAATTATACTATGTCTGATGATATAGACAATTATATTGAAAATAACAAGAGACATCATAGTAACTACCATAGATCACCTAATATTATGGTTTTATATGTCCTTTTCGTGTTTCTCTAGGAATTTGTATTGTTGCCTTGTTTTGATTTGTTTCTCCCTCTAATACAGAAAGGCTAGGTATACATGTAGAGACTTATACATGTGTAGAACGTCTAAGTAGTTTAAAAGAATGGATTATAGTTATTGTAAAGAAAAAAGAGAGGAAAAGAAAGTATTCTAAAGGATATAACTGCATGTACGTTTAAGTGTGTAGGATTGTTAACCATATTACTAAGTTTTTGTTGGATAGATGAACAGAACTGGTTACAGTCTCACTGTTTATATTTCCACTTGGTATTCAAAATCTATGTTTTTAAATACCGGCTATACTAAAATCAAAATCAAGTTTACTTTTGTAACTTGAACAGCTACTTCTAAGAGCAAAATATGTAATTATCAACTAGTGATTTCCTACTGGTTATTATTTGTGGGAGTTTTTTGTTTTGTTTTGTTTTTTGAAATTTTGAATTATTTCTATCCTCTTTCTGTTTCATTTTTTCTTTACATAAAAAAATTAAATTAAAAAAAAAAAACACAGAGGGCCTTTGGCCAGAGCTGCTTAATTTTAATGTCTTCTGAGGAACAGAAAAATTAGGAACTTGGACCAGAAGTCTGAAATCAACAATTAAACAGTTGCTCAAGGACTCCTGCTCTTTATCTTCTATACTCAGCTCAGGAAGATGCAGTGCACAAAGGCCTAGGGTGTGTTTACCAGCACAAAGATGCCCCCCAGAGTGCCATTAGGAACTGGCAACCTCGGTGTAGTTGAAACAAATGATTGAAATTGTTTTCTTCTGAAGGCCATTTACAATATGCTTTTAATTCTTCCACATCATAAAACCAACTCACTTTCCAGTTTTGTGGGTGCTATTAAAGGAATGAGCACAATCCCAGAGAAATTCATTTATCAAGCTTTTAATTGAAAAGTGCCAAAGCTGTGCTACTTATCAGGACTTGCCTCTTACTATCACAGTTTTTAAATTGTCCCAGAGCTGCTACACAGCTGAGTATCACTATACACATAAAATGGAGTGTGTAGCCAGAAGATAATAGATAGATGTGGCATTATGCTAATGACACTATGCTCAGAATCACTCATTAGGATTGACATCACAAATTGACTTAAGGACATTTTTATGTAAGTAGCTTTCTGCTTTGTAAAGAATTTCATTTAAAAAAACAAGAGGTTAAATGGCATAGAAGAAACTTGCTATGCTGTGCCTGAGGATAAATGTTTCCCACTGTGAAACTGAATATACCATGAAGTGTCTGCCAAACAGAACAAGGAGATCCAACTGATAATCAAAACACAGTGAGTCAAATATGTTTTTTCTTGTTATTTTAAGCAAAGCATCTTTCAGAAGAATTCATGACAGTTCATTATAAACTGATCTCTGGGAAGCTGATTTGTGACCAAATATTGCAACCTGACACAATTAGGTTAGGAAGCAAAGTACCATCACATTAGATGAAAAAAGATAATTTGAGGCTGAAAGAAAAGGAAAGTTTCAGAGAAGAGGGATCCTTTTTCCTTGGTTTTGTTTAAGTTTCTTTACAGTAAGCCACACTGTGAGTTTTTGTCAGTGTTTTGCAATATAACAATGGGACTTATGTTTATCTTACTGCAGAAAAAACTAGCTTTTAAGTCTTCTAGTCAAATTTGAGATAATAAATATCCTTTCAATATATCTTCTATGTTTTTAAATACCAGCTATAATAAAATCAAAATCAAGTTTCAGTAAGGCCACAGTTCTATTCAAAATGTCTAAAACTTCTTAGGAAATCATAACATCTTAAATAAACACCAATCCGTTAAACTCTCACACTTAAGAAATGGCTTACTGGATCACTTAATACTTTAAGGGTGTTAGAAGCAATGTGAAGTCTGGGGCTTTGGTTTAAATCAAACTTGGCATAATTGTTACTGCCTGGGTTGAATTCTAAAGGCCAAAAATTGAGTAGGTTATCAAAGGGTCTCCCTCTGACTACAGCCAGGAAGCCTGGAAATGCACAGAACAACATGGCTTGGATCATAGAGCATTCATTTCATTCAGACATGCATCTGGGAAGCTTTGAAGGCACCTTTAAAGAAAACAGAAGGAATCCTATCCCTTCCAAGGGCTTGTAGAAGGGAAGAAGTGACAAAGCATCCGAGTCTGAGTCAGCCATGATCTCCCCCAGCAAGGAGCAATTGCCCAGCATTTTCTTTTACAAAAGTAAATGACTGAAGCAGCAATTTCTTTTATTCTTTCTTTTGAAGGCTCCTCCTGAATATATGTAATTCAGAAATATGTTCTCAGCATCTGAGATAGAAAGGTTCACAAATGATCCAGAGGCATTTTTTTTTAGTGTGGTTGCTGGGCTTGGATTTCACTGAAGTATCTCATTAAACCGACCAACTACAGTAAGCAAGATAAAAATTTCAATACCAATGAAGGCCATTAATTAATGATATTTTGTTCATGGTCATTTCTTTCTGTAAAGTCAAGAATATTCTAACAGATGATGTGCTTGCTAGAGAGAAAAATGGGAAACAATCACTAGTCAGTAGATAGAGGCTCTGATTTTTAGTTCAAAAGACAATAGTTGAGGACCTGAGTAGATTCTTCATTCAGAGGACACTCACCATTAGCTGTGAGTAAACCTAAAATTTAAAGAAAAAAAAAGAGTGAGCCTCTTAACAGTGAATGACCTGGGGTGAGATACTGGCAATGTAATCTTAGTCTACTTACCTAATTTACATGATAACTTTGTCTTATCTGTAGAATAGAAGTAATACATATCTAATGATACCTGACATCAAGTTAGTGCACAATAAATGTTGAGTCTGGTTCCCCAGATTCTTTGTATAGAGTCAAGAATGATGAAAGCAGGGAAAAAAACTAGTGAAGACAAATATTTAAATTTTTCTGTTTTAAAGTCATATAAAGATGCTTTGGAATATCTGTGGTGCTTTTGTAATTCATACTATTTTTCCCTTACTTGATTATCCAAACTGGACAGTACTGTTGTTATGGTCCTGTGTTTAAAAGGTCCTTGTTTTGTAGTTAATAGAAACCACTCTGTCACCAAATCCAGTGAAGTGACCCAGAAAGCATGTTATTCCTACAGGAAAACTGTACTTCTAGATTGTGTGCATCAAGCCAGGAAAGCGACTACCCTCTTGAGAAGACCATGAATGGCAGTCCAATCAAATCTGAACGTGAAGCACTGCTAGTGGGTAAGGAAACTAACACACTCATAAGATGTAGTACAGGATGGAAGGGGTTTATCTACAATTGATATGCACATGCTAAGCATTTATAAAGCAGAGTAGTATACAAATTCAGAGTCCTGAAGATGATAGGGTAAGAGCAAGTACAGGTCTCCATAAACTCTGTAGGAGCAGCTCCTAGCACTCTTGAGGCTCCTCAAAACCCCTGCCACATCAAGTGTGTCCACACAAACATGTTAAGAGAAGGTCAGCTGAAGAAGCACACTGTAGTTTTGTTTTAAATCTCCATGCAAGGATAGCCAAGCCCTCTCACAGCCACTCAGGCGACTAGTACAGACAGTGTTGAGCAAATAACTTTTTTTTCCAGATGAGATTCTGGAGCAGGTGTCTGTGTCTCAAGTTTTTCCAGGCTACTGGCTGAGCCATTGTTACTCATGACACTTTTGACACTAAATAAGAGGGTATTTTTTTTACCTCTTGACACCAAATACATAGTACCTTTCCTAACTACACTATTTCTCCAACTTCAACTGGGTATCCTACCACTCAACTCAATTAAATTCTGACTCCCACTAGTCAGAGTTAAGTTACCTTCATATTCCACAGGTGTAGGGGCTAAGTCTCACAAATCTGTCCTTATTTTAAATACCAACCTCAAATATCAGCTCCCCAGATGTGTCAGTCAGCTTTTCTTTACTATCACAAGTAGCTGTGATAATCAGCATATAAAAAGAAAAAGGATATTTTGTTCACAGTTTTAGAGGTTTTGGTCCATGATTGATTTGCCTCATTAATTTTGGACCTGTGATGAGGCAGCATATCATGTTAGCAGTGTGTGGCAAAACCCTTCATAGCCAGGATGCAAAAGGGATGGGGCAAGGCTGGGGTCCCAGTGACCTCTTTGTGGGTGTGCCCCCAGAGTTCAGAAGACCTCATAACAGGTCCCACCTCTTAAGGCTTTTAGCACCTCTCAACAGTGCTTTGGGATAGAGACCAAGCCTTTTCACATAGGCTTATGGAGGATGCTTCAGATGCAAACTGCAGCTCCAACTTCCCCATACTGTTGTTCTATTTGGCTAGAGTAAGGAGTTGCCATAACTGCCACCCTACAAGTTCAGTAATTTGCTAGAACAACTCACAGAGCTCAGGAAAGTACTTACTTACTTACTATCACTAGTTTATTTTAAAGGACACAACTTAAGACAACCAAATGGAAGAGATGCATAGAGCATGGTACTAGGAGGGATTCTATAGTCGTATGTAGGTTCACGAACTTAATTCTTTCCATGATTCAGGTAGCAGACCGATTTGGACAACAACCAAATCAAATTCAATGGTTGGTTCAATGTTGATCTTATAGGAAAATTTGATTTAGTTCACTTCTATTTCAGTTTGTGGCCAGAATTGTGGAAAGAGTTAAGTTTGTGAACTGAGGTACCACTACATATCTTTGCCGGGCATGCCACCCTCCCCACATTGTGATGTGCTCACCAACTGGGAAACTCTGAACTCCATCAATTAGAGGCATTTAGCAAGGTTTCATTATATATGTGTGGTTAGAGGGAAGTACTGAAAATTCTAACCCTCTAATATTTCTCTCTCTTACTGGCAGCCAGTCACCAACCTGAAGCTATCAAGGGCACCCCAGCCATTTATAAACATACAAAAGATACTCTGACACTACATTAATTCCAGAGTTTTAGGAGCTGCATGCTAGGAACCTGGACAGCTATCAAATATTTATTTCTTTACTACTTCACATTGGCAGATGACTCATGAGGCTGGATGTGGTGTGTTGGGTAGTGGTAGGCTCTGATGAAACAAATACTAGTATGAAGTGTTGCTCTCATTATATAAAAATTCATTCAGAAAGTCAAGATAGCAGAAATGGTTCAAAAATCAGGCAGATTTATCCTTCCATGTTGACCCCACCATTCCTTTCCTGAGCTTCAGTTCCTCTCTGTATAGTAATGTCACCAACCTCGAAGAGCAGTGTGATTGCAGGTATTACGTATGATAATTAGCCTAAATTACTCAGCACCAGGGAAGCCCCTTCTAACACTTAACAGTGCTATTCACAAATGTTTGTTGGCTTTATATTCCATTTGGAGAACTGTGGCAGATTGAAATTCTAAAATATTCACTCATTTAGGGGGGCCTAGTTAATCCCAGCTGCCTTCTAGGAAGTTGAGCCACACAGTAGCCATGCTCTAGCCTCCAGAATCCTCCACACTGACTGCCTTCTGCATATTTTCAAGATATACCTTCCTCCTGTGGTAATGGGTATCTCACTCAGATTTAGCGCTTTGATATGTTAATAACGATGCACAAGGGAATCTGCCATTGAGGCCTCAGGAAAAGTGACAACTTTCAAGGTTTTCCAACTCAGTTTTTAACAAATCAGCATAGCAAAAGCCATGTCAGAGAAGTGCTGGGTGTAGGAAGCCTCTGTAATGGATAGCCTGAGGGGGAAAATGGTCCTTAAAAATAAGTGTTTCTTGTTCTGTGTTTTAAAGAATATAGTCTTGGGCTGACAGAGAGAAAGAGAAATCTATTTTTTAAAAAAATCTGTTATGTGAATGTTAACTCACAAAAACTGCTTGGTGTTTTTAAACTATGGAGTTATTTCTTGGCATTTGACAAGTCTTTTTTGGCTGTGGCACCTAGAATTTCTTTGAATGTGTACCGTCTTCAGAATTTAAATTTCTCAACTACTATCAGTGTTGAGAAATTCAATTTTCCTAGTCATTTAAGAATAATGTCATGTTAGAAGCAGCAGCATCCATCTTGAGCAGACTTTGAGCTCCTCCATCAGTTTCTTTTAAAGTCCTCCAACCAGTCTCTTTGCCATCCAATACTTGAAAGATTTTTTTTCTCAAACAACTGAGTTCACGTCAAGCTACAAACTTGTGCTATTCTTTGTCAGTTTTGTAAATGAGTAGAAAAGTGGTAGTTTGTAAACCAAATAAGACTTCACTTTTTTTCCTGGCAGTTTTTAGCAAACACAATTCTGGGTCTGTTCGGTGTCCAAAGAGCCTATAAAAAGGGATGAATTCAAAATAGTTTAGATAGTATACAGTACTTTTGAGCAACTTTTTCCCTTGTTGCCAGAGAAAGAGTACAACAATTAAACTAATGGACAGAATAATTAAGGCAGTTAGAGCAGCTGCTAATCATCACCCCAGAGTCAGGGTAAGTAAAAGTCAGGTGTATCCCTGGAGGCCACAAACTGCCTTAAGAATCCTATTATGTGAAGAGATTTAGGACTCTAAGCACAGCATGCTAGTGACCACTTGAGTCAGCCATGAATGAAATGCTTAGCTTTTCTTTACAGAGCTACTCACAAAATAAAACACAAACATAATCAACATATTCTGTCATAAGAAGCACTATGTTAATCAGTCAAAGTACCTGATGTGTATGTTTGCCCCAACAGCAAGACATTAATTACACCTAAGAGACTAAAGTCTAATTTAAAAGACTTGGCCTCTTAGGTGTAGAAAAAACTGCAAATGCACGGCATAATCAAAAGTCATTGTAAAATTCTACAACTGAAATATCCCTTAACCACAAGTTATGGAAGTGACTGCTTCCAGCTTTTCTGCCTGATGCAGTACAGTAAGAGGCAGCATGTGTAGTGATTAAGAGCAAAGGCCTGAGTTCAGATACTAGCTGTGCCACTTAGCAACTGTGTGATCTTGATCTGGTTGCTTCAGCTTTCTTTGTCTCAGTGTCCACATCTGTGAAATGGGGAATACCTACCCCATAAGGTTACTATAAAGGTTAAATGGATATATATATATATATATATATATATATATATATATATATATTCAGAGTAGTGTTCAGTACATTTATGTTGTACATGTGTAGGTGTTATACACACATTAGTTCTCTGTCACTTGAAACATCTCAAGGAATGCTGTGCTCAAATGTAACCTCTGGGATTATCTCTATAGGGATTATCTCCACATTCCTTCATGTTCACCCATTTGGAGCAAGCATTGAATACATCTGTTCCTACTTGCACCGTCTTGATAATAAGGTATGTGGGGACTGCAAGGGGAGATCCACGGGATGTAGGTCTCTTTGTGACTTTACTTTCTTCATGCATAAGTAAGCTATTAGTTATTGATCTAAGGAAGTTTCTTTCACTTGCTGTCTCACTGTGGTTCAGTGAGCTTCCTTCTTTGCAAGAAGGATGACTAACTGTACAGGATCGTGTAGGGCTGAGCACTTTCCTTGCACTTGAGACTTTATGTGCTAAAACCATGAAAGTTTAGGGTGAGGTTGAATAAGTTAGCCACCATACTTTCAAGATACATCTGAGAAGAATTTTCCTCCCTTCTCTTGATTTACATAATGACTGCAAATTAACCAGCTTTCCTGCCCATCCAACTTTTGTCCTAGGCCCTTTTCCATGAGCAAATGTTGATTTTTCAAAATTGGAAGACTTATGGCAAATATGCATCCCACTATCACTAATGTATTATCTACTATGAAATAACTGAGGCAAGGACAAAAAGTGTTGGAATAAGAAGCTGAGGTTTTCAGCCAAGCCCTGGTGCCCAGGCTCACAGTTAGGAAGGTGGCTACTAATACAAAGATGACTACCTAAAACAAGCCCTAAAGGAATCCACACATTTGTTTTTGTATTAAGGTTGCGTGGGGGGGGGATCTGTCTGTCTGTCTCTCTGTGTAGGAAGTGAGGAAAGAGAAACAATACATAGAAGTAGGAACACAGAGCACTGCACATTCCTATTACTTTGAAAGTGAATGTATGTGTGAAGAATTCTGCCTCTTTTCCTTCCCAAAAGCCTTGGCATGTTCGGAGGGTCTCAGGTAGCACCTCCAATGCTGAACATCCATCATTAAGCTGACTTTATGCCCAAACCCTTCCATGCAGCTTATAGCAGCTCTTTCCAAAAGCAAGCTCAGTGAACAGTGACTAGCAGTCACAGCAGAGGAATGCGACTGCCTGAAAGCCGCTCTACCAACACACATAAATGCACAAGAGGAGCATATTAAGTCATACACACACACTAACACACACACAACACACCATCATCATCATCATCATCATCATCCTGTAGTAGACAACACTGGCAAAGAAGACACAATTGAGAGCATGAGACTGCTTTGGCATGGAGGGTATTCTTTCTGCCCTGCAGATCTGCACCAGTGATGTGGAATGCCTCATGAGTAGACTTCAGCATACCTTCAAGCAAGAAATGACAGGAGTTGGTGCCAGTCTGGAGAAGAGATGGAAATTCTGTGGCTTCGAGGGCTTGAAACTGACCTGAATCTCTTTGCCTGCCAACCTGGGATCCTGAAAATAAATATGTGTTGGACAAGCTTAGGAAGTAATTTGTATTTTCATTGAATTTCAAGTGGAAGTTGATTTAAATTTGTCAGTTCATTCCTGGAATATCTTTTGAGTTAAAATAAGGATCCTAGAACAGCACTACGAGCTACAGGTCCTAAAGAGAAATTGCCTCAAACTTCAAGTGCTGTAACTCCCTCCTCTTTCTGCCAAACAGTTATCTTTTCTTACTAGTAGTATTGAAAAAGTCCTGAGACTAAAAAGTATTTGGAGTGTATTCAGTGTCTGTACTGCTGTTGTAGACCTTTGTATTTTTTTAAAAACCTGTTAACTGAAATGTTTTAATGATTTGTATGTGATTTGTGTTTCCAAACTTCATGTTAATGTTGCTGCTACTGGCAATAGGAATAAGAGGTGCACTAAGTACTATGTGTAACTGCCATTGTCTTTCCAATCCCTAGTAGACCAGTAAAGGAATAACACATCAGTGTCTTCTAGATGGTGCTTACCAGGTTGAACTTTGAAACAACAAAGCATGGTTGTGGCTTTTTGTAAAATTACTCTGAACCAAAAGTTGACAAAAGTTTCAAAGTTATTTTCTCCAGTAGATAAAAAGGTCTATTTCAGAATTTAAAAAAATAAAAATATATGTCTTCACAGAAAGCAAGTATTTAGTATGGCTAGCATGTGTTTATGCTATTCAAAACCTCTTGTAAATAGTCTGCTTTTAAAGGAGGGCATGGTTGGTTTTCTAAAATTAAAACATTCACATGTGGGCACATGCACACACACATTAGCAGAAGGAAGTTATTTCAATACCCTCTCCCCTGTGGCCTTCTCAAGTACCTGTTGGTCCCTATTTTCTGCTACCAGTGTGTTGAACTGTAATCCGTGTACTGCTGAAAATACTATGTTTATTTCATGCTGAATGTTTATAAAGAGTTGATGTGAGTATTAATAGTGATGAACTAATGGGTAAATAATGGGCCAGAGTGTGTGAGGCTTCCTACAAATTGGTCTGCTGCACCTGGAGCATTGAATGCTGGGGATACCCCCAATACTACAATGCCCAAAGAGCAGGCTGCAAAGGTGGCATTGAAGTGGACCACTGAGGAAGTTCTGCTTGGTAGGTAAGGAAAGGAAAAGGAAAAGGAAAGGGAAAAGGAAAAGGGAAAGGGAAAGGAAAGGAAAGGGCTTTGGAGCTAAAACCTGAGACAGAAATAGTGTTTTATTTATTTTCGTGGTAGTAGCAATAGGGCTTAGAACACAAGCATGCCCTCCCTTGAACTGCCTCAAAGGTAAGAGGATGCACTGAGTAAGCAAAGCCAATGGAGAGTATTTCACGAAAATGCTTTGTAAATGAAATGCTGGTAGTGTTCAAAGTTGTATTTTTTTAAAGATAAATATCCCTTTTTTATATCTAAGTTTGTGTTCTGTTTTGACTAACTTGTTTTCTAAGTGACCCTTTAGTAGAAGACCTCAGTTTCTCTCTTTGCATTACCAGGGTGTTGGAAGAAGATGCTAAACCTACTTGACAGCTAGAAACAGCTTCCCTTAGCAGCCTGTTCCTGCCAAAGCTGGCTTCCCCTCAAGCACTCTGCTATGACCTCAGAGGAAGCTCGGGTTATTTTTACACTAGCTTCCTCTCTGAAGCACCTCTGTCATCAACACAGTGGAAGATGTAGATTCACCAGTCTTGGGCTCCCAGAATGCCTTCTTTTAATAATACCTAGGAAATCAAGGCAATTTTTCTACTTACCAATTATTCCATGTTTATGTAAGTTAGATAAAATTAAACTTTAAGGTAACAGATGCCCTGCCCAAATACCTCACCCTCCTTTATTTATACTGCAAACTATTTCTGTTACATCTGCCACTTTGATCCAGGGATGCCTCTCAGTGTATTGAATATACTAGCTATGATGGTTAATTTTCTGTGTCAACTTGACCATTTCTATGGTACCACTCCAGTATAGATGTTGGCGTGAAGATATTTTTCAGATGTGATTAACATTTAAACCAATTAACTTTGAGTGAGTCAGAGTACCTACTAGAATATGAGTGGGTCTCATCTAATCAAAGGCCTTAAGAGGAGAGACTGAGGTCCCCTGAGGAATGAATTCTGCCTCCAGGCTACCTTTAGACTCAAAACTGCAAGATCAACTCCTGCCCTCTTGTCAGAAATTTTCAGCCTGCTAGCCAGCCCTCAAACTTGGCAGCCCCCACATTACAAGCCAATTTCTTCATTCTCTCCCTACGCCCCTCTTTCTCTCTCTCTGCTTTTGTTTCCGGGGAACCCTGACTAATACTAGTCCAGAGTTGTTCAGATGTATATGAATGAGTATGTTTGCATTATAGTACATAATCAAATTGCAGCACATGCCATTTCTCACAATTCTTTACATTCACCATAAGAGATTTATTAATGAAGCTATTTTTCTTTCAAACTTAGTGTTATTTATGGCTCTGGTGTTCCTCCATAATTTTGAAATATTGCTGTTTTTTTATTTTTATGAGATACAGCTGTTAGACATTTACCAGAAAATAATGAATAGAAGTTTCCTCTTATTTTACAAATGGTTATTTCATCTTCTTCCCTAGTCCTGTGGTATCTCCAGATCTGATTTTGCCATATTGCCAAGCTGCTTGTTAAGCATCTTCATGCAAATGAATAATTTATTTTTAAAGAAAAATAGACATGTATCTGTGTTCATAGTTATATAGACTTTTTTTTTAATTTGGACCCCCAATGGCATGGTGGCACATGCTTGTGATCCCAGCATTCAGGAGGTTGAGGCAAGAGGATCATCATGAATTTGAGGCCAGCCTTGGCTAACATAATGAGTTCAAGGTCAGCCTGAACTGCATATTGAGAACCTGTCTCAAAAAACAAGAAAAAAATGTGAACCTCAAAATGCATGGTTTTCATGTAGTACAGAATAAACTATTATTTGAAAGGGCAATGTAACTGTGAAAGAACTGTCTTCTCACCCAGTAGAACTGTGTAAGCCCTTGGGATTCTCAGATGTCTCAGACAGTATCTCATAGACCTGGCTCCATTTTTCTCCACAATTGCTACCATCTTCTGAGCACCTTTTTTGTAATCATGCTGCCCAAATCATCTCCTCCTGTTGGGGCTGCAGGCAGGTTAAACAGTCACAATGAAAGATTCAATATCCTTATAGACAAAACTAAGAATTCATAATTCCCTCAAGTGTGGTGGGAAAGATTTAACAAGACAGGACCTACAGACAGCCTGGCCAGTGTCTGGCCAGCAACGAGTTCTGAACAAAGAGGTATTAATAATGATTATGTCCAGCCAAAGTTCCTGATCTTACCAACATTGTAAAAACATGTTTTATGTTCATAACCAGAATTGTGGGATACATTGTGTTAGAGAGCTTCAACAAAGGAAAATCAGCTGTTCGAACCTATTCCAAACATTTTCCATATCCCACACACTCTGCTAGACACTGGAGGATACAAAATGAATAGGGCTGGCCCTTGCCTTTTAAAAGATAGAAGGGTAGCTTTTAACACATTGAGTTTAAGGCCTCTATCCTTTAGTCAAAGCCATAAAAATTCAATGTAAAAATATTCAATGTTTATCAATGATGAACAATGTTGATGAGGCAAGAGTGATGTCTGTCACCTGAGCTATCACTCTCAGTGCCCTCACCCTGCCTCCTCTCCCAAGTGTAAATTCTATGACAGCGTGGTCCTTATTTCCTCTGTTCACTGTCACATCCCCAGATCCTGGGATATTGTAAGTATACAATAAACGTTTTGTAAATGAATATTTGCATAGCATGCTCAACTCCACGCAAATAATAATACATAATAATGTTTAGTTACTTTTTTCTTGTTGCTGAGGCAAAATGCACAACACCCTAAGTTAAAGGAGAATGGGTTTATTTCAGCTCATAATTTTCAGTTAATAGTTGTCTCGCCTCAAGACAGCATGGCATGGCAGAGGGGTATTGGAGAGGAGAAACAGTCCATGGCATGGCAAGGCTGGCAGAATGCAATAAGCACCAAGCAGCAGCAGCAGCAAAAGCATCCAGGATACTCATCCTTTGGGTATTACTACCGAGACCTGGTGTGGGGCAACCTTAATCCCAGTATTACACACTCTGTGAAAAGCCTCACCTATGAATGGATGAGGCTTTGGGGGAGCATGTAGGTACAAGCCATAACAATAAAAGATAACATTGATCAATGAGTCCCACAAACCAGGATATAGATAGATGATAGGTTGATGATAAAGACATTTATTTATTCATTGACTTTTACTACAATGTTAAAAGTAGATGATATTCACCTCTGATTCAGCTGAGACTTGAAGGTATAAAGTAACTAGCTTGAATTTTGAAAAGGCAGAGTCAAGATTAATCCTGGTCTTTCCAACTGCAAACTCAAAATTTCTACTGCTCCAATATTTTATTTAAACCAACCTAATTGGTAAGTATTGTTATGAACACATTATTTATGTGCATTATAAACTACCTGATATGTGCAAGTTGTGGCCCTAAAATTTAAGGAGTAAACTCAACATGAATCCTTCCCTAAAGAGCTGATATTTCTGTGAGAGAGCCTGCTAAACAACTGTCATGGACCAAGTACTGTAGGAGGGACACAGATGTTATGGAACTTGAAAGATGGGTAAGAAGATAAAATAGGCTCAAGAAAGTTTGATTAATTGATCTAGGTGAACAGCAATATATGACAAAGCTCAGAAGCTGAATGCGAGTTAACCTGGCTTCAATTTGTATTTTCCTTGGTGCCCTAGGTCACTTTCTAACAATTTCATTTCTCTGAGATGTTTTATATTCATCTATAAAGAGGAAATCTAGCTACACATGGTGGCGCACTCCTGTAGTGCCAGCATTCAGAAAGCTGAGGCAGGAGGGTTGCTGCAAAATTAAGGCCAGCCTGGAATATGTTCCAAGACCCTGACTTTAAAAAATGATGGGAATCTAAGTATATTTCCTTCAAAGAATTGTTTATGAATCTTTGCTCAATATAGAGAACCTGACAAGGTGCTCAGAAAATAGCTATCATAGTAATCATACCAAATGTGAAAAACTCCAGAGCTACCCTTACAGTATTGGGAACCCCAGAGGGGTTCTTAAAAGAAAAGTGATATCCACTAGCTCAGAATAATTCAGGTGACTTTTCTGACCAATTCTTCATGAGACTGGGTGAAGTTTCCTTCTGCTGTCTTCAGAGATAGTCTCAGGATCCTTCCAATTCCCATCCGCTTCTCGAAGCATGCGCTGCATCCCATTAACAAGGAAGCCAAAAGGGCCTTCCATCTTCCACATCCCAAGATCCATACAATTATCTCAGTTATTTGATTTGATAGTAAACTTTGAAGATCACAGCTTGCCTATACTTTGTATCTGGTAGAAAGATCTCAAAAGTATACTGATACAATTAATTATTAGGGCAAGAAAAGAAATTGATTACACACAGATATGAGCCCTTCAGGCTATAGAGCCTTACAGAGACAACGTTAGGTAGAAAATGCCATGCAGGACATATTAAAGTGTTTTGTATCCAACTGCAGTCACTTCAAGTATGTTTGAATATTAGAGTACCCCAAAATTAACAGTTGCCTGTAGCACCAGACCTCTGAAACCTTTACTCAATATTATTCCTCAATAAATACCTTATATGGTACTTACCAAGATTTTCAAAGCAACTCAGTGCACAGACATTACGTCATTTGATCTTCAAAGTGCCCTGTGAGCTCACAAGGGAAAATGGTTCACTTTCCATTATTGCAGCTAAGGAAAACAAATCTCCCACAGACAAGGACTTTGTCTTCCTTCAAAGGGTGAAGACTTAGGTCATACCACTAAAAAGTGAATGATGGAGCTGGGATGGCAATGCAGGATTACTGAGTCCTCCCAATCTCCAGCCCACTTCATCTCCAGCCTCTGCCTAGTATGGCTGAGAGAATATAAAGTTTGGGTTTTTAACATTTTTTGGTCTCATGGACCTCTTATCATAATAATCTTAAAACTATGAGGTAAAATACAAATGAAACCAATTATATTGAAATAATACACTTATCAAAATTTTTAACCATGGAATTAATTTTATTAAATATGTTTATACTTATAAATTGCTTTGAAAGGACTTCATGACATGGTAAGAGCTACATAAGCATTTATTGGGCAAAATCTATTTTAAACAGTAAAACTTACAAACAATAGAAATACTGATTCTGTGCACATTCTAAGTCAATGCATAAGTGACGGGAGGCTCCCTCAAGCTTGTATTTCTGTGTGAAAAAGTGACAGATGAGCTTCATTGTGAGCAAGTATAAAGTACTGCATTTAAAAGAAAATGAGTCAAATGCTATTCACAAGATGTTAGCCTCGGAACTATCAGTTCTGGCACAGATAAGGGATCTGGAAGTTGCTGGAAAGAAGTCCCTGAAGACATCTGCCCAGTGTGTAGTTGGAATCATAAAAAGGCAACAAGTTCTAAATACAGTAAAAAACAAAAAAAGGAAACAACACATAAGGCATTATCTTATCCGCTCTTAAATAACTTTTGTACCCATGACAGTAAAACAGTGTGTTTCATGTGTCTGGGCCTCAAGACCTAAAATTTAACATTTCAATTCACATGTTGTTCAACTACTCACCAACACATTCTGGCAGCCAATGAGGAATGCAAAGATGAATGCAACATGCTTAAAGAGTCAAAGGTGTAGGTGAGTTTTAATACATTAATAAAACATGTTCTACCCCTCTGAACCAGAGCCAAACAGTCTAGGAGAGAAAAAGCTGGAATGCTAAATCCAGTGTGTTTCATATAATATAAATGCTTCTAACTCACAGTGGTATTACATCTTGATAAACTCATCATAAATGGAAAATACCAGTAGTGAAAGTGCATTTAATCTGCTTAGCCTACCAAACATCCCAGCTTACCAACACTGCACACTAAACAAGTTGTTGGGCCAGGGATGTAGCTCAGCAGAACAGTGCCTGCCTGGCAAGCGTGAGCCCCTGGGTTTGATTCCTGATAGGAAAAAAAAGTAAGTGTTGACCCTCTTAACTTCATCACTAATTGACAGCTATGGCTCCTTCTACCCAGCATCACAAGGGGAAAAAATGCTGCATATTGCTAGATCAAGAAAAGATGAAAATCCAAATCTGAAGTACAGTTTCTACTGAATGTGTATTACTTCTCCACCATTATAAAGTCAAAAATGGTGAAGTCTAACCATAGAAAGTTGAAGACTATCTGTCCAACTCACTCTCTTGCTCTGCGTGTGTGTTTGCACATCACACATGCAGCCATCCATGCCATACTCAGTAAAGCCAATATTACAATCATGTCTTGTTTATTCAGTAGGAATAGATGTCTGGGTATTTAACATATATGAGTTTGCCAGGTGACTTAAACATGATTTTCCTAGAACCAATCTTTGTGTGTGTGTGTGTGTGTGTGTGTGTAACTAGAGATGGAACCCAAGGGCATTCTACCTTGAGCTACATTTCCTACCCTTTTAAGTTTTTATATTAAGATAAGGTCTCATTAAGTTGGCCAAGCTGGCCTTGAACTTGCAATCCTTCCTCAGCCACCCAAGTACCTAGAATGATAGACATATGCCAAAATGCCCATCTCCAAATCTTTTTAAATTTAATCATTTTAAATGAAAATATTTCTAAAATGGTTCACATCTTTTCTGTGTTGTTAAATAGCACAGTTTAGATCCACTCTGCCCTTTCCTTTCTGTGAAGACTTCATGTCATTACCTATTAGATAGTACACAGACCGAGATTCTAAACCTACAGTTTAGGGTTTCCATCTTTATCCTCCAAGCCAAGAACTCATTTAGCTCTTTCTGTGGAAGCATATCCATTTTCATATTGAAAACTCTCTCTTTTCCATTTGTTTCTTATTGATAGTAGGTTAGGAATCATTGAATCAAGTCCCTGGTAAAATAGGAGTTTTCAATTTAGGGACAATTAATTGAATAAAAACCAAAAGTTAAATCAGGGAACTCACTGATTGATGGCTCAAATTTTTACTGCCAATTCTATAAATTTCTCATCCACTCAAATTCAAACCACATCCAAAGACAAAGCTCCTGAACCTGACATTCGGCAGCATTCAGCACCCTTCATGATTCAGCCCCAGACTATTCTAATCTGATTTTCCACTTATATCCTTCACAGACCCTATCAACTTGACTGAGCTCCCTGTGCTTTACTGTGTATCCACTAATCCAAATCATACCTTTCTTAAAAAGCCCAAGCCAAAATCTAAAACCTCTAGCTAGTTCTCCCCCCATTCCCTTGACTCTTTCCTCATATCTAAGTAGGCTCTCTCTTCTTTGAGCACCCACATCAAACTTACTTTCATCACAGGACTGAACAATTTTCTCTGTTGCAATGTTTTCCTGTCCATGTCATCCTGTCTGGAAGCACCATCTGAGTTACTCATGTATTCACTTAGCAAATATATATAGACACCCTACTGATGCTAGACAACTATTCTAGTCATTGATGATACAACAGTAAGCTACTGTACAAAACGCTTTGTCATTGAGCATATGCTGTAGTAAAGGGTCCTATTTTAATCAGTTTAACCTGCTACAACAATATATTGTAGACCGGGTGGCTTGACCAGCACATATTGTTTACTTGCAGTCCTGGAGGCTGGGAAATCCAAGACTTAAGTTGCTGCCTGATTTGGTTCTCTGGTGAGAGCACTCTTCCTGGCTTGCAGATGGCTACATCTTTACTGTGTCCTTACGTGGGAAACAGAGAGTGGGACAAGTCTCTGGTATCTCTTCTCATAAGGGTAGTAATCCAATCATGAGAAGTCTCACCACGATTACTTTTAAGAGGCCCCATCTCCAAATATTAAACTTCAACGTGTGGATTGGAAGGGGGAAACAGTTCAGCATGTAACACTGATAGAGTGATAAAGTAAATATATGATATAGTATATGGGAGGATAGTAGATACTAAGGAAAAAGATTAAGGGGAAGAAAATAGGGAATATAGTGTTAAATTTTAAATAGGATGAAACTAGAGCACTGGAGAAAACTTCAGTTAAGCAAAAAATTCTAAAAGGTAAGGGAATGAGCTATGCATATATCTAGTAAACAAATATTCTAGGCCGAGGGAAGTACAATTACAAAGGCCCTGATGTGAGAGCTCACCTAATGTATTCAAGGAACAGTGACGTTAAGTATGCCTGGAGTATAGTGAGAAAAGTTAGAGTAGCAAAGCATGGATCAGAAAGGTAATAGGGACCCAGATCCTATAGGAACATATAGACCACAGTAAGAACTTTGAGGTTTAATCTGAGAGAAAAGTGGAGCTATCGTAGGGTTTTGAACAAAGAAAGAACATAACGTAATTCACATTGTCAAAGGTTATTCTGGGAGCTAAGTGGAAAGATTTTAAAAGGGAAGGAAAGAAACTGAAAGACACGTTGAAAGCTATTTCAGGAATCCCAACAAAGTAAAGGTGACTTTGGACCATGGTAGTAACACTGAAAGTAATGTGACATGTTAAGAGTCTAGATGCATTTTGAAGGTGTGAATAGTTGAATAAAGGATCTAGGAGAAATTGTGGAATGAAGAATGAAGTTTTTGAAAAACTGAAATGCTAAGCTTGGGAAAAACTACAGAAGGAGTAGATTTTTGAAAGAATAGCAGATTTGGACATGTTGAGTTTGAGATGCCAAATCTCTGTTTCAGGTGACAATATTAACTAGGCATTTGAAATCAAAAGGAATCTGAATGTTAAAAAAGTTCCACTCTGCAAATATATAACCAGGAATCACCAGCTTTAAAATGGCATTTAAAATCATAGGAATGAATGAGATCACCAAGGGCATAACCAAGGTCCAAGGACTAAGCCCAGAACTCCAAGATTAAAAGACCAGGAATATAAGAAAAGCCAATGAGTGACAATGAAAAGGAGTTGCCATCTGAAGTCAAGAGACCATAGAATACTAGAAGCCAAGTGAAAAAGTGTTTGAATGAGGAAGGAATAACTGTTTAAAATACTACTAGAAGGGTAATTAGGGTAAGAAATGAGTAACGAACATTGGGTGTAACCACATGGAGTTCATTTGTGACCTTGCAGTTCTGGGAGCATGGCAGGGGCACATGCCTGATGAGTGGCTTTAGGACAGAATGAAGAGAAAGGAGTGAGCTGGAGATTGCACACACATATCCCTTTGACAAAGTTTTGTGGAGCAGAGAAATGGGATTGAAGCTGAGAGGGAAATGGAGTCAATAGAGGGTTTTCCAACGTGGGAAATGACAGTATAATCATGTGCTGTTGAAAGTAATTGAGAATATAAGGAGACTGGCCAACAATTGAATGTTAAAATGGAAAGAAGTGAGCTAGAGAGAAGGAAGGAAGAAATGAAGAAAGGGCAAGTGAAAAAAAGGAGCAAGGCAAAAAGAAAAAAATAACTAAAACTTTCAAAGTGGCTATTCAGAAGTTAATCCTAGCGAGTGACGGATGACCCAGGGAGAGAACCAGCCAGCCAGTATCTCCTGAGATCCCTGCCATGTTGGAACTTAGGGCACTGGGCAAAAAAGCAACCCACTCACTTCCCTGGTAAGCAGCCATGGCTCGAGTGAGTGGCAGGTGATCAAGGGAGAGAACCAGCCAGGCAGCGTCTCCCAAAATCCCCGCCATGTTGGAATTTAGGGCACTCGGCAACAAAGCAACCTGCTCATCTCCCTGGTAAGCAGCCATGAGCCTACCAGCACATGGGCTGAGAATCAAACATCCCATCTTCCTTCCTTTCCCGTTAGCAAATGGGAGCCAAAGGTCTGAGCATCTCTTGAGAGGATGCCCATATACAATATAGCAAATATGGGGGAGTTCCTTCTACCATCTCTTTGAAGGAAAATATTGTTATCACTGTTTTTCTTTGTTCTAATTAATTGTATTGCTGTATTCAATACTCTGTTTTAATAGGTTTTATGATGTTCTGTACTTGGTTTGATTTTGCTATCTGATTGAAAGGACAACTATTGTGAAGATGAGATATATTATGGTACCTATTACTGCTATCCTGGTAACCTGCAGTGAAGTTCTGTACCAACTTCACTGCATTGTCTTGATTGGATTTGTTCTATCTTGTTCTGTTGTATTTTACTACCTTCAAAATAATAATTTTTTAAAAAGATAATCCTGCCCATTAGAGCCCTTTTTCTTGCCTAAGGGGTGAGGGTGGTGTCCCTGAATTGGCTTAGGAAATAGGTATGTCTCCTAGGATTGGTAAAGAGTGGAACTTCATGCAAGTGTGCAAGTTCTGACTCTGTGACCTTGGAAAGGTTACTCAACCTCCCTGTGAATCCTCAGTTTCTTCATGTGTAGAATGGGAATGATAATATTATCTTCCTCATACAGTTCTTAGGAAGCTTAACTAAATTATAACTGCTTAGCCAGGCATGGTAGCCAATCCCTATAATGCCAGCACTTGGGAGGCTGAGGCAGGAAGATTTCTGTGAGTTTTTGAAGCCAGCCTGGGCTACACAGTGAGTTCAAGGCCAACCTGAATTGTATAGTGAAACCCTGTCTCAAAAAGACAAAAAAAATAAAAATAAAAATAAACACTTTAAGGCATGTTGTAAATATGACCTGTCATGATTGCTATCTTAGGAAATCAGAAACCAAGAATCTCTCTAGTTTTCAGAAACTACTACATTGAAGCCATAGAATGAGCCAGGCCTCTACATATCTGTCCATTCCTATCTACCTCATGACTTCATTCTTCCCTCTCACTACTGTCATTAGTAACTCCAAAGCTTCACGTTTTGACAAAGCCAACTATTTAGAGAGGAACAACTCTCCATGTTAGTCACCCTTTCATCACTGTGACAAAATATCAGAATAAGTCAATTTAAAACAATTTGAAAGGTTTATTTTGGCTCATAGTTTGAGAGGTTTTAGTCCGTGGTTGGCCAGCTCCATTACTGTGCACCTGAGGTGAGGCAGAAACTCATGGCAGCAAGGAAGCAGAAAGAGAGGGGGAAACTCAGAGAGGAAGGGGCCAGGGACAAGATTACCCTTCCCCATGGTCATGCTCCATGACCCACTCCTTTTGAACGAGACTGTACTTCTTAAATTTCTATTATCTTCCAATAATGTCATCAGATTTTCTCATCAATGGATCAATCCACTGAAGTTAGAGCCGTGTGATGCAATCACATTCCACAAATCAAAAGTCTGAGTGCGTGACACTTAGGGAGCATACTCAGGGACACTAAACTCCAACACTCTGATCTCAAATAGAGAAACTCTAAAGAACTCATTACCAATTTGATTCAAGTGCCAAGATCAAGTGGCAAGGGCATTAGTGTTATGTAAGAGAATGAATACCCCCAGGGAAAACATCTAAGTCAACTGGGATAAAGAATAGCTAAGAAAAGTAGCTAGGCAAGAGTGGTGGACAGACAGAAAAGGATTAAAAAGGGACGTGCCAATCAAACAAAACAATAAATGCCACACCCCTCCTCTTCCTTTATCCTTTCCAGTGTCACTATCAAGAAAGAGGTGAGCACAGAGTGAGTATGAGGATTTCTCACTGAGATTCTGCTGATAAAGAGGCTCCTGTCTGGTCCAGAATCTTCATAAAACAGTAGCCAGGGAAACAATAATCCTCCTAATGATGGGAATCTCCAAATCCTATGTGCTAGTTTACTAGGTTTCTCTGGTCCCAGAATTTGGAAAGTCACAAACTAGATACTACATTCCCACCTCTCCCCACCTAAAGCATTTCAGCAAGACTGTCTACCCGAGGACTAGTTGTTGTCTCTAGAGTAATTGAACGTGAGGGCTGATGAGTATTCTACCTTCTTTTCTTAATCTGCCCATCTTAAGCAATTTCTGCTGCTTGTGGAGGCCCCCAAACTGTAAAACTACAGTCTTTTTACTGTGATCTGAATTTTGTGTTCCCCCAAATTCATTTGTTGAACCCCCCCCAAGGTGATAGTATTAAAAATTGAGCCTTTGGGAAATGATCATATGATGAGAGCAAAGTCCTTATAAGAGAGTCTCAAGAGAGCTACCAGCCCCTTTGCCACGTGAGAACACAACTAGAATGTGCTATCTGGGAAGAACAGCCCTAGAAAACTGCCTCACCTTATCCTACTGTGAGATTGCAACCAGAAGTCACCCTCTGTGCATCAGAAATTGAGCTCTCAACAGACACCGAATCTCTGAGCACCTTGATCTTGGACTTCCCAGCCAGACATTTGTTATTATGATAACAAATGTCTTGGTTTACAAGCTACCAAGTCTATGGTAACTTGGTATAGCATCCCAGATGGACTAAGACACATGCCAATATGCAGGATAATTAGAATGTCAAGATGCACTCCAGAGAAAAAAACAGCTGGAAGCCAAAGAACCAAGCAGAAAACTATTCAGTTTTGCAAAGCAAATGATTCAAGTTTGGACCAGAGTGGTAGAAATGGGATTGCAGAGAAAGAGATAAACTTGAGAGACAATCTACAAAAAAGTAAATGAAGTCTTAGAACTATAACTCAGCTTGTCCTAAAAATGGATCATTATTCTTAAATAAATAGGAGTGAAAATATATAATAAAAACTACCAAAAATTGCAGGCCTAGCCTCCAGTGCTTGCTATTTTCTCCAATAACTTCTCCCCTTGGTTATGAAAGAATATTGAGGACAGTGGAGAGAATGAGAGATTGCAACTTATACACTGTACACTAGAAGCTTAAATATAAAGTGGATTATTTGGGATCCTCCAGAGAAGTCAACAAGACTAGATGGCTAGATGTTGATATACTTGTAGATACAGATATAAAAATCAAATTGGTTTACATGATCACAGAGGTTGAAAAGTCCTACAATATCAGCTGATGTTATGCTGGAGACCAAGGAGAGAGCCGGTAATATAGTTTCAGTCCAAGTCTGAAGGGCTGACTGCCAAGAGAACTGATTGTATAAATTCTAGTCTAAAGCAGAAGACCAGTGCCCCAACTCAGCCAGAAAGAGAGGGAGCCAGTTCTCCCTTCCTCCACCTTTTTGTTCCACTCAGTCCCTCAACAGACTGGATGATGGCCACTCACATTGGTGAAAGCAACATGCTTTACTCAGTTTACCAATTCAAATGCTAATCCCATCTGGAAACAGCACCACACCACAGACACATTCAGAAAACATGTTTAACCAAACATATGGACATCACATGGCACCATGAAGTTGATACATTAACCATCGCAGCACACCATCACTGCGCCTTCTTATACAAAATCCCCTCACCAGACTGACACTGACTGCTTGTACTTCAAGTTCCTTCATTTTGGCTTGTTTTATATATTTTTTATTGATTATAAGTGAACAAACAGAAGATAATATTTTTGTAATTCTATTATCTGAACTACACAAACATTGGGGAATATAGTTACTAGATTGTATGGGACAATGATCCTAATCACTATAAGTCCCAATTAACTTTCCTCTCTGTATTGTCTCATTGAGGCCTGCATCTCAGACATGCTCATCCTGGCTTTGCTAATGTCTTTATTCATTTAGTCATTCAACAAATTGACACCTACTATGTACCTATCATGACTCTTGACAATGGGAATGAAATAGTGGGCAAAACAAAATCATTTTTATGCTTTTACTTTTAAATAGATTACTATTCTAGTGAAGGGAGACAAAGGAACATAACAGTAAGTCCTGACTTATGATGAGTTCCATTCTGGGAGAATGTTCATAAGTCAGATTTGTTCATAATCTAACAAAGTGAGTCTTATACCATATACCTGTGAAAGTTTTCAACTATAATGATCATAAGTTACGGATTTACTGTACACATATGTGTGTATATGTATCTACATGTGTGTACACATATACACATGTGGCTTAGGTCCTTTTCTCACTGAGACAAAGTGCCCAACACTCAAAGTTACAGAAGAAAAGATTCATTTAGCTTACAGTTTGTAGAGTTTTCAATCCATAGTTGGCTGGCTCCAAGGTGAAGCAGTATGGCAGAGGGACAGTGCAGAGAAGAAACAGTTCACAAAAATAAGTGACCAACTACAAACAACAATAGCACCTACTTTCTGGCCCTTCTACATTCTATCTAGGCTACCCAGCTTAGTCTGGGTGCCAAACCAATTAGTGGACTAATTTAGTAACCATACTGTAGGTCCAGCCACCTCTGAACAAGCCCCACCTATGTCCACATGAAACTTTGAAAGGACATAGACACAAGCCACAACAGTATGTCTTAGTCCATCCCTGAATTATAACAAAACACCTGAGGCTGGTAATATATGAAGAACAAAAAGTAAATTTGTCATAATACTGGACATCATCCAAGATCAAGTACCAGTTCAATATCTGGTGAAGGCTTAGTCTCTGCTTCCAAGATGGTACTTGTTCCTACATCCTCCAGAGAAGTTGACTGCTGTGTCCTTACATGGAGCAAAGTGGAAAAGCAAAAGGGCATCAGTGGTTCTCTCAAGCCATTTTATAAGGCTAATAATCCACTTATGATGCTGCAGCCTTCAAGACTTAATCACCTCCTGAAGGTCCCATCTTTAAGTAGCATCACGTTGGGCCTTAGGTCCCAACACATGAATTTGGTGGAGGTACATGTATTCACAGAAGTGTGCGTGTGTGTGTGTGCACACGCAGGTGCGTCTGTGTATGAGAGACTTTAGATTGCAAATTGTTAAGCTCTATGTAAAAACACAAGAAAGTAATGGATCTAAAGAAAAGAAAAGGAGTCATGGTGATAGGGAAGTGTTCCTGCAGAAGAAAAAGCAAATCCAAAGGCTCTGTAACAGAAATGTGCAGAGTGAATTTGATGAATATAAAGGAGGCCAGAGTCAGTGAAGGGGACATAAGAGATTATGTCAGAGAGTTAACTGAAAGGAGGGAGCAAATCATCTTGGGCCAAATACAAGCTGAAGACCTTTGGCTTATACTCAAAGTGAAATAAGGAGTTCTGGGGAGTTCTGAGCAGAGAAGTAATGTGGTCTGTCTTACCCATTAAAAGAATCACTCTGAAAGCTACATTGAGAATATATATACTATTGGGGGGGAATCACTAACACCAAAGAAGCTGTGTTACTTACTTTCTTGTTGCTGAGACACAATACCTGGTACCTACAACTTAAAGAGAGAAGATTATTTTGACTCACAGTTTCAGAACATTCAGTCCATGGTCAGCAGGTTCAACACAAAAATAGCACAATAAAAGTGTCTGAAATAGGAAAGCTATTCACATCACGATGTCCAAGAAGCAGAGAGAACAAAGGGAAGAGCTGGAGAGGGAGATGTACCCTTCCAGGCACAGTGCCAGTGACTTGTTTTTTCTAACCAGACTCCACCTCCCAACAGCACACTAAACTGCTAAGCTCACCAATGGATAAATATACTGATGAGTACAGTGTCCCATGCTCCAATCACCTTCCAAAAGTCCCATCTCTGAACACATGAGGATTGGGGAGACCCTCCAAACCTAAACTATAACAGAGGCTATTATGATAATCCAAAAAAGAAAAGATGGTAGCTTTAAAGCAACAGCAGTGGAGGCCAAAAATGTCAAACACAAGATACATTTTGAATATTTTTCTGATGAGGTTGTAAGGTGTCAAAGAAGGAGAGGAGTCAGGGAAAATTGCAAGGTTTTCAGGCTTAGTAATTGCAAGAATGAAGTGGAGAACCATCACTTAAGATGAAGACTATAGGATGAACAGATCTAAGAGGGAGATCAGTTCCTTACATACTACATTTGAGATCTCTATTACAAATCAAAGTTAAAATGTCAAGTAGGCAGCTAGATACTATGGACTCTAAACTTCAGAGGAGAGGTCCATGCTACAAATATAAGTTTGGGAGTTGTAAGCACATAAGCAATTGCTATGGTTTGAATGTACCTTCCAAAATTCATGTTGAAATTTAATTGTCATTGTAAGAAATATTAAGAGCTAGAAACTTGGATAGGTGATTAGTCATCAAAGTTCTTGTCTCAGGAATGGAATGACACCATTATCACAGGTATGTGTTAGTTTTCACATGAGTTCAGCGCCTTTTTGCTCATGAGTACATGTGCTCTCTCACCACCAAATGCTAATACTATGCTCTTGGACTTGCCAGCCTCCAGAATCTTGAATGAAAAAAAGTTTTACTGTTCACTATTTATGTATTTTGTGACAGCAGCAGAAAGTAAACTAAGACAGTAATAGTTAAAGACAAAAATCCTGGATGAAATCACAAAAACAGTGGGAGTAGCTGGAGAAAAAAAGAATTTGAAAAACTTAAGCTCCCAATATTAACAAATTGGGAAGATGAGTAGGAAATTGAGAAGTGACTTTGAAGGAGCAGAGAAAACTGTAGGAGGAAAGTCATTTTTTTAAAGACAAGGTCTCTTTATGCATTGCAGACTGACCTTGAACTTGCTTATGCACCCCCGGCTGGACTCAAGCTTGTGACAATCCTCCTGCCTTAGCTTCTTGAGTGCTGGGAGAAAAGTCACTTTTAAGGGTGGTTTTGCCAAAGTCTTTGTCCAAACTACATGACAAGCAGCTGAACACAGAGCGCTCAATTACCTGCAAAATTAAATGAATAAATGAATGAATTAAAATAGAAACTTCTCACTATTGTTGAGCTGCTTTTATGCACATGACAGAATATTAATTATCTGCATATACACTGAAGGAGGTCATGAGATCATCAAGTATTTTACCAAGTTAAATACACAACCCTTTATTTATGGCATCTCCTTTTGTAGTGAAACTCTTTTCTTCCTCCCAAAGTTCTGGAAATAAAGCCCCTGGCTCTTATTTGATTCATAGATATATTCTCTTTCACCAGATACTGTGACCAAGTTTGGCCTTGGAAAAATTAGCTCTCTCTGAAATAACTTAGGGAGCTTTTTAATGGACTTGATTTTCAGCTGTTAAACCTGATGGAACTCATAGATATATAAAAAAAGAAATCAACTGTGACAGCCCTGACAGGAGACAGGAACACTATTAGCAACCTCTATCAGCAATGAACGAGTATCTATCTATCTATCTATCTATCTATCTATCTATCTATCTATCTGTGTGTGTGTCTATTTATCTTTGTGTGTGTGTGTGTGTGTGTGTGTGTGTGATGTGAACTCTCTAAGCAGTAAAATAAGGGGTGGGTTAGTTAAGAAACAATCACAAAGACATACTGGGACAAAAGAGAGGGTTATATTTTCCTCACCCATTACATTTGCACTTTTCTTACTGCTAAGACACATTAGTTATATAAACACCTCTGTATAAAGAACCCAGACAGAAACAGCAAAAAGAGCTTCAAACATTATTTGCTTCTCTAGCTTTCTAGCGATAAGAATATTAACTGTAATAGTACTCCTGTGATCGTTCTATCATTATGGCTGCAGCCTGTGGAAGATTCTAATTTTGAAATCCCACCTCTGAGGCTTATTACTGAGAGAAAAGAAAGAGGAAGAAAAAAACCCTAATGCCAGTATTATAAATTCCTCATATTTTTTTGGCAAAAAAAAATCCATCCTAGCAGCATATTTGACTGTGATGGCAAAAAAATCAAAGAGGTCCATCAAGTCCAAGTAGCCCAAGCCCCTTTTTTAACAGATAAAGAAACCGAGGCACAGAGAGAAAAGGACCTGCTAATGGCCAGAGAGTGAGAGAATTGCAGAACCAGACTGCTGTCAGGCTCCTGCTCCCAGCTCAGTGCCTTCCTTTCAGTACACTTAAGAATGTACTAATGGAAAACAAATTAAAGTCAAAGATTACAAAAGGGTTAGAAAACCTGAAATTGCTCATAAAGAATGTTATTTTCTCAACTGGTTTTCTGCGGCACCAGAAATTCTAGCTGAAGTAATCCACAGAGCAAAACAAAGTAGATGACAGTCAAATACTAATCACTACTTACACTTGAAAACATTATATTTACAGCTTTTTTTTTCTTCCCAGGGTGAGACTCCACATATGTAAAAACTGAATTTAATGCCATTGTGAGTTTGTTATAATTATTACCAAAATCCATAGATGATTTGAGGGCCCCCAGGCATACCTGCTAAACCATCAAACAGCTAAAATTCCTCACCGGCAAGACTGGAGCGCGGCGCTCAGCCCTTTCCTGAGATGGAAGGAACACATTAAGTCACCAATGGCGTCGGACTGAAGTTTTATGAACCATGACAGGGGAGCACAGGACCAAGGAGACTGACTAGGGGGAGGGGAGTGACGCTAAATGCCACTGTCTGCAGAGCTCCTTAGAGAGGAGGCAGCAGCCTTGTGGAGTGTGCTGGCCTTAACAGTTCAAGAGGGAGCAGAGTGAGCAGTGACAACCTCAGCAAGGGGGTAGGAAAAGCAGAGAAGCAGTGCAAGTCCTTCTGTACTTTGCTCATCACAGTCTTGCTAAGTGCAGTTTGAGAAAGATGATTTTAAGCAGTGTTTTCCCAATTAAGTCTTTCCCTGCCCTTTGCTAAAGCTAGGACACAGTAGTCACCATAGCTTCTTGGAAGAGTGTGAGGCCTTTGTCTTTGCCAAGGCAACTGAGAATTAAATGAAGAGCCAGTCATTTGCTTTTTTGTTCTAATGTCTGGGAGGGAGAATACTTGCTCTTCCACCATCTGTCTCTTCCTTTCCAGTTCACTTGTGGCCTGGAGCAGAGAATGTGAGCTTCCTGTCCAGCTTAACCTGTGGAGAGAAGTAGGAGCCGGCGTGGAATTCCCATAGTGCCCCTCCATAGCAGCCCTTCCTCCTTCCAGGAGAACAAAGGGATCAACACCAAGAGCTGGCGTGGAAAGGCAACTCTGAAAGGCAAAAGTATCTTTTTTACATCAAATCGACATTCAATCTAACCAGTAAGGTAAAAAAAATTGCTAAAATAATTCAGAAAAGCATTCATGTGCTCAGCATTGCAGGGGATAGAAGAATACAAGGCACAGCCCTTCTACTTACACTGTCGCTAGTGCATTGAGGGAGGCAAGCTCTGCACATTCAATAACAAACAGTGTAAGAAAGTACAGGGGCCAACTGCTGGGTGTGATAAAAAATCACAATGAATGGTGTTGAGGCTAGAGAACTGACTGAAGGCTTTGTAGAGGTGACACCAGGGGACAAGAAAGCCGCATGAACAAAAAGCACAGGAACAGGGATGAGTACTGGGAAAAGCAAGGACATGAGCCTATTGGGAAGAAAATTGCATAGAAGAGGTGGGATCATGAGAGCCAGACAGAAAAGTCTGGAACTGATGGGGTTGGAGCAGAGGACACTGAAAGTCTGACCTTGGGACCAATTAGGAAAAGCAACATTGTGAAAGAAATAGTCTGGTAGTATGGATTAGGAGAGGGCCTTGGCAAGTGGTTATGCCACACACAGCAGAAGCCAATGAAGACTTAGATTCCAGAATTGGAAAAAAGGCTAACATTACCATGATAGAATATGTACAAGCTAAAAAGAAGGCAGAATGGTTAAACAATTCGGATTTAAATTAATTTTGTCACTAGTAGCCGTGTAACTGTAATGATGCTGTATGTCATTGCTCTAGGGCAAATGGGAATGAGAAAGTCTGCACACACATTTGCAGGTGTGTAAGGAGGTTGTAGAGCTTTACACACTTAGGTAATTTCCCCTACACCTTCTTCTGTTGTTCAGAATAGAAATTTTAGAAGAAAACAAGGAGGCGGTCATAAGGCACAATATACCTAGATACTTTGGGACTTACTCTGATGACATTTTATTATTTACTACATCAGATAATAGTAAGTCATGGTGGTTAGGGTAAAGTGTCAACTTTGTTGACTTTGGGATCCATCCTGGGGATTGGTGGAGCACTCATCCAGGTGTCTGTGTAGATGATGGAGGTGTGGCTTCAGGGTCTACATTTGATGTGTCACTCCTGCTCTGACACTATTACCTGCTCAGCTTCCCATTGGCTGTGAACTAAGTGGCTTTGCTCTGCCACATCCTCTTCTCATTTTAGTTGTGGGTATTGGAAATTGAATCTCAGTGGTGGGAAAACTGATTAATCTAGTAGTCTAAAAGTAAACGAGACTTTAAACATGGCCCAGGTGTGAAAAAGTTAGCTATCCATATGATCTCAACTTCAACCTTTATTTCACAGCATACCCTAAAACTAACTCAAAATTATATGCATGGGCCAGGCATGGTGGCACACACCGGTAAGCCCAGCTACTTAGGAGGCTGAGACAGGAGGATCACAAAGTTGAAGACCAGCCTGGGCATCTGAGTCAGACTCTATCTCAAAATAAACAATTTTAAAATGGATGGTGATGTAGCTCAATGCTCCTTGAGCTCAATCCTCAGTACTACACACACACACACACATACACACACACATACAATTACATTCACATTCCAAATACCTGACACAGGACTTCTATCCAAAACATATAACGAACTCTTGCAATTGAGTGAAAAATGAAAAACTATCTAATTTTTAGATGGACAAGTTTTAAATAAATATTTCACAAAATAACATATAGGAATGGCTATCACGTGAACAGATGCTCAGTAGCATTAGTCACAGACAAAATGCAAATTGAAACACGAGACACAGATCCACTCAAAAAGCTAACATTAAAATAATACAAGTGTTTGGAGCATGTGAGCCAACTGCAACTTTCATACATTGCTGGTAAAATGATGGAAGCACAGCGAGGAAAGTTCAGTGGCATCTGATAAAGTTAAACACCACATGTCCCAGAAATTCCACTCTGAGCTGTTTACCCAAGGGAAATGGAAATCCATGTCCACAAAAGAATTTTCATATTAATGGTCATGGCAGCTTTACCAGGAAATGACCTAAATATCCCACAGCAGATGAATAAGCATGTCAGGTTGTGTCCGTGCTGTGAAATACTCCTCAGCAATACAAAGGGGCATACAATTGACACACTTACATAAATGAATCTCAAAACGTTTATGCTGAGAAAAGAAGCCAGACCCCAGACTGAACCCAATGTATGATTTCATTTATACTAATCTCTATAAAAGGAGAACAAATACATAATGATTAAGAGAAATCCATGGTTGCCTAGGGCTGCTGGTAGGTGGGGGATCAACTGTAAAGGTACATATGAAGAAACCGGCAGAGTGAGGGAACTGTCTGTATCTTGGTTATGTTTAGGATTCATCAGTTAATATATTTGTCAAAATTTATCAAGCTGTCCTATTTAAAATTATATATTTTGTTGTGTATAAATAATACTTGAGCACAGTTGACCTTAAACATTTTACTGTTGATCATACCCCTCATGATGGGGATGGTATACTGTAATGATTAATGAATGAAAATCCAAGACTTCCTTTCTTTTATTACAATTTGTAAAATATGAATAATTCAAATATGCAATATACAGAAAAGAATTATAGCAGACACTTTTGTGTGTAGCATTAAGATAAAACAGATGTAAACACTTTGCCTTATGGAACTCTAAAAAAGGAAAGAACAAAAGAGATAAGACATTACTAGTGCAGGTAAAGCTCCACTTCTGTCCTGTCTCCCTCCCCAGAGAAAACCTTTTCCCTAAAGCTGATGTTTATTAATCAGTTGCTTGGTTTTATACATTTGCTATAAAAATGTATGTCCATAAATAATGAATAGCATTGTTTTGTATATTTTTAATGTATATAAATGAAATCTACTGCATGTATCTTCTTGAAGATACTGTTATCCTTTAATGTTATTTTTTGGATAACATATATTAATACAGATCTAGCACATTCATTTTAATTACCATTTGAGTAAAACACAGTTTATTTGGCCATTCTATAACTGAAAGATAGACTGTGTCCCAACATTTTTGTTTTTATATAGTGTACTGCAATAAATATCTTTGTAGACATTTTTATTCACATGTACAAGGGTTTAACTATGGTAGACACATAAATGGGGAATAGCTAAACTGAAAAATATTATGACTGTTTATGTAGCCTAACAAACCATCCTAAACCTTAGTAGTTTAACACAGAAGCTGTCATTTATTTTTGCTTATGAACCTGCAATTTGGGTAGAAATGGCTCATCTCTGCTCTACCCAGTATCATGCCAATGGATCTACTGGAGCTTGAGTATCCACTTCCAGAATGGATTGCTTTTATTGCTGAAAAATTGGTGCTAGGTGACAGCCAGGAGCTCACCTGAGGCTATCATTCAGGAGCTACCAATTCCTTTGTGTCACATGCCTTGTCATGTCTTGGACTTTCTCATAGGACAGCGGGTGAATTCCACAAAGGTCCAAGCAGGAGATCAATGGTGGTGTCTCATCTTCCCCAGCTCTGTGCTGCAAAAGTTCTATTTCTGGCAGGCAGGCCAGAGAGGACTAGAATGCCCTTCCCCATTTAGCTCCCATGAACATGGCAGGGTCTCTGCCTAAGGCACAAAGGTCCAGAAGACTGGCATTCAATTGGCTCTGCCCACTTCAGTCATAGGACAAACATTCTATTACAGAGAGCAAGCTGACAAAACCAGGGTCTGCCATCAACCCCAGTATCCACTGGTAAAACAAGAGTGTCACTCCTAGAAGCAGGCCACTCTCCCTGCTCCCAGCTCCAGTGTAGTGCTGCAGAAGTTCTGCCCAGAGTGAGTGGCAGTTATAAGGAGGAGAGTTCTTCAGCTTTGACTGAGATGATTAATGCTTAACAAAAACATGAGAAATTTATCATTCCTAAGGGCATTGTCAAGCCAATAGTTTGGGGTTGGTGGTACAAGCTTGTAATTCTAGCACTTGGGAGGATGAGGCAGGAAGATCTCGAGTTCAAGGTCATCCTGAGTTACAGAGAAAGACCTTGTCATAAAACAAAACAAAACAAAACAAAACAAAACAGTGAAGAATTCTGTTATAAGCAATTAAGAGAGGCTGGGACCTTCATGAGACTAGTAGTAACAAGCGCAATGGCAGACCAGTCAGAAGTTTAACAGAGAAGCCAAGAAAGAGACAGCCAAAAAAAAAAAAAAAAACTATCTGGGATTCTGGCATTATAGATATTCCTCATTTAAAAACCTACCTGTTCAACAACTGTTTGAACTTACAATCAAGATGTGCTGTCCAGACTTACAAGCCACCACTTTGAATACAATAGCCTTTTTCTTATGTACAGTTAAGTACATCATGTTTGTAAAGCCTCGATGTCTTTTTTGGTACAGTGTACCTTGTTTATATATGTCTTAGCTACTTTTTACATTGCTGAGACAAAATATGTGACTCCCAAAGTTAAAGGGGTAAAGATTTCTTTGGCCCACAGTTTGTAGAAGTTTCAGTCCATAATTAGCTGGATCCAAGGCAGGGTGATACGGCAGTCAGGCCTTACAGAGGAGAAGCATTCATGGCAGGCAGAAGGTAGTAAAGCAACAAGGAAGGGACATTAACAGCATCTTTCTGCCCCTAACATTTTATCCAGGCTACTTAGGATGGGTAGCACTCACACCCTTAATCCTAGAGCCCTGCAGCCTAGCACTGCACTGTGAATCAATTCCAGTGTCACATACTGTAGATCCAGCCACCTCTGAAGAAGCTCCACCTATGACCACATGAGGCTTTGGATGGACATCTAAACACAAGCCATAATAACACTATACTAGTGTAATTTTTGCTGATTGTACTGTACTTACATGTTATGTTCTATTACACATTACAGTAATGCATATAACTTGCACAAATAGAAGCAAAGTCATCAAGTAGGAGTTTCCTTTAATCATTCCTTTGTTCTGAATATTGTAATGTACATACTATATAAATTCCTCATGTACATACTATATAAAATTCATTTAAAGACCCAATCATAGGAAATTAACTCGGTCATTAAGCAAGGAGAGTCTGTATCCTCCCTCTACAGCCCTACATCTTTTTGATAAGACTTTTTCCTTGTGGTTTAGTTTCCTTAAGCATAGTTTCTGTTGATTCTTTGAATATATTTATTATACTTGCTTTACAGTCTTTTGTGTTTTTACATTTACAATATATCTAAAGACAGATACCCATTTGTTTCATTGGTTCTATTATCAGTATTGATAATTTAACCACTTGATTAAAGTAGTGTCCATCAAAACGCAACTCTGTAGTATCTTTTTCCTTTTGTAAATAATATGAACATTGCCATAAGATTGGCTAGTGGAAGATTTTTCAGTTGGTTCTTATGTCCTTTTGCCTTGTACCTCTAGTCTTTGGGCACTTCCCCTTTTCTAGGTACCATAAAATATTCTAGACTGAACATTATTTTTTTCCTGTGCCCCAGACCTAATCTCAGCCATTTTTCTAAGGAGATCCAGTATGTTTCCCTTCAAGGGCTCTAGTTTTATATAAGGATCTCAATTCAATCTCATCATCTCATGTGAGCCAATAGATTTATATACTATACTTATAGAAATTCCTATAAAACTCAGGCCTTTAGATTACTGACACTGATATTACCCCTTACCAGGCAAGCCTTAGGTTCAGCTCATAGGCTTTCCATTCTGTCCTTGGGCTCCTTTGGAGCCCTAACTCTTGGAGATCTCTTTCTCTTCATTGTATAATCAACTATGCATTTAAAAGTTGAATATTTAATCTAACAAGTGCTTGGTAGTCAGAAAAATATTAAGATATTGTGGTGGATTGATGACTGATGATCAACTAGTAACATCCAACTGGACTGAATCAGAGTGACCCTGTGTGTGGAGGGCCCATTTGTGAATTGTTGTCAACAACAAACAAAGAACTGGAGAAGAAGAAGTAGGTGCTGTTGGTGCTCCTAGAGAAGTGTATCACACTAGCTTTTCTGATATGAACTTGGCTACTCTCCTCAGAAGAGCTCAGGACCTCACTGTCACTTAGGATGGCTATGGTACTTTTTGGGGAGCTCTGGTCTTTATTTTGAGTGTCGCTTCCTGGCTCCAGTGCAGATGCCTCAGCCTGATGGAGCAAGATCCTCCATCCTGCTGGCACAGACTTTCTAGCTTCCACCACTGACCTTTGGGTCTTCCCTGAGCAGATCCATGAAACAGACTTGCATGAGATATTGCCATGGGCTGTAGGCCTCCAGTTGGACTTGTGGAGGATATTGTCATGGGCTCTAGGTCTTCAGCTGGACTCATGCAGGACATTGCCATGGGATCCAGACCTCAGCTTGATTCTTTGGGTCTCTAGTGTGTGGACAGATTTCCTGTACTCTTTTGTAATTGACTCTTTGGGTGACTACTATAAAATAATCCTATAAATTATGTGTCTTTTGAAAATTCTGATTACAACAGATATCTAATCTTCATTTATAATCACAGTTGGGATTATACAGGAGCTGGGAAGGAAATCCATATGAAATCCTATTGGGTTACACTTTTCTAGACAATTTTATAGATGATTTTTATATCCAGGTTGAAAGAAAGGACTGCAAGAGCCTCCTGTGAGTCCTAGACCACTCTCCATGTTCCTTTCTTTACTGCAGGCTACAAACCCCCAGGTTCCTCTCATCTTCTCTGCATAGTTTCTACCCTCCTCTGTGCACTTCCATATTTGGAAGGGCCATAGTCTCTTTAGCTCCCCCCCCCACCTTCCTTGGGGTTCCAGATGACCAAGAGCCTGGTACAACTTTTCTTGTAGTCTGTGTTCTATTGTCATTTTACATGAATGGTAAGAGTCCCCTGCTGCAAGTTTTCCCAAAGTCCTAACACCAATGGTCTGTGGACCTAGAGAAAACCAAATTGGGTTTTATCACCTAATCAATTTCACTTTTTACAACTCTGCCTCCTTCCCTACTTAATGAATGATGATAGGGGACATTGGCATTTAAAAAGAGTTCATTGATTATGCGTTAACATCTGTATAGCAAATGCACCTTCAGCAGCCTCAAGTAGGGCACATTGAAATTCTGATTTAATAACAACAAAAAAGAAATATGTTCTTTGGAGCTCCATCTATGTGCCAGATACCAGAACTATTAAAACATTTGTAACAAATTTTATTACCTTAGGTGCTTGCTTTTCTTTAAAGGAAATGAGCTCTATACATTTAGAGAGGGGAAGCTAATTTCATCTTCTTATATCTAGGTCAATATTAAAGATATGTATGTCTAGGCCAGGCATGGTGGCACATACCTGTAATTCCAGCACTCAAGAGGCTGAGGCATCTTCAGATCCACCTGGTCTACAAAGTGAGTTCAAGACCAGCCTGAAAAGCATAGCAAAGCCCTACCTCAAAAAAGACGAAAATAAATAAAAAATAAAATAAAAATTTAAATTATATATGTATGTATTTCTAAAAATCTGTCTTCCAGAACTTGATTACTCTTCCTTGGGTAGTTTCATGCTAGCTCACCATAGACAAAACCAAATCAAAAAATTAAAACAAGTATCTCTTCATCTCATTTAGCTCCAGCTAAAAGAATCATTTCCTTTTGACTCTTGAAGCAGCCTCTTTGATGCATCCTTAGGTATTTCTTTCTGGAAAAGAAAGGCAAGATATAATTAATTAAACATTCGAACCTATGACTTTACTGTTCATGTGCCCTGAGGCCAAGACTGAAGGGCTCTATAATCAAATCCCATAATCAAAACAATAAACCCTCCCCACTAATCCAGAGACTCTTATCCTGCCATCCATGAACCCCTAGAGGTTCAAACAGACTTCATGAAGACTTTGATCTCCCCCAAATTGTGTACTAAATTGCATGTTGAACTAGAGGTTAGGGCTGTGAGCATTCTTTTGGGAAGGAAGCCCTAACTTTTGTCAGATTGTCCAAAGTATTTAAAATCTTTAGCAAAATAGCTGGCCTCATAGATCAAGAAAAATGGTTAATCTTCTGTTTCTATGTACAAAGACCTTAGGTTCAGTTCTACATGAGCGGAAAGCTTTGTAAGGGACTAAAATTCTTGAAGAAACCATGGCCATCAATAGGTTCTGACTCACCAAGTGTTATCCAAAATGGCATGTGTGGATCCTGGGTCCTAGTCTCAGCAAAAGTATTGTGATGTCCTATGCAGTGCACCAAATGTGGCACTGATGGATGAACATAGTAGGTGAGTCTGACAGTTCACGTCTCTCCCTATAGACTTCTAGAACTCTGCAAAACTAAGACAGAATAGCATACGTACTGTGGTCCACAACTTGGTATCTTGGTTTCTGTCTGGTCTTTTGCTGCTGACTTGCAATAACATGTTTTGAAGAAAAAAATAATTTTTAAAAACAGCACCTAATATCTGCTAAGCATTTACCTTGTTCTAGCACTGTGTTCAGTGTTTTATTTATACAATGTGTCATGATGACCCTATGAAGTTTGTTATAACTACATTGTACTGACACACTGAGGTTTAAAACCAAGGTCATGACTATTCCAAGGTCATACAGTTGTTAACAGATGAAAATATCGGTACTGACAGAATTTACTGTGCAACTATATTGATCCCTACCTCTCCCCAAATTCCCCCTCGTTAGGAGTGTCTTTTCCTACACTTACCAGGTACAGCCGGAATATTCTCTATATATGCTTACCAGCATAACCACCAAAAAAGAATAAGAAAACCATTTTATATTCTTACTATGTGCCAAGCACTGTACCTTTTTCTTATTTTTATTTTTAAATGAAAAAAGAATAAAAATGGTGATAGAAAATTTCAAAACAAAATAATAGATTAACAATGGTTAATATATCATGTATTGTTATCTTCAATGTATTTTTTCTAGATTAGCCATTTTATTATAGTTTTATACTGATACGATATTTTTTAATTTTAAAAACAGAAAAAGAAAAATGATGACAGAATTTCAAAACAAGTTATAGGAGATTAATACTGGTAAATATATTGCATATTGTTATCTTCAAAGTAGTTGTTCAGATTACAAAACATAGGCATGAAAAATATAATCAAACAATGACACCACAAACTGTTCTTTGTGATGCATTAACAGAGATTAGTAGTAATCTATCTTGTGCGTGTGTATATATATATATATATATACAAATAAATATATGAATACATATATACATATAATCTTTTCCTTTCTTTCTTTTTGCCTTTCCCCTATTCCAGTTGTTCTTTCTTTTTGAGCATTTTCTTTCCTTTTCATTTTCACAATATCTATTGTACATTTTGCATCTTATTTACTCTTTCAGTTTTTACACTGAGGAGACAATATGATATTTATACATGCAAGTCTGATTTATTTTGCTTACGAGTATGGTCTCAATTTGTATCCATTTACCCACAAAATCCTCAAGTTTACCCTTCTTTATAACTGAGTAATACACCATTGTATAAACATACCACATCTTTATTATCCATTCTATGGTGGTTGGGCTTTTGGGTTGTTTTCAAGATTTACCTATTACAAACTGTGCTGCTATAAACATGGGTGCACATATACTTCTGTGGCATGATGCTTTCAATTCTTCTGAGAAAATGCTCAGAAGGGGAATAGTTGGATTAAATGGGACATCCAATGCTAGTTTTTTGAGTATTCTCCACATTGATTTTCACAGTGGTTATACCAGTGGACACCCCCAACAACAATGAAGAAGAGTTCCTTTTCCCCTACAGCCCCACCAGCATTTGTTATTGGTTGATTTCTTGATGACATACATTCTTTTTGGAGCGAGATGGAATCTCAATGTTGATTTAATCTGAATTTCTTGAATAACCAGTGATGTTGACATTTCTTCACATATTTATTTGTCATTTGTATTTCTTCATCTAAGAAGTGGTTATTCACATATCAGATGCCCATTTTTGGACTGGGTCTCTGAATCTGGGGGGCCTGATTTTTTTGAATTCTTTATATGTTCTAGATGAAAGTCCTTTGTCTGAGGCATGCTTGGTTAAATTTTTTTCCCATTCTATAGGTTTTCTCTTCCCTCAGGTGGTGATTTCTTTTGAGGTGCAAAAACTTTTTAAAAAGAAGAAATCTCAATTGTGAGTCTTTAAAACACTTCTCATGTATTTTGCAGTTTGTAAATGAACTCATTATACACCCCTATGTCTTCAAGATTTCTACTACATTCATCATCCAGTATATTTAGTGTTTCTGTTTTAATACTTTAATCTTTCATCCATTTTAACTTTGGTTTAGTTCATGGTGATAGATATAGGTCTAGTATTAGTCTTTGGCATGTGGAAAGCCAGTTTTTCCAGCACCATTTATTACAGAGGCTATCTCTCTTCCAGTGAACATATTTCACCTCTTTGTCAAAGATAAGGTGGCTGAGTGTCTTTGTAGTTGTTTCTGAATCTTCTAATCTGTTCCACTGGCCCTTGGGTCTGTTGTTTGGTTGTTTGTTTGCCAGTGCCATGCTGATTTTATTATAGTAGCTTTGTAGTACAAATTCAAGTCTGGGATTTTGATGCCTTCTCTCTTGCCTTTGTTGCCCAGGATATCCTTTGCTATTCTAGATCACTTCCACATCCAAATGCATACTAAGAATGTTTTCTCTAGATATGTGAGGTTTTCTAATGGTATTTTGATTAAGATTGTATTAAATCTGTATAACCAAAAAAATCATTTGGTGTTGGGGATTTAGCTCAGCAGCATAAGCACCTGCCTTGCAAGCACGCAGTCATGAGTTCGATCCCTGGTACCAATAAAAAAAAAATCTATATAACAATTTTGGTAGCATGGCCATTTAGTGTTCGTTCTTCCTATCTATTAACAAGGGATACCTTTCCAGTTTCTAATATCCTCTTCAATCTCCTTTTTTCAGAATACTGTAGCTTTCAATGTATAGATCGCTTGTATCCTACATAAGATTGATTCCTATTTCAATTTTTGTGTTGCTATTATGAAAGGTGTTATTACCATAATTTGTCTCTCAGTGAGTTTGTTGCTTGTACACAAGAATGTTATGGATTTTTGAGTGTTGACCTTGTATCCAGCTACACTGCTGAATTTGTACATTATCTCTAGTAGTCTTTTGGTGGAGTTTTTTGGATCTTCTCTGTAGAGTATCATATCATCTCTAAATAATTGTACTTTAACTTCTTCCTCTCCTATCCTTATTCCTTTTATTTATCTCTTGTCTAATTGCCCTAGCTAACATTTCCAGAACTATATTGAATAGTAGTGGTGATAGTGAACATCCTGGTCTTGCTCCTGATTTTATAGTGAAAGCTTTCAGTTTTTCTCCATATAATATGATACTGGCTATTGATTTATCATAGATGGCTTTTATCAGATTGGGATAGAGACCATCTATTATGATTTTCAGTAGGGTTTTTTTATCATGAATGAGTCTTGGGCTTTATCAAAAGCTTCTGCATCTATTGAAATGATCATGTGATTTTTGTCTTTGGTTCTGTTGATGTGATGTATTAAGTTCATTGATTGACATATGTTTGAAACATACCTGCATTCCTGGGACAAATCTCACTTAGTCATGGTGTATAAATTTCTTGATGATTTTCTACATTCTATTTGCTAGCATTTTATTGAAACTTCTTGCATCTATGTTCATTAGGGCAATTGGCCTATAGTTCTCCTTTTTGGTTGGGGCTTTCTCTGGTTTTGGTATCAGAGTAATACTTACCTCCAGGAATGAGAAAGGGAGAATTGCTTCCTTTTCAATTTCATTAAATAGTTTGAGGAGTATGGTATTAAATTTTCTCTAAATTCTTGTAGAATTCAGCTAAAAATATATCTGGACCTAGGTTTATCTTTTTTGGCAAGTTTTTGATTACACTTTCAATTCCAGGAATTGATACCAAGTTATTAAAAATTTTTATAACTTCTTGGTTTAGCTTTGATAATTCATATATTTCTATTAATCTGTCCATTTCTTCTGTGTTTTCCAGTCTATGTGAGTAAAGATTTTGACAGTAGGTAATGGTGATCTAAATTTCCATAGGATCTGTAGTAATTTCACTCTTTTCATTCCTCATTGCATGAATTTCAGCTTTTTCTTTCCTTCTCTTGATAAAGTTGGCTAGGGATTCATCAATTTTGTTTATTCTTTCAAAAAACCAACTCTTCATTAATTTTTATTGCTTTCTTAGTCTCAATTGCCATTGATAATTTCCTGTTATCCTGTTTTGAAATCTGGTATGACCTTCACTGTCTTGTTTTGATTGGATTTATTCTGTTTTATTTTGTTTGGTTTTATTCTCTTTAAAATGTACTTACAGCAGCCGTGGCTTGAGCCAGCAGCACCATCCCAGGGGGAGAAACAGCCAGAGTCACCCGAGATCTGGGCCATGTTGGAACTCATGGCAATGGGAAACCAAGCAACAAGCTTGCCTTGCTGGAAAGCAGCCATGGCTCAGGCAAGCAGCAGCCGCCCCAGGGGGAGAACCAGCCATGTTGGTCCACGCGATGTTGGACCTTGGGACACTGGGAAACCAGCAACCAGGTCACCTCCCTGGTAAGCAGCCATAAGCCTACCAGCTTGTGGTCTGAGAATCAAACATCCCATCCCCCCACCCATTAGCAAATGTGAGCCAGAGGTCTGAGCATCTCTTGGGAGGTTGACTATATGCATTATAGCAAATAGGGGGGATTTCCTTCTACCATCTCTTTGAAGGCAAATATTGTTACCACTGTTTTGCTTTGTTCTAATTAATTGTATTGCTCTATTCAATATTTTTTCTTGATAAGATTTATAAAGGTATTTCATTTGACTTTGCTATACCTGATTGAAATAACAACTATTGTGAAGATAATAAGATATACTATGGCACCTATTGTTGCTATCCCGGTAACCTGTTGTTACATTCTGTACCAATTTAACTGCACTGTCCCAATTGGCTGTGTTCTGTCTTTTTCTGTTGTATTTCACTACCTTCAAAAAAAAAACAAAAACTAGGGGAACTTAGCTGAAGCATGCATCAGGCATAAGGTGCTAGGAACCACCCCGAGGGCCCACCCTGCCACCAGAAACTTAGCTGAAGCCTGCATCAGGTATAAGATGCTGGGAACCTCCACCATGGGCCCGCCCTACCACCTGGAACTTAGCAGAAGACTGCATCAGGTGTAGGCTGCCGAGAACCTCCCCAGAGGACCTGCCCTGCCACTAGGAACATCTAGGAGGCCCACCTAAGACAGAAAACTGGTCTGAACTGCTTCTGCTGGGCCCACCCTCCCACATGGAACATCAGAAGTCATCAGCATGCTCCAGTTAGTGTGAAAAAATTTGGAACTTTGCTCCCAGGCGGCGAAGCTTGGACTACAGTGGGTTAAATGTATCAGTGTTGTGAGTATACCCATAAAATAGAGGTGTACAGCAGATTAATAGGGCCAGTAGTAAAACCCCCTCCAATTAGTGTGTATGATCCCCTCCTACACATAGAAAACACCAGGCAGAGTGAAAATGACAAAAAGAAAAAGCAAAATGCAGTCTCAAACATATAGTTCGCCAGAAGCAAGTATAGGAGACATTGAAAAAGAGGACCCCAAAAGTAACACACCAGGAATCTCTGAAAAGATAGCCAGTGAAATAAAAAAAACAACTGCATCAGGCTATAGAGGTAATCAAGTTATAAGTAGTCTCTCCATGTAAAGATAGAAATAACAACTTTAGTAAAGGAGTTGTTGAATGCAGCTAAAGAAGAACTAGAGAAAAAAGTACATGAGCATGGGAAACTGATTGAATCTTTGAATGAACAATATAGAAAACAAGCAGAATTAATGAAACAAACTCAAAGAGACATCCAAGAAACAAAAAATTCTATTGAAAGCATGCAAAACCGCCTAAAGGAATTTGAGGATAGGATTTCAGACCTTGTGAACAGGATCACACTTAGTGATCACGAAAGGATAGAACTTTTAAAAATAAAGCAACATGAAATGACAATCCAGAAGCTTCATGATGATGCCGAGCAACAATATAAGAATATTGGGCATTAGCAAAGATACAGGAGTCCAAGCAAATGACATATGTAAAGTATATACAGAAATAATAGCAGAAAATTTCACAAACATGGAGAAAGAATCTGATATGCAGATAAGTGAGGCATATAGAACACCAGTCACAACCAACATAAATCCACACCCAGACACATAATAATTAAGATCTCAGACATACAGCATAAAAACAATACTAAAAGCTGTCAGAGAAAAGACACAACTCACCTATCAAGGAAAGCGCATTAGAATCATGGCAGACTTTTCAGCACAAACCCTCTGGTCAAGAAGAGCATGGAGTGAGGTATTTCAAACCCTGAAAGAAAACAACCTTCAACCCAGACTGATGTACCCAGAAAAACTTTCATTCAACTTTAATGGAGAAACAAGATACTTCCATGACAACGAACAACTGAAGAAATTCATGTCCACCAAACCAACCCTAGAAAGAGTACTGAAAGACATACAAGACAGAGATAAAAATGACCACAATCCCCAAAGCCACAACAGAAAGAAACCACCAGGTAGGGTAAGCAATTAAATAAGAGGAAAAGCAGAAAGAAAAAACTGGATTATAACATGGCAAAGTCAAACCAGTATATATCAGTGATATCCATAATTATAAATGGCCTCAATTCACCTATAAAAAGAAATTGATTGACAGAATGGCCCAAGAAACAGGATCCGACAATATGCTATATTCAAGAAACACATCTGACCGAAAAGGAAACTCATTTAAATGTCAAAGGATGGAAAACAGTATTGCATGCAACAGGAACACAGAAAAAAGCAGGGGTAGCTATTTCATTTGCAGACAACATGAACTTCAAACCTAAAATGATTAAAAGAGATAGAGAAGGTCACTGCATACTTGTTAGTGGAAAAATTCAAGAGGAAGAACTAACAATTATAAATATATATGCACCAAATACAGGAGCACACAACTTTGTAAGACAGATACTAATGGACATGAAAAACCAAATACACAAGAACACAATTATAATAGGGCATCTAAACAGCCCATTGACACAAAGAGGTAGATCAACTAGACAAAAAGCCAGCAAAGAAACAACAGAACTGAATCAGATCTGTGAGCAATTGGACTTAGTAGACATTTATGGAGTGTTCCACCCAACCACATGAGAATACACATTCTTCTCAGCTGCACATGGGACATTATCCAAAATAGACCATATAATATCCCATAAAGCATTCTTACATAAATTCAAAGGTATTGAAATCATATCATGCATAATATCTGACCATAGTGCACTGAAATTGGAAATTAATGCCAAAAGAAATTGTAAAACCTGCATAAATATATGGAAATTAAATAACAGCCTTTTGAACAACCAGTGGGCTACAGATGAAATTAAAGAAGAAATAAAGCAATAGCTACAATTCAATGAAAATATAGAAACAACATACTGTAATCTGTGGGATGGAATGAAGGCAGACTTAAGAGGGAAATATATAGCAATAAATTGTCATATAAAGAAAACAGAATGAGCACAAATAAACAACCTAATGCTCCATCTCAAGCATCTAGAAAAAGAAGAGCAAGCTAAACCCAAAGCTCATAGAAGAGAGGGAATTGTAAAGGTTAGAGCAGAAATCAACACTATTGAAACTAAAAAAAAAAAATGCAAAGAATTAATGAATCAAAAAGCTGGGTTTTTTTGAGACAATAAACAAAATTGACAAACCCCTAGCTAACCTTATCAAGAGAAAGAAAGAAAAAGCCCAAATTAATGCAATAAGAACTGAAAAAGGAGAAATTACTACAGATCCCATGGAAATTCAAAAGATCATGAATACCTACTTTAAAAATCTCTACTCACATAGACTGGAAAACACAGAGGAAATGGACAGATTTCTAGAAACATATGAACTATCAAAGCTCAACCAAGAAGATATAGCAATTTTGAACAACCCAATATCAGCTATTGAAATTGAAAATGTAATTAAAAACTTACCAACAAAGGAAAACCCATGTCCGCATGGATTCACACCTGAGTTCTACAAGAAATTTAGAGATTTGATGCCAATACTCCTTAAACTCTTCAATGAAATTGAGAAGAAAGCAATCCTCACTAAATCATTCCTGGAGGCAAGTATGACTCTGATACCAAAACCAGAGTAAGATCGAACCAAAAAAGAGAACTATAGGTCAGTCTCACTAATGAACATTGATGCAAAGATTCTCAACAAAATACTGGCAAATAGAATGCAGCAAATTATCAAGAAGATTATACATCATGACCAAGTGGGGTTCATTCCAGGAATGCAGGGATGGTTTAACATACACTAATCAATAATGTAATGCACCACATCAACAGAGCCAAAAACAAACACACATGATCATCTCAATAGATGCAGAAAAAGCTTTCGACAAAGTCCAATACATGTTCATGATAAAAACCCCTCACAAACTCGGAATACACGGTGTCTACCTCAACCTTATAAAGGCCATCTATGACAAACCAACAGCCAACCTTATGCTAAATGGACAAAAACTGAAAGCTTTCACTTTAAAATCAGGAACAAGACAAGGATGTCCACTATCAACAATCCTTTTCAATATAGTTCTGAAAACACTAGCCAGGCCGATCAGACAAGAGAAAGAAATAAAAGGAGTAAAGATAGGAAAGGAAGAAGTTAAATTATCACTATTTGCAGATGACATGATCCTCTATGTAGAAGACCCAAAAATCTCCATTAAAAGACTGCTAGAGGTAATAAACAAGTTCAGCAGTGTAGCAGGATACATAGTCAATGCTCAAACATCAATAGCATTCCTGCACACAAACAAAAAACAGAGAGAAATTATGGAAATATCGCCCTTTACCATAACATCTAAAAAAATGAAATACTGAGGAACCAACCTAACTAAAAATGTAAAAGACCTATATGCTGATAATTATACTATGCTGAAAAAGGAGATTGAAGATGATATTAGAAAATGGAAGGATATTCCTTTCTCTTGGTTAGGAAGAACCAACATTGTGAAAATGGCCATACTCCCAAAACTGTTATACAGATTTAATACAATCCCAATGAAAATTCTATTGACATACCTCACAGATCTTGATAAAACACTACTAAAATTCATTTGGAAATAGAAGAAACCTAGAATAGCAAAGGCAATTCTAGGCCACAAAAGCAAGGTAGGAGGCATCTCAATTCCTGACTTGAAACAGTACTATAAAGCCACAGTGATAAAATCAGCTTGGTACTGAGAAAGAATTAGATCTGAGGATCAATGGAACAGATTAGAAGATGAAATTAAAACTACAAAGATACTCAGCCACCTAATATTTGACAAAAGGGCTAAATATGTCCACTGGAAGAAGGACAGCCTCTTTAATAAACGGTATTGGAAACACTGGCTCTGTACATGCTGAAGACTGAAACTAGATCCAAGACTATCACCATACACAAAACTAAAGTCTAAATGGATCAAAAACCTCAATATTAAAACAGAAACACTAAATCTACTGGAAGACAAGATAGGTAGAAATCTTGGAGACATAGGGGTAGGCAGAGAATTCATGAACAAAACGCAAACTGCACGGGGAAGACTTCAAAGAATCAACAAATAGGTTATCATATTATTGAAAAGTTTCTGCTCTTGAAAGGAAATCACCAATAAAGTGAAAAGAAAACCCACAGAGTGGGAAAGAATTTTAGTGAGCAACCCCTCAGACAAAGGACTTGTGTCCAGAATATATAAAGAATTGAAAAACATCAAGCCCCCTAAATTCAAAGACCCTCTCCAAAAATGGGCATCTTAGATGAACACATGGTTCTCAGAGAAAGATATACAAATGGCAAATAAATACATGAAGAAATGTTCACCATCACTGGTCATTTGAGAAATACAAATTAAAACATCCTTGAGATTCCAGCTCACTCCACAAAGAATAGCTACCATCAAGAACTCAACTGATAACAAATGTTGGTGAGGCTGCAGAGAAAAAGGAACACTGCTCCACAGTTAGTGAGAATGTAGACTGGTGCAACCATTATGGAAATCCATATGGAGAATTCTCAGAAGACTAGGATTGGAAGCCACATTCAATCCAGCTATTCCCCTCCTGGGTATTTTCCCCAAAGAACTGAAAATCTCATATTACAGTGATATATGTGCACCCATGTTCGTAGCCACAAAATTTGTGATAGCTAAATCCTGGAAACAACCAAAATGCCCATCAACTGCAGAGTGGATGAAAACGCTGTGGCATTTTTACATAATGGAGTATTATTCAGCTATAAAAAAATGGATGATCTTGAGGCTTTCGTAGGTTAATGGAGACAACTTGAGACTATTCTCATTAGTGAAATAAATAAGAATCATATTTATAAATATCATATTGTATCTTTAGTGTAAAAAGTAAATAAGAACTACAAGTGTAATAAAACCAAAATATGTAATTGCTATTGTAAAAAAGAAGGACAAGAAAGGGTTCTAAGGGATATAACTCCATGTATGTTTGAGTGTGTAAAATAGATGACCATATTGCTGAATCTTTGTTGGATCTTTGAGCAGAACTGTTTGTAGTCTGACTGTTTGAACATTTACTATGTACCCTTTAAATTTGTAACTTGAACAACTACATCCAGGATGACAGTATGTAATTTATAAATTACTGATTTCTTAGTGGGGCTTTTTCTCATTTTCCTTTTTCTTTCTTTGTTTTAGAATTCTGTATTGTTGCTACCCTTTTTTCTGTTTTGCTTTTTTTTTCTTCTCTTTAAATAAAATTTTTAAAATATATAATTTTTATACATTGTAAAAAAAGAGGAAATAGGAAGCACTATAAAAGATATAGCTGCATGTATGTTTAGGTGTGCGATACTGTATTTCTAAGTTCATGTTGGATTGTTGAACAGATCTGTTTGCACTCTCACTGCTTGAGTGTCCACTTTGTGTGCTTTAGTTTTGTAACTTGAAAAACTATTTCTAAAAGAACAATATGTAATTTATCAACTGGTGATTTCTTACTGTTCATTTTCTTTTCCTGAAATTCTGTAATATTTCTACCTTTTTTCTGTTTTTTTTCTCTTTAAATAAAAAAATAAAAATAAAAAACTAAATGGCAAAAAAAACAATAGAACATGAGAAAACAAGGTAATAGAATACCTCCAAAAACTCCTAAATCCGTGGCATGGATGGGGAGAAACTCAAATACAAAACATCAGAATTATATAAGGTGATTAAAAAGTAAATAACAACAACAAATCAGATCAGTAAGGTACTTAGCAAGCTGAAACATGATATAACTAAACAGATGATGGACTTCAAAAGCAAAAGGAGAAAAGAAAGTGCTCTAAAGGATATAACTTTAAGAGTATGTTTAAGAATTGATAACCATATTACTAAGTTTTTGTTGGGTCATTGAACAGAACTGTTTGCAGCCTCACTGTTTGAATGTCCACTTTATATACTTTAATTTTGTAACCTGAACAACTATTTCTAAGAGGACAATATGTAATTTATGTAATTTATCAACTAGTGATTTCTTACTGTTTATTTTTTTAAAATTCTGTATTATTTCTACCCTTTTTTCTGTTTCACTGTTTTACTCTTTAAATAAAATTTAATATAAAATATGCTTTCATCCTTTGATTTTGATTGATTTTATTCTGTTCTGTTTTGTTTGATTTTATTATGTCTGATGTCATGGACAGCTATTTTGAAGAAAACAAGAGACATTATGCCAGCCATTTTTGATCTTCCATTATCTTGTTTTGGGTTTTTGCATCACTTTCATTGTTCTCCTCTGATTGGCTTTATTCTGATTTGTTTTGTTTGATTTTATTCTCTTTAAAATAATTTTTTAAAGTTGTCACTGCTTTTTTTTTTACTTGAGAGATTATTTTTGATTTGATTTCCTCTATAGCCTCATGTGTTTGTTTGTTTACTTCACTCGCTATATTTTCAGAAATTTCACTTTTGTGTCTGCCAAAATTTTCTATGTCTATGTCTCCTATACTTGCTTCACATGGGTTGGGAGTTTAAGATTGTATTTTATTTTTATGTTTTGTCATTTTTACCTTTTAGTTAATATTTCAGTCTTTTCATGCCAGTCTCGACTGTCCATCATGTGTGTTTTTGGGTCCTACTCTGTGGCTGATGTTCACTCAGTTGCCAGGTACCACAGTGTAAGGGAGGGGCCAGTCACCTGAACGTCTTCTGTGAGGCTTGTTGGGTGATTCCTGTATTCTTTCTGGGCTGACTATCCTAGGAGTATTGATGTGAACCGACCCTTAGCTCATATTGTTACTGTGACAACAGACTTTTTCAGGGTGCCAAACCCACATGTCCATGACATGTGCCTCAGTCAGAGCCCTACTGTGTCACTGAGGGACTTGCAAGCTTATCCAATTACCTCTCGGTGTGGGGCTGACTCACTGGTGTTCTCCCCTGCCCACCCAGGTTCCTCTATGTGGAAAAAAGGCTCACCTATGCTCTCACCAGCCTGCCAAGGTCCTCTAGGTGGGGAGAAGACTCAACCATGCCCTTGTCTGACCACTGAAGTCCTCTGAGTGGTGTAAGGGATCACTGAGACTCCTGCCGACCCACTGAGGTCCTGTAGGTTTGGGGGGAACTCAATGTTCAGTTTGTTTTTATCTGCAACTTATTGAATACTAACCACAAATTCCAGTATCATAGTATGAATTTCACAGTGAAACAATACAGTTAGGAGTTAAGAGCATAGTATTTGGAGCCAGACTACCATTCTGCAGATGAGGAAACCAATACACAGAGAGGTTAAATAAATTCCCAAGGCCAAATAGCTAGTCGGCAGCAAAGCTAGGGTATAAACCTAAGATTATCTGAGTCAAGAGTCTATGCTCTGAAACATAAGAAAAATCTTTTGAAAATATTTTGATGTAGTGTTGAGAAATGTGTCAGCCAAGTTTATAGTATTGTCATGAAATGGACAACTAGTGTAGACACCTAGCTTCATTTGTCCTTCCTGTGACATTTTCCCTTTCCTGTGTCCCTTTCCTTTGTAGCATGAATTACTGCCTTGAAGCTCCATCATTTCACATGCAGTAATTTGTGCTAACATAAGCATAATGAGACAGCCTAGGCACTGTGCATACATAAGCCAAACAACAGACAAAACTCCCAATCAACTAAACCAGTTGTGCTGGATTTATGAAAAGAAAAGAAAGGGGCGGAAGACATGATCAAAATACACTCTCATTGAGAAACACTTTTTGTTCATCCCCACCCCTGCTTTATTGCCTTGTTAAGTGAGAATTATGGCATAAAACACATGGCTTAATCGTGAGTGGGTAACATGTGGTGATAGTAAACTGTGGCTCTTATCTATCCCTAGCAGATTCACTTACAGTCCTCTTCTGCTTCTGTGCATTTTGCTGAACACAAATATGCTTGCTAAGTGTCATGTACCTGCTTCCATTCTCTCCCTGAACTTGTCTTGTATAGGGCACACACATACACACACACACACACACACACATACTGAATTCTGGGACAAGACATGAGAATCCTATACTGAGACAATAATCTTAGTTTTAGTAAAAAGGAGGAAGGCTACTGTATCTGTGTGCAGATGGCATTGGGGAGGGGGAGAAGTAGTCAGAATATTAAATCGCCTTTCTTTGTATGCATGGTCAGATTTGCTATTTGAAATTCAGCAAGCTTTGAAAACATGTGGCTGCACACAGCCTCCAGGCTTGGCAGCTCTCCCTTTTCTGTTGGGATGAGTGCCCGGCCTCAGGGAATAGTTCCTTTAGATGTCAGCTACACAGTTTGCCCAGACAAAGCTTCCAACAGCTTGAGTTATTCCAAAGAACCCCCTGGCAACTGAGAGGCTGTTAGCATCGTTAGATGTCAGGTAGGCAAAGCTGCATCCAGAGAAAGGGAAAGAAATAGGCATGGGAGGAATATCACTGATAGACACTTTAAAAGTGAGAAAAAGGCCAAAGAGATTTGTGGTAGAACAATCTTATGCTCTTCTTACCAGGGTGGGGTGTACATCTGCACTGAGTTTAGTTTATGGGAAATTCTTCACCCCAGATTTTTGTGATCCAGGGAAAGTGTACTCCATAGGAAACAATGGAGCTTTTCCAGTATAATTCCTAAAGATAGCATTGCAAGACACTCGTGAAGATGTCAGCATTACTACTGTACATGTTCCCTTGCTTGTACAACACTGAAAAAATATTACAAAATATGTAATATTTATAGAACATTGGGGATTTCTGAATACTTTAAGAGTTAACTTTATCAGATAAAGGCAGAACTTTGTATTTTACAGGTTAATGAATCAAAAATATTTAATGGGAGCCTTTTACAATACATGGAAACACATCATACTAGTGCACAATGGATAAGGAAGCAATGGCTTTAGTGGTCAGGAGAGTCAGTTTAGGGTTATGCTTACCTGGCTTGGAGTCACTACTCAGCCACTTTTTCTTCCTGACTCAATTCCCTGATCTATGGAATAGAGATTATGGCAACTACATAGAGTTGTGTGTATAAAATAAGGAGATAATGTATGCAAAGTTCTTAACACTGCATAGAGCCCGTATCAAGTGTTCAGTAAATGGTAGCTCTGGGCAATGGCAATACTTCATCCCTAGTCATAGTGGGGAAAACAACCTGTGTAAGACAGTTCTGGCCTCTAATAGTTCCCTATGTAACTGGTAAAATAAGTTCTTTAAACATGAAAAAAAATACCACCATTACATAAGTCTAAACATTAAATGCCATAAGATTGATAAAGAAAAAAGTGCTAAGGGTTGGGAATGTAGCTCAGTGGTATAGTACTTTATGTAAGAGGCCTAGGTTCCATCTCCAGCACTGCCAAAACAAGGAAAAAAACACAGAGTAAAGTGTTACTCAATTTAAAAAAAGACAATCTCTTTTTAAAAATGTGAAATGGATCTGAATAGATATTTCTCTAACAAAGAAATAAAAGTGACCAATTAGCACATCATTAGTTATTTTGGGGGGGAGATTCAAACTAAAACTGAGCTACTACTTCACATCCAATAAAATGGCTAGAACAAAAAAGGCAAGGTCAGTTATGGTGTGATGGTTACCACTCGGAGTTTCAGCTACTCGAGAAATTGAGCTAAGAGGGTCACTTGAGCTCAGGAATTCAATCCTATCTTGGACAACATAGCCAGACACTATTTCAAAAATAATAATGATAAAATAAAATAAGCCATGTGTGGTGGCACACACCTGTAATCCCAGCACTCTCTAGCTTCAAAGTACTGCCAATTCTCAGTTTTTCTCAAGAACTACTTCCCAATACACAGCATTTTCATCTTCTGCCAAATTTATGTAGCACTTTATTTCTCAAAAGTGTTAAGATATAGTTTGAATGTTTATAGTTTTCTCTGTGATGCTAAGCTAGGAAGATTATAAGTTCAAGCCCAGCCTGGACAAATTTTAGCAACAGCAAGACCTTGTCTCAAAATAAAAAGGGCTGGAGATGTAGCTTAGTGTAAAAGGCCTAGGTTCAATCTCCAACACTGCAAAAACATAAAATAAAATTAAATAATTTTACCTCTTTTATTTATTTTTTATTTAAAGAGAATCAAAAGCATGTAAAGGGTAGAGATAATACAGAATTTCAAAAAAAAGATAAACAATAAGAAATCACTAGTTGATAAATTACATATTGTCCTCTTAGAAATAGTTGTTCAAGTTACAAAATTAAAGCATACAAAGTAGATATTGAAACAGTGAGAGTGTAAACAGCTACATATGCATGAGTCTCTACATGTATTTCTATCCTTTCTGTATTAGAGGGAAAAACAAAACATAGCAAGACAAAACAAAACAAATTCCTATAAAAACATGAAGCGAAAAAGTCGTATAAAACCACAGTACAAGGTGATCTACAATGATTACTGTGTTGTTTCTTATTATCTTCAATAGAATTGTCTATATCAACAGACATAATTGAATACAGCAGTATAATTGAATATAGCAGTAAATAACAATATTAGTAAAAATAAAACATTGTAGACAGTATAAAACTTCAAAGGCAGGTAATAACCAAACCATACTGGATATTCTAGTGGATCTTGTCATCTTAAGTGCAGTTGCCTATACTCTCAGACTTGATACTATCAATCATAATGGCTTTGAAAAAAATCTTTCAATACAAAACAGCGATCCCACAAACCAGATTTGATTATGATCAGTCATGGTAAAACAGTGTAAGTTTTACAGAGCTTTAGATTTAGTTAATAGGAAGTTAAGGATGGTTACCATACTATATCCTGTTATTTTTGGGATTACTGTCTGTGCCCTCAAATCTAGTACATGTAGAAGGACTGGAACAGAATATAATACATCTAAGAAGAGTAGTATGAGTAATGTGGGTTTTAAAACCTGGTGCACTATTAACAATCTGCCTCATTTCTGCTATGCTATTTTTCTGCCTTTTTTCTCTAGTTTTCTCTTTCATTCTACTGCCTGCCCCACTCACTGAGGCCTTTCTGCCACTGTTCCTAAAATCCTGTTTTTTTTTCTCTCTCTATCTCTAGAATGTCCTTCAGTATTCTCTATAGGGTTGGATTGGTGGTCACAAACTCCCCCAGTTCCTCTTCGTCGTGGAAGTATCTTGTTTCTCCATTAATTTCTAGTGACAGTTTTGCAGGGTACATCAATCTGGGCTGGAGGTTATTTTTTTTTCAGGGCTTGGAATACTTTGCTCCAAGCTCTTCATGATCTGATAGTCTGTGTCAAGAAGTCAGCTGTAATCCTGATGGGCTTACCTTTATAGGTAATCTGTTTCTTTTCTCTGATTGCTTTTAATATTCTGTTTTTATATTGAATTTCTGGTATCTTGATTATTATATGTCTGGGTGTAGATATGTTTTGGTTGTAGGTGGCTGGAGTTCTGTATGCCTCACATAACTGGATGTCATTTTCTTTTCCCATGCTTGGGAAGAATTCCTTAATTATTTCCATGCATAGCCTTTGTAATTCTCCTGTTTGTATTCCTGCTTCTTCATTCACATTTCTTATTCTTACATTGTAGATTCTCTTATCATCTTCTAGCCTTTGTATTGGTACTGCCTGTTTCCTTGTTATTTTTAAGAGATCTTTCCTTTCATGATCACATACTGCCAACTTGTCTTCAAGTTTTGATAGTCTATCCCTAGTTTCTTTTAAGGCGTTTTGCCATATTTCAATGGAGTTTTTCATTTCCTGGCAGTCTCTTTGAATCTGCTTAATATTTTCTTTATATTCTTTATCGAATGTTTCTCTCCTTTTTTGTGTTCCTCCCTTCGTCCATCTGTATCTTCCTGAGAGCATTTCTTTTATTACTCTACTCATATCCTGCTTTACCTGATTTAATATTTCAGTTTTGAGCTTGTATACAATGTCCCAAAGATATCTTTTAATGTCCATTGAAGCCATGTCTGATGTTGTCTGTTTGCACCCTCAGTCTCCCTTTTTTTTCCCTCTCCTGGATCAGTGCTCTCAGGGCTCTGGGCTGGGGGCTTCCTCTTGCCTCTCTCTCCTATCATGGTCCCTGCTACCTCCACACAGGTGTACAGTGCAGGTCCCAGCCCCCTTCCCTGTTGGCTATGGTTCCTCTGAAGCACACTAGTGAGGGAACTCCACCCTCTCCTTCCTTCCCCTCCCCACCAGGCCAGCCAAACTTCAGGGTCCTTCACCCAGGTAGTGTGTGGTAGGCACAGGGATTCGATTTGAGATGGCTCATTGGGTCCCAGCCAGGGGCGCGGCCCAGTCCAACCAAATCCCACAAATCTGCTCTGGGGAGGGAGCAGCCAACTGAAGTCAATGTCACTCCCAGTTCAGGCTCCTCTTGCCCGATTCCAACATGTCTGGCCCATGTTGGAATTTGGTCGCACCCTTCCCGTGGGGGGGTTCTCATTCCCAGAACTGACTGTGGATTAATGAAAGTCCCTTTTCCCGACTCCACTCTCCATTGGGCTCACCAACCCCTGACTTTGGTGCTGCTGTGGTTCCTGTGAGTGGCAGCGGGAACAAGTTTGGGGGGCTCTGCTAGGTGGCGTGGATTCAAGCTGGCACAAATTCAGGCTGGCACAAACTTGGCAGGTCACAGAGAAAATGCTGTGTCCCGTAATTTTTAGCTGTTCCAGTTGTAGCCCTGACATGTTTGATGAGCTTTTTTACATTTTAATTTCTTCCTGTGTCAAGAGGATCCATCTCCCTCTGTCTGGGTCTCTCCAGGATGTTTTATTCTGGCATATGAGTTGTTTCTCCTGGGAGGCTTTGTATTTTGTTGCTCACTGATTGGCCATCTTGACTTCTTCCAAATAATTTTTTTAAAGAGATTAAGTGTTGGTGAGAATGTAGAGAATTTGAAACACTCATAGACTTGTGATTGATATATAAAATTTTACAGCCACTGCAGAAAATATGTTGGCAGGTCTTCAAAAAGTGAAATACAGAATTACCATGTAAATAATCAATTTCACTCCTATTATATTCCCCAGACAATTGAAATATATATTCATGAACAACTTGTATGCAAATTTTTATGCCAGTATTATTCATAATTTTAAAAGTGGGAACTACCCAAATGTATAAAAATTTTCAAGTAAATAAAATATGACATATTCATGTAATATTACTTAGGAATATGAAAAAAGAGACACTGATAAATGCTACACTCTGAATGGATTTTATGAAAGAAATCAGATCCAAATGTATGACTGCATTCATATAGGATGCCCAGAATAGGCAAATGCTCAATGATGTATTTGTGAATCCCCATTGCTGGTAGAATGGTGATTTTTGTACTAATGGTTGAAATCTGAAGTTTTTTTGGAGGAAATGAAAATGTTCTAAAATTAATCATGCTAATATATATATATATATATATATATATATATATTATATATCCTTGTTTAAAAGCATTGAACTGTAAGCTTTACATGAGAAAATATTAACATGAAAATTATATCAATACTTTTGAGAAGTAAAGTGTTACATATGAAGGAAGATAATGAAGGAACTATGTACTGGGAAATAGTTCTTTAGAAAAATAAAATGGACAGTACTTTGAAGCTAGAGAATATAGGTCACATATATAGTGAAACAACTATATGTAAATGCTTTAGTTTGAAAACAATTTGGTACACAAACAAAAGCATTTAGCAAAATTTTGGTTTTGTCTGCAAACTCTACACCAAGTAACAGACATGACCATGGCCATCTTTCATGCACAAATGCAAACATGGCCATCTTTCCCAAAATAGTGAAACAAATTAAATTCCTGAACCAAGGTGCCACTCTATCAGTCTATTATGCTACATAACAAAAATCTATAATTTGTGGCTTAAAACAGCAAACATTTCACCCAGACATATTGGCACATGCCTAATTCCAGTAGTAAGGGGGCCACAGCAAGATGATGGAGAGTTCAAGGCCAGCCTGGACTATATAATAGCAAGACCTTGTTTCAAAACAAGTAAACTTTTATTCTCACGTGTCTGAGTGTGAATGAGCACCAGAACTGCAACCCAGAACCCACTTGTTTAATGCAAAAATCCAACACAGCAATTAAACCTGAATATCGAGGTTTTAGTTTAGAAAAACAACTTGCACATTTGGCTCCCATGCCAACAAAGAGGGCTCTGCATGTCCCCTGTGGCACATGCACATAGGTTCACCAACACTGGCCTAGATGAATCCAGGAAGGAAGCAAAGAGGAGGGTAGCATTTAAGTGAACTCTCTGAAAACAATGTCGAGGGAGTGCAGGCTAAAAGAATATGCACTCAGCTATGGAGGACTGAGAAATCACAGTTGGGTGCCAGTAAGCTGGTGAGGGTGTAAAGCAGGGTTCTAGCACAGGAAGTAGTTTGCAAAAAGTAAAGCTGATGAGTAATGCAGACACCAGATCTTGGGACTTCCTGAACAGTTGTTATAGGGGAAGAAGCATGATCAGATCATCTGATCTGGGTATGATGGATTTAAACGGTGTAAGAACAGAAGCGGGAAGCCCAGTGGGGAAGCTGTTGGCTGTACTACAGGCGGAGAAAAAATAATAACTTAACAAGGACAATTTCAGTAAGGGCAGAAAGGTCAGACAAACATGACAAGCAACAGGCGGGAGAGTCTGATGTAGGTTACACATTGCACGCAGGTAATAAAAAGAGAAAAGAGTAGAATAAGACCTAGATTTTTGCATTGAGCATCATGGTATAATAATGGCTCTATAAAAACAGGGAAAACAAGCAGATTGCTGAGACGGTTTTACTCTGCATATTGTTCTTCCCTAGGGTTTCTCTTGTTTTTTATCCTCTAAGTTCATTAAAATTCTTGGCTTCAATTGCTAGCTGATATCTTCAGATGCCTAAATCCACATATCTGGCCTTAACCTTTCTCCTGAGGTTTTACAGTGCATATTCAACTATGTACTAATACCTCTCCTCAAAATTAACATATTCAAAATGAAAACTCTGCATTTCAAACCATGTCACTCAAATTCAAGAGTAAAAAAGAAGGATCATTCAAAATGATGGCACCTGCATGGAGATGGAGATAGTGAACTGGGTGGCAAATCTTTCACCAAATAAAGGTGAGTATTTAAGTGCTGGTGATATAGCTCAGTGGTAGAGTACTTGGCTAGCATAAGCAAGTCCCTGGACTGGAACCCCAGAATTGCACAAAAAAGTATTCATTAGAGTTAGAAAATGATAGTGATGAGAAAGAACAGAAGGGAGTATATCTGAGTGACATGAACTTCCAAGGGAAAGGTTGCTTGCAAGTGGCACTTGAAATCAAGACTCATTCAGATCTGACTTTGTGCTTAAATTCAGTGTCCTAAAATAATGAACAGCAAATACTCAAAGGGAAATAGTCACTTGGAGGTGGCACTTGAAATCAAGTTCAGGGCCACAGAAGAATGAGCAGTAAGTACTCAGAGGGTTACCAAGTGATCTTATTCTGGGAGAGGTCCAGGTCTGAGGGCTCCAGAAGATATGTAGAAAGGGCTGGTAGAGAGAGAAGCTGGGTGCAGTCATTGTGGAGGAAGCAGAAGGTGATTTGAGAATGATCAGAGATGAGATTTTAGTAAAATGGCCAGAGAGGTCAACATTTGGTAGGATGCCAAAGTAAACCAGAGATGAAAAACCTAATTCAATTGGCTGGTGTCAAATTTCCAAAAGGAACCATAGGACCATTTCCATGCCAATGCAGTCCTGCGCATTGTACACAATGCTGAAGCTGAGTGCTATAGTCCCTATGTGCCCTCAGTATCAGTCTACCACTGAACTTCTTTGGTACAGGGTTTCAAAAGACCAAGAGTCAGATTCTTGGGGTACACAGTTTCCTAGCTGGGTATCCTCAGAAAAATGACTTAACCTTCTGAAGCCTACTGAACAAAGAGAGATAATAATACTGACTTCACAGAATTGTCCAAAAGTTGAAAATATCCTATGTGTGAAATGCCATGTATGCAGCAGGCATTAAATAAATGTTATAATTCTTTTTCAAATATTGGTTAAAAAGTAATTTTGGCTTCTTTAATGAGCCAAAGTTTGTGTAGCTAACAGCTTACTTTACATATTTGCACGTCTCCCAGGTACCTTCAACTACACAACACTTTACTTATGGATTTTCCCACTTAACCTTGTCCTCTTATGCCAGTCCCTCCTCACCGAACGTGCTCCTATCCTTCCTGTTCTTCAGATTGCAAACATTGATATTACCCTTGATTTCTCCCTACAGATTAACTCTCCATGGCAAATCCATCACCAGACTCTGCTTTTTGTGTCTGATAAATATCACTCAAATCCAACATTGTTTCACTGCTATAACCTTATGCAAAAAGCCTGAGACATTCTTCATTCTTCTAATACCCTACACCAATTTTCAGAAATTCTTTAATTCTACCACATAATTACATTTTTTCTTATTTATTAAACATTTAATAGTAATATATAAAATATATCATATATAGAGAGAGTAGATTATATAAAACATATGCACAATTGGAAGAACTATAGAAAATGGACACCATTAACCAGCACCCAGATAAGCATTACCCATATTCCAGAAATGCCTTCACTGTATGTTGGCTCTTTAGCATACCATCCCAGGGGGGGAATCATTATTCTAAATTCTGTGGAATACATACCTTGCTTTTTTTCATAACTTTACTACTTTTGTGGGCATTCTTAAATTGTATGGTTTAGTTATGTCTAAAATTCATAGGAGTTATTGTACATTTATTATTTATGTATTTGATGAAATGTATTTATGAGACACAAACATGCTGATATGTATAAGTTTTATATTCTTCTCTTGCTACATTGTATTTCACTGTAGAAAGATGCCATTATTGATTTATTTAATCTACTCTTAATTGGCATTTGCATTTTTTCCAGCTTTGGGATATTACAAATAATGTAGTTAGGAACATATGTAAGAGCCATTCTAGGGTACACACCAGTAGTTAAACTTCTGTCTCATGAGATATGGGAAATTTCTATCAGTGATGAACCACTATAATTCCAAGATGTTTATACCAATTTACATTATTCTTGGCCATTCAGTGTATATGAAATCTACCACTGAACCTCATTCCTGGACTTAGGAGAAAGCATTTAGTTGTCACCTTTTCATATGCTTTCTGTGAATTTTATGGTTACCCTTTATGAAGGTAGGGAAGCTTGCTTTTTGTCCTGGTGTGTTGCATCGTGAATGGGTTCTAACTATTGTCAATTTTATTTTTTGAGATTATCATGTGTTTTTTGTTCTTAGTTCTGTTAATATAGTATATTTATTACATTAATTAATTTTCAGATATTAAACCAACCTGGCATCACTACAATAAATCTCAAATGTGCCACGGTGCATAATCCCTTTTATATGTGCTGAATTTGGTTTGCTAATTGTATTGGTTTTTTAGTGCTGCATAACAAATTACCACACACTCATCCCCAAAAGGCAACACCCATTTATTAATTCACAGTTCTGTAAGTCAGAAGTCAAGCATGCCATGACGGGGTTCTCTGCCCAGGGTATCACAAAAATGAGGTCAATCTGTCAGCCAGACTGAATCTCACCTGGAGGGCTCTGGGGAAAAGTGTACTCCCAAGCTCTTGTTGGGAGGATTGAGTTCCTTGTCCCTGTAGGATTTAGGCCCTCGTTTCCTGTCTGAGTAACATCTGGGGACAACTTGTAGCTCGAAGAGTGTTCTGGTATTCCCTGATCTCTCCATTTTCAAGCTGCAAAAGGATGTCAAATCCTCTCATGATTCAAATCTCTGACTTTGCCTTTGGAGAACTCCCTGCTTTCAAAGGATTCTGTGTTACTATGTCAGGCCCACCTGCATAATTTCCCTATCAATCAACTGATTTAGGGACCTAATTATGTCTGCAAAATCCCTCACAGCAATACCTAAGATTAGTGTTTCACTAAATAAAAGATAAAAACTGTGTGTACACCAACAGCCAGGATCTTGGGGGATTGGTTCAGCGTTCTGACTGCCACACTATTTTGTTAAGGATATTTGCTTCCATGTTCACAAGAGATTCTAGTTTGTACTATTCTTTGATTAAGATATCATTACCTGACATTGGTACTGGGAAATACTGGCCTCATGGAATTAATTGGGAAGTGGTCCCTTTTACTTTATCTCTAAAAGTATTTGTGAAAAACTCATATGTTTTTTTCTTTAAATATTTGACAGTGAAGCCATTTGGATATCAACTTATTGAAAAATTTAATTATTACAGTATTTCATTTTCCATACTTGTTATAAGTTTTCCCTACTTATTATAGGGTATTTCTTCCTGAATCTGTTTGATTAATCTAACTTTCCAGAAATTTCTCCCATTTCACCTACCTTGTCTAATTTGTTGACACAAAGTGTTTCCTGTACTGAATTCAACAGTATCCCCCAAACACGCATGCCTACCCAGAATGTGATCTTATTTGGAAATAGGGTCTTTGCATATATAGTTAGTCAGATAATATCATACTAAATCAAATAACTATTGTCTTTATAAGAAGGTCATCTGAAGACACAAAGAAGACACACACACATGATGAAGGCCATGTGAAGATAGATCGTTTGCAATGATCTCCCTCCCTATTTCCTTCTATCTAGCTTCATTTCACTCTTTTTTTACACTTTGTCTTACTCAAATGAGAGATAACGTATAGTATTTAAGCTTGTGGGTCTGGTTTATTTCACTTATTTTCCAGGTGCATCTATCTTCCTACAAATGCTCAAATGTATCCTTCTTTATAGCTGAGTAGTATTGTTATGTATAGACACCACATTGCTAAAATCCATTTTTCTGTTAATGGACATGCAGGCTGCTTTCAGGATTTAGCTATTATGCATTGAGCTGCTATAAACACTGGTATGCATTTATCAGAATAATATGATGTCATCAGCATTCTGAGGAAGATACCTAAAAGGGGAATAGGTGGGTCAAATGAACTTCTATGTTTAGTTTTTTGAGATTTCCCCATAGTGATTTCCATAAATTTTCACCAACAATGCAGAAGGGTTCCTTTCTCACAGTAGCCTTGCCAGTATTTGTAATTATTTGGTTACTTGGTTATTGCCATTCTTTCTGGTGCAACATGAAATCTTAGTGTTCCTTTAATTTGCATTTCTGTAGTGGCCAGAAATGTTGAACATTTTTAATATGCGTTCATTTATACTTCTGAGAATTGTCTATCCATTTCACTTGCCCATTTTTATTTTGTCTTTTATTTTGGGTGATCTAATTTTTGAGTACTTTACATATTCTAGATATTAGTCCTCTGTCAGAGGAATAATTGGCAAAATTTTTTTCCATTTTGTAGGTTGTCTGTTCACTCTGCTGGTTGTTTCCATTGCTGTGTGGAATCTTTTCAATTTAATATAATCTCATTTGTTGATTCTTGATGTTACTTCTTGTGCAATTAGAAATTTGTTCAAAAAATTCTTGGCTACACCTATGAATTCAAGAGTTTTACTTAATTTGTCTTCCAGTATGTTCATTTTTTTTAGTTTAATGTGTAGATTTTTGATCCATTTTGTTTTTAGTTTAATATGTGGGAAGAGATATAAATAAGTCTAGATTGAATCATCTGTGTATAGATAACCAGTCTTCCCACATCATTTGTTAAACAGGATATCTTTCCTACAACATATTTTGGCTCCTTTGTCAAAGATCAAATAGCTGAATGTCCAGGGATGTTTTTGCATCCTCTATTCTGTTTCATTGATCCACATGTCTGGTTTTGCACCATCACCATGCCATTTTTTATCACTGTTGCTTTGTAGTATAACTTGAAGCCAAGAGCTGTGATGCCTCCTTCTTTGCTCTTGTTGCCCAGGATTGCTTTTGTTATGTTCAGCCAGTCCTGGCTCCTTATGAATTTGAGCATCAAGAAAAATTGCCTAGAAATTAACCTAGTCAAATAAGTCAAAATTCTCTACAATAAGAACTGCATTATTCTGAAACGGAGATTGAGGAAGACAGCAGAAAATGGACAGATGTCTCCTGTTCCTGAATGAGCAGAAGCAAAATTGTCAAAATTGCCTGACTCCCAAAACTGTTACATAGATTCAACACATTCCTGGTCAAAATATCAACCATGTTCCCCACAGATCTAGAGAAACAGTCCTAAAATCCATATGGAACCAGAAGACATCCAAAATAGTAACTTCTAATTTTATTGATTTTTCTCTATTATTTTTCTGCTTTTTTCCCTTTTAGTGATAAGAATTCTAATCACGATAATGTTCTCCTGTTTAATTTCTTTTTTCTTCTTTTTCTAGTTATTATGATAGAATTTCCTAATACTTTTTTACCTTTATGATACAAGCATTTGAAGTAATTATTTTTCCACAAAGCACTTCTTTATCAGTACTCCATAAATTTTGGCATATTAAACTCAATATACTTTCCAATTTCCTTGTGAATTTTCCTCCTGCTCATGGGTAATTTCCAATTATTTGGACATTTTCAAGATCTGTTTCTTTTGTTAATTTCTTATTTATCTATTTATATACAGAAGATACTTTCAGTAATTTCAATTCTTTCCAATGTGCTGTAACTTGTTTTATGACCTAACATATGTTCTATCTTGGAGAATGTTCTATATATGTTTGAAAAGATTATTCTGAAGTTGTTGGGTGCACTATTCCATAACTCTTAGGTTGATTTGGTTGATAGCATTATTCTAATCTTTGGACGGTTAATTTTCTGTTTAGCTGTACTGTGAAAATATTGAACTCTCCAACTGAGTCTCTATTTTTATAAATTTATATATTATATTTTCCTTATGCTTTGAATCTTTTATTCTTATGAAATACCTAGCATTTTATTTAATAGTATTTATTATCTTAACTACTATTTGGCCTGATATTAACACTGCAGCTCTTTTACTGTTTGTGTGGTACATTTTCTCCAGTCTTTTTCAACATACTTGTCTCTGAATCTAAATTGTGTATCCTGTAACCTGCATAGATCTTGTGGGGGCTTTTTAATCCAGTCTGATAATTTTGTCTTTGGTTTAGAGTATTTATGTATTTATTTTTTTGTTTAATTTCCATCAAACCAAAGACAACTGAGTCAACTTATTGATGATTACTTTTATAGTATGTATAATGTTTGAAATTATTATACATGATTTGGACTAATACAATAATTCTCATCAGTTAGAAGGTTTGAATATTAGAAGAATGAAAATATTGGTATAGAATATCTTCATTGATCTGAGATGGAATTAATCTTGGTGGATATGAAACTCATTTAGAGAAAGTTTTATTTAGTCCTTTGAACATATTCGAAGGAGTTTAGAAGTCTTGGTTTTTTAAAAGATAGCTTCCTTCTATGGATATGTTGCTGCAAATGCATGTGAGTGTGTGTACACATGTGCATGTGTACACACATGCACACATGTCATAATTTCATGTGTAAATGAAACAAAATATTAAATTATTTTTCCCGAAGAAATTAATGTGAATATAGCACAATTTGTGTAAAGAGGAAATTGTTTCACTTTTTACAAATAATGACTTCTTGGCTCTGCTATTTTAATCAACTGCAATTTTTATATCATCATTAATGCTCATATTCTCACAGATTGATTAGAGGGAGCTATTTTTACATTGGCTCCTGAGTCCTTTCATCACTACAACATAACATTTCAAAATTTACTTATTTATTCGCAACTAAAGTTTCCATCCTAATCTTGAAATATCTCTTCTCCCAAGATGTAGAAAATCTCCTCCTAAAAGCACTGATATTGTTAGTTGAATTGTATCATCTCCTGGTTTTTTTTCCTTTTTTTAATTATTATTTTAAAGGTAGTAGAAATACAATAGAGCAAGACAGAACAAAGCCAATTGAGACAGTGCAGTGAATTTGCTACACAACTTCACAACAGGTTACCGGGATAACAGTAATAGGTACTATAGTATATCTCCTTATCTTCACAATAGTTGTCTAGTCAATTAGGTATAGCAAAATCAAACCAAAGACAGAACATTATAAAATCAATCAAAAGAGAATATTGAATAGAGTAAAGCAATTAATTATAATGAAACAAAAGTGAAAACAACACTTGCTTTCAAAGAGAAGACAGAGGAGACCCCCCCTCCATATTTGCTATATTGCGTACAGTCATCCTGCCAAAATATGGTCAGACCTCTGCCCCCAGTTGCTAACGGGGTGGGGGGAGTTTGGGATGTTTGATTCCAACCCTGCGCACCAGTAGGCTCACAGGAGACACTACTGGATCTCTTCCTGGCTCACACCAGAGGAAGGTGTTCACCAAGCGGGAGGCTGGCAAATTGCTTCTTTGTGCAGCCTCCTCGATTCCACCATGGCCATGGGCAGATGGTTTAGAGTATTTGTATTATTCACATTCATATTAGTATATCTGTGTGTACCTGAGAATCAGCCAAGGATATGACGCATGTCAGGCAAATGTTCTGTCATTGAGTTATGCCCCTGGCCCTATTTACATTTAGTTCTTATCATGGTTTGATTACATCTGGCATTACAGTTTTTCTGCATGACTCATCTTTGTATTCTTCACTGTCTGCTTTCTTTTGTGTTAAGTATTTTAATGTACTATTTTAATTCCTCTTCTTTGTTTTGTTTCATTTTACTATATGTTTTAGTGTTTTGTTAGTGATTACTCCAGGGATTACAATATGACTCTTAATTTATCACAGTCTATTTCAAATTAATACTAATTTAATACTGATTAAATATACAAACTTTGCTACAATATAGTTTCATTTTCTCATGTCTTATTTGTGATACTATTGTCATGTATACTACATATTTATAACAAACTCAGCAATACAATTTTATAACTATAGCTTTATATAATATCATCTCCCTTAGAAAGAGAAAAGAAAAAGTATATTTATAAATTATTTTACATTACTCTACATATTTGCATTTGTGGCGTACTTCATTTCTCCCAGTGAATTCAAGTTACCATCTGTTGTCACTTCATTTCAACCTGAAGGATTTCCTTAAGTCCTCAAGGATTTCTTATAACTCAGAGCTGCTAATGTTGCGAGTGTGGCTCAGTAGTGGAGTACCTGCCCAGGATGCCTGAAGTCCCATGTTTGATCCCCAGCACTGTAATAAAAACACAAATCTACTAATGAATTGTTTTAGCTTTTTCTCATATGGAAATGTCTTTATTTCACCTTCATTTTCAAAGGACAATTCTGTGAGAACTAAAATTTCTACTAGGGGCTGGGGATTTAGCTCAGCAGCATAAGCACCTGCCTTGCAAGCGTGCAGACGTGAGTTCGATCTCCAGTACCAAAAAATAAAAATTAAAAATTAAATAAATAAAATTTCTACTGGACATTATGATAGCCATTGCTGATTTCTTTTCATCTTGTAGTGAAGTCCAGTAATGTTTTTATTGTTTATTTCAATTGGTTTTAGTCTGTTTTGTATTATTTAATTTCAATCAATGTGAAGGTATGGACAGCTATTTTGAAGAGAACAAGAAATGTATGGTAGCCATTGTTGAGTTTCCTATTGTTTGGTTTTGAAGGCCTGTACTGCTTTCATTCTTTTGTTTTGAATGGTTTTATGCTATTTTTGTCTTGTTTGAATTCATTGTGTGTGAAAGTATGGACAACTATTTTGAAGGCAGTAAGAGACATAATGGTAGCCACTGTTGATTTCCTGTTGTCTTGTTTTGAAATCCTGTGTTGATTGCATTGTTTTGTTCTCATCTGCCTTGTTCTGTTTTGTTTTGTCTTAGTCTCCTTAAAATAAAAAATAAAAAAATAAAATTTCTACTGGACAACGGATTTTCCTTCAACATTTTGAGCATATAAATGCCCTGATTCTAGCCCTCTGCCGCATCTAATGAAGAAGTTAACTGTACTGATACTCTCTAAATATGATGTCTTTTTTCTTTCTGCCTCCCCAGTTTTCTCTTTGTCCTTTGACAGTTTGACTATGATTTGTCCACGTTTGGGTCTCTTTATATTTATAGTACTTTGAGGCTTTATTGAGATTCTTGGTCTTGCATATTAATTTTTCACCAATGCTGGGAAATTTGGAGCCATAATTCTTCAATTTTTTGGACCTTTCCCTTTTTACTCAAGGTTGGCCTGTCTCTGTATTTCCACTACATATTGCTAGGCTTTATATTTTACCACAGGGCTCTAAAACCATACAGTATGAAAAATATGTTTACTCTTCTGTTTATATTGCATAATTTTGTTTCAATTGCCTAGAATCTTCTCAAAAGCCCACATAAAAATTTTATTTTGTTTATTTTACATATCAATGTCACAACCATTTTATTCTTTTTTGTCATTCATATTTACTTATGGATATTCTATATTTGTTTATAGTCTTATTTTTAATTCTTTCAACATGGCTTTCTTTAGTTTGTTGTACATATATAAAATAGATATTTTGAATTGTTCATCTGCTAAATCCAGCTGTTGGGGACACTCAAATTCCATTTATGGATATTTTTCTGGGTATGGGTCATACTTTTACGATTATTGGTAAGACTTGTGGTTATTTTTCTTGAAAGTTTGATGTTTTACATCAATTTCATAGCTATTTTCATTCTCATAGTTTTCTCCTGAAGGCTATTGTTGTTGTTGTTGTTTCCATAATTTGTTTCTTTATTTTTTTTAATAATTCCTTATATGAAATTATACTATAGAGCTACTGGGGAAAAACAGCATGGTGCTGCCAAAAACCAGGCCGAAGTCCCAATGGAACAGATTAGAAATTACAGAAACAACTACAAATATACTCAGCCACTACCTTATTTTTAACAAAAAGGTCAAACACCTTCACTTGAAGAAGCACAACTCCTTTAATAAATAGTGCTGAAAATACTGGCTTTCTACATGCCAGAGATTAAACCTAGACCCATGTCTCTGACCATGCACTAGGCAAAATGGAAATGGATCAAAGATCTAAATATTAAAACGGAAACACTAAGTCTACTGGAAGATAGAATAGGTATAACTCTTGAAGACGTAGGTACAGGCAAAGATTTTATGAACAAAACTCCAACTGAACAACAAATATTACAAAGAATCAACAAATGAGATCTCATCTTGTTAAAGAGCTTATGTACACCAAAAGAAACCTCCAACAGAGTGGAGAGACAACCCACAGAGTGGGAAAAAGTTTTGCCAGTTCTTCCTCAGACAAAATCTAATATCTAAAGTATATAAACAGTTCAAAAAAATCAGATCTTCCAAATCTAAAGACTAAATCCAAAAATAGACATTTCAAATGAACAGACACTTCACAGATGAAGTGTCTGAGAAGTAAAAATAGCAAATAAATACATGGAAAAATGTGCAGCATCAATGCTCAAGAGATGCAAATAAAAACAACACTGAAATTCCATCTCACCCAAGGGAGATAATGGCTTTTATCAAGAAATCAACCAATAACAAATGCTGGAGTGGCTTTGGGGAAAAAGGAACTCTTCCCCACTGTTGGAAGGAGTGTAGAATGGTGCAACCACTATGGAAATCAGGGTGGCGATTCCTAAAAAATTAAAACTAGAGGTTTCATTTGACCTATTTATTCCTCTTATTGGTAGTTTTCCAAAATAATTAAAAGTATCATACCACAGCAATGTATGCACACACATGTTTATAGTAGCACAATTTATAACAGTTAAACCTTGGAATAGACCAAATGCTCATCAGCAGATGAATCGATAAAGAAAATGTGGGGTATACCACCCAGTGACCCCAGGTAGCAAGGGAGATTCCTGAGCTGAGTAGCACAAGCTGAAGAACTGCACAGCAAACTCTACAGGTTCTCACTCGGAACCTGGTAGAGCCCTGCCCAGTGTCACTAAACAGCTGGTGACTTTGTACATCACTTGGATCCTGTTTGGGCCCCAGCCAGTGACTCAAACTGGCTGGGGAGCATCCATAGACTGAATGGCACAAACTGATGGCATACACACCAAACTCTACCTAGCCATGCAGCCTTGTACCTTGCTTGGAAACGAGTAGGACCCTACCCAGTGTCCCCAAAAAGCTGGAGACATTTGACAATTCTCTTGGGTCCTGGATGGGTCCCACCCAGTGACACCAAGTAGTTGGAGAGCATCCATGAGCTGAGTAGCACAAGATAAAGGCCTGCAAAGCAAACTCTACCTAGCTGTGCAGCCTTGCTAACTCACTCAGAACATGGTAAGGTCCCACTGTCTGACCCCAAGCAGCTGTGGAGCACTGTTCCACCATATGGCATGAGCTGATAGCCTGCATAGTATACTTCATCTAGCTGTGCAGCTATGGTATGCCATTCAGGACCTAGTAGAGTCTTTCCCAGCAACCTCAAGCAGCCAGGGAGCTTCAGAGTACAAACTAGGGTGTGCTCAAGGCCCACCCAACAGATGCCCCACATTTGAGGCACCTACATGTACCACTAGGGACCTGGTAAGGCCTGACTAATGACCACCACTCAACTGGAGAAATTCCCTACAGTACAGACACACATTCTCAACCCAGGAAGAAACTGAGACCTTGCATTCAGCTTCCCCAAGGGAATATAGGAAAATGACAAAACAAAAGAGCAAAATGTAATCACAAACCTCCAAACATTCCAAACAAGCCTATGAGATATGCACATAGAAGAAAATGTAAGTGATACCTGAAACTCCTGAAATGATAGCAAGTGAAATAAACAAACAACTCCAGGATACTTTAAAGCAACTCAGATCAGAAATAATCTCCTAGGTAAAGCAAGAAAAGATAAAATAAAAAAATGCTGAACACACCTAAAGAAGACATAGTTTAAAAAATTGAGGAAAACTGCAAAAATATGGAAACCTTGAATGAACAATATAAGAAAGAAACAGAATGCATGAAACAGATTCAAAGAGATATACGGGAAATCAAAAATTCCATCAAAAGTTGGCAAAACCGCCTCAATAAAAGTGAAAATAGACGTTCAGACCTCGAAGACAAGATTGCAACTAGTGAAAAAGAAAAGAAAGATCTTTTAAAAATAACAAGGAATCAGGAAATAATAATTCAACAGTTGCAAGATGATACAAAGAAAAAAACATAAGATTGATAGGTGTAAACAAAGTTGACAATACAAATGATATCAAAAGACTATTTACAGAAGTAATACACAAAAACTTCTCAAACATGGGAAAAGAAACTGACATACGGATAAGTGAAGCACATAGAATTAGCCATAACTGAGCTGGGGATTTAGCAGCATAAGCACCTGTCTGGCAAGCTCAAGGTTGTGAATTCGATCCCCAGTACCAAAAAAAAAATAGATTCTTTAAAAAAAAGAATTAGCCATAACCAAAATGAAACTATACACAGACATAGAAGTTGTTTAAGAAAAGAAGCAAATCACCTATAAAGGAAAGCCCATCAGAATCACATCAGACTTCTCAACACAAACAATGAAATCAAGAAGACCATGGAGTGAAATATTTCACATCCTAAAGGAAAACGACTTCCAATCCAGATTGATGTACCCTGAAAAATGGTCCTTCAAAATGGATGGAGAAATAAGATACTTCCATGACAAAGAACAGCTGAAGAACTTCATGACCACCAAATGAAGCCTGAAAATAATACTGAAAGATATTCTAGATAAACATAAAAATAAATATGAATACAAGAACACCAAGAGGAAAAAACCACTAAGTAAAGAAAAAAATAAAAAGGGTGGAAAGGTAAAGAACTAACAGTAGAAAGATAATATAACAAAAATAAGCCAATATATATCAGTTATAACCATGAGTGTAAATGGCCTCAATTCACCAACTGAAAGAAACAGATTGGCAGAATTGATCAACAAACAGCATCCAACCATATGCTTTATACATGTGACCCATCCAACCCAAAGTGAAATTCATAGACAGAAAGTCAAATGATGGAAAACAATACTTCATGCAACAGAAACCTCAAAAAAAGCAAGCGTAGCTATTCTGTTTGCAGACAATGTGAACTTCAACCCAAGAATGATCATAAGAGATAAAGAAGGCCACTACATACTAGTTAGGGTAAAACTTCAAAAAGAAGAGATAACAATCTTAAATATATGTGCACCAAATTCAGGAGCAACCAGCTATATAAAAAATATTACTAGAAATGAAAACTCAAATAAGCAATAACACAATTATAATGGAAGACCTTAACACACCATTGACACAAAGAGACAGATCAACTAGACAGAAACCAGCTAAGAACAGAACTGAATCACATTTGTGAACAAATGGACTTAGTGGGTGTGAACAGTGTTCCACCTAACAACATCAGGTTATACATTCTTCTCAGCTTGACTTGGGAAATTCTCTAATATAGACCACATACTAACATGTACAATATACTTAAGTAAATGCAAAAGAATCAAAATTATTCCATGCATATCACCTGATCATAGTTCCATGAAACTGGAAACTAATGAAAAAGAAACTGCAAAAACTCCTTAAATACATACAATTTAAATAAAACACTCTTAAACAATCACTAGGTTACAGAGAAAATTAAAGAAGAAATTAAACAATATCTACCAGGAAGTGAAAATACAAATACAACTTATCAGAACCTGTGGGATGCAATGAAAGCAGTCTTCAGAGGGAAATTTATTGCAGTAAAATCCCACATCAGGAAAACAGTACAAACAAATAAACAACCTGATGCTATACCTCAAACATCTAGAAAAAGAAGAGGCAGTCAATCCCAAAGCCAAAACCAAGGAAGAAATTATAAAGATCAGAGCACAAATTATTACAATAGAGACTAAGAAAACAATACGAAGAATTAACAAATTGAAGCATTGGTTCCAAAATTGATAAGCCCCTAGCCAACCTCATTTTTAAAAAGGGAAGAAAAAACTCAAGTTCATGCAATAAGGAATGAAAAGATTGAAATCACTACAGACCCTGTGGAAATACAGATCATTAATACCTACTTCAAAAATCTACTCTCATATGTTTGATAACACAGAAGAAATGGACAGATTCCTAAAAATGTATAAATTACCAAAGATGGATCAAGATGTAAAACTTCTGAGTAACCCAATTTTAATTAATGAAATTGAAAATAATGTAAACCTTACCAATCCTGATGGATTCACAACTGAATTCTACAAGAAATTCAAATACAAGACTTCAAAAATGCCAACAATCTTCCAACTCTTCAATGAAATTGAAAGGGAAGCAGTTCTCCTGAACTCACTCCTGGAAGCAAGTATTATCCTTATACCAAAACCAGAGAAAGACCCAACCAAAAAAGAGAACTATGGAACGATCTCCCTAATGAAGATAGGTGCAAAAATTCTTAATAAAATACTGACAAACATAATGCAGCAAATCATCCAAAAGATTATACACCATGACCAAGTGGGATTCATCCCAGAGATGCAGGAATGTTTCAACATATGCAAATCAATAAATGTAATTCACTGTCAGTAGAGCCAAGATAAGAATCACGTGATCATTTCAATAGATGCAGAAAAAGCTTTTGATAAGGTCCAATACTCATTCATGATAAGAACCTTACAGAAAATTGGGATAGATGGTCTTTACTTTAATCTGATAAAAGTCATCTATGACAAACCAATAGCTAGCATCATATTAAATGGTCAAAAACTGAACGTTTTTACTCTAAAATCAGGAACAAGACAAGGATGTCCATTAACACCACTCCTGTTCAGTACAGTGCTGGAAATATTAGCCAGAGCAATTAGACAAGAAAGAGAAATAAAAGGAATAAGGATATGAAAAGAAAAAGTTATATTATCATTATTTTCATGATTCTCTACCTAGAAGACCCCCCAAAACTCCATTGAAAGACTTCTATGTGTAATAACTAAATTCAGTAATGTAGCTGGATACAGTTAACACTCAAAAATCAATAGCATTCCTCTACACAAACAACAAACTCACTGAGAAATAAATAAGAGAAGCCACACCCTTTAAAATAGCATCCAAAACAATGAAATATGTAGGAATAAATCTAAAAAAGGAAGTAAAAGATCTATCTAGTGAATATTACAGTACTCTGAAAAAAGAAGTTGAAGAGCATCTCAGAAAATGGAAAGACCCTCCTTTTTCATGCATAGGAAGAACAAACACTGTGAACATGGCCATTTTCCCAAAATACCACAAACATACCCCACAGATCTAGAGAAATCCTTCCTAAAATTCACTTGGAACCAGAAGAGACCTAGAATAGCAAAGATAATTCTGGGCAACAAAGGCAAGGCAGGAGGCATCTCAATTCCTGACTTGAAGCTATACTACATAGCTACTGTGATAAAAATCAGCATGGTATTGGAACAAAAACAGACCTGAAGATGAATGGAATAGATTAGAACATCTGACCATAACTACATACACACTCAGGCCACCTTATCTTTGACAAAGGGGCCAAACACATTCACTGGAAGAAACATAGTCTCTTTAATAAGTGGTGCTGGAAAAACTGGCTCTCCATATGCCGAAAATGAAATCTTGATCCATGCCTATCACTATGCACTAAAGTAAGGTCAAAATGGATCAAAGATCTAAATATTAGGAGAGAAAATTCAGTGTGCCCAGAGAATCAGCCATGCTGGAACTTGGGGGACCAATCAAGAAAGCAGTGAGCCATCCTTCCTAGTAAGCTATGCAAGCCACGGACACACCAGATGGAGAATAAGTCAGTGTCTCCCATGAGCCTACTGGCATGTGGGTTGAGAATCATTCATCCCATGAGCTGCCCCCTCCCCTCCAGCAACTGGATGGTTTCAAGGTCAGCTGGAGTTGATAGCAACTAAAGTACATAAAGCAACTAAATGCTTGTGTTGTTTGGTTAATTATGCTGACCTGGGGCCGGAGGTCTGAGCATCTCTTGGGAGGATGTAATATATAACAAATATGGGGGGTTTCCTTCTATCTTGTCTTTGAAGGCTAATATTGTTTTCACTATTTTGCTTTGTTCTGATTAATAGTTTTACTCTATTCAATATTCTGTTTTGATTGGTTTTATATTGTTCTGTTTTTGGTCTGATTTTGCTATACCTGATTGAGTGGACAACTATTATAACAATAACAAGATATACTACAGTACCTATTATTGTTATCCCAGTATCCTGCTCTGAAGTTCTGTATCAATTTCACTGCATTGTCTTGATTGGCTTTGTTCTGTCTTGCTTTTTTGTATTTTACTATCTTTAAAATAAATTTTTTAAATCTAAATATTAAAACAGAAACACTAAATCTGCTGGGAAACACAGTAAGTAGAAATCTTGAAGACATAGGGGTAGGCAGAAAATTCATGAACAAAAATTAAACTGCTTGAGAAATACCAGAATCAACAACTGGAATCTTGTATTATTAAAATGTTTTTGCATGCCAAAAGAAATCTCCAACAGAGTAAAAAGTAAACCTACAAATTGGGAAAAAGTCTTATCCAACTGTCTTTCAGACAAAGGACTTCTCTCTAGAACATATAAGAAGTTTTAAAAAATCAGACTCCCAAAGAGCCAATCCAAAAATGGTCATCTGAGATGAATACACACTTCTCAGATGAAGAAATACAAATGGCAAATAAATACATGAAAAAATGCTTATTGGTCACTAGAGAAATGCAAATTAAAACCACACTAAGATTCTATCTCACTCCAGAAAACATGGCCAGGATCAAGAAAACCACCAATAACAAATGTTGGAGAGGCTGCGAGGAAAAAGGAACTCTTCTGCACTGTTGGTGGGAGTGTATACTGGTGCAACCACTGTGGAAATCAGTCTTGAGGTTCCTCAAAATTCTGGGATTGGAAATCCCATTTTACCTATTCTACTTCTGGGTCTGTTTTTATTCCAGTACAAGAAGAATTGAAAACATCATAGCACAGTGATATATGTGCACCCATGTTTATACCAGCACGGTTTGTAATAGCCAAATCTTAGAAACAACCTAGTTGCCCATCAACTAAGGAATGTATAAAAAAGATGTGGTACTTTTATACAATGGAGTACTACTCAGCTATAAAGAATGATCACATTGAGATATTTATAAATAAATGGATGCAACTTGAGACCATACTCAAGAGTGAAAAAAATCAATCTCACATGTGTAAATACATTACTGTCTCCCTAGTATAAGAAACAGTAAAGGTAAGTAACATACAGAACCTTCAGTAAATATTGTGAAATTGTACGAATCTACTCAAATGGAAAAAATAACCCAGAGAAAGGGAAAATAAAGGAAGGGAAAAGAAAAGAGTTACGAATTTGTACAAATAAACTTAAGATAGCTATGATTGTGCTCCTAATTCTATTAGTTCTTGGAACAAAACTGTTAACATTCACAGAATTAGATAAAGTTTGCATGTCTATATCTGGTAATCTGGGTAACTTTTGAAGATAACTATGCAAAATAGCATCCTTTGATATGTTCCTACTACCTTGTTTTGAAAGCCGATATTGTTATTGTTTTGGGCTCTTTGTTATTATTTGTCTCGCTTCTTGTTTTTCTTGTATCTTGTTTTGTTTTGTTTTTCTCTCTAATACAGAAAACATAGATGTACACACATAGGCTTATACATGCCTAGAAATTCTCCCAAAGAGTTTATAAGAACTGATTTTTTTTACATGCGATGGTATGAACAGCTACTTTGAGGAAAACGAGACATTACGGTAGCCATTGCTGATTTCCTACCATCTTGTTTTGAAGTCCAATAATGCTTTTATTCTTTGTTTTGATTGGTTTTAGTCTGTTTTCTATTATTTGATTGCAGTCTATGTGAAGGTATGGACAGCTATTTTGAAGAGAACAAGAGACATTATGATAGACCTTGTTGATTTTCCTGTTGTCTGGCTTTGAAGCCCCATAGTGGTTTTAGTCTGTTTTCTATTATTTGATTGCAATCTATGTGAAGGTATGGACAGCTATTTTGAAGAGAACAAGAGACATTATGATAGGCCTTGTTGATTTTCCTGTTGTCTGGCTTTGAAGCCCCATAGTGTTTTCATTCTTCTATTTTGATCAGTTTTATACTATTTTGTTTTGTTTGAATTTATTGTGTGTAATGTTATGGACAACTATTTCAAAGAAAACAAAAGACATTATGGTAACCACTGTAGATTTCCTGTTGTCTTGTTTTGAACTCCTGTTGCTTACATTGTTCTGTTCTAGTCTGCTTGTTTTGTTTTTTTCTCTTTAAAGGAAAGAAAAAACATGGTTATTTTTACACAATGTAGTACTACTCTCCCATAAAGAAGGATACACTTGAGATATTTTCTTTTTTAATTTTAAACAGGAAAATGTAAGAACAGTAAAACTGAGTTTCAAAAACAGCTAATAGAGTCACAATAATCAACACATTGCATATTTTTATATTCATAGCAGTGTACATGATATAGGCATGAAAAACTGTCCACAAAATTACTAAAAACTTCCCCCTCAATGAACCAAGAGAAACCAGCTGTCTAACTATCTTTTGTTTATATATGTTTTCCTTTTCCCTTTCTTCCTTTCCCCTTTCTCTCATCACAGTTTGTTTTTTCTTTTAAATAGTTTCTTCCCTATTCACAATACCTGTTGCACAGTCAGTGGAGCTTGCCTCGCTGGTTCCACTCCATGTTATGGAGCCTCCTCCTGCCAAGGGTTTTTGGCTCACCAACCCCTGATCTCAGGAGGACTACGACCTAAGCTCAATCATGATTCGCCTGACTCTAAGACATGCCCAGCACAGCGTGGGACCAGGTCGATGGGAGCATGTCCAGCTCCAGGTCTCCACGCAGCACAGTGCAGGACCAGCTCCAGCCCTCCAGCCACGCTTTTTTCCCCTTTTTCTTCTTTCTTTCTTTCTTTCTTTCTTTCTTTCTTTCTTTCTTTCTTTCTTTCTCTTTCTTTCTTTCTTTCTCTCTCTCTCTCTCTCTTTCTTTCTTTCTTTCTTTCTTTCTTTCTTTCTTTCTCTTCTTTTTATTTTTCCTCGCATTCTTCCTGGGTCGTGAGAATCCCTCTGTTTTCATTTGGTCTTCTCCATGGTGTTAAATTCTAGCATGTGAGTTGTTTTTCTCAGAGAGGCTCTCTACCGTGCTACCTATCAATCCACCATCTTAGCTCCCTTTGCTGTTTATTTATACTTGGGTTTCTCATATAATAGAAACCATGTAATATTGAAGCTTGTGTGTCAGATTTATTTCACGTAACAATATGGTCTCAAGATGTATCCATTCCACAACAAATGACTCAAGTTTATCTTTTTTATGGCATAGTAGTACTTCATTGTGTATAAATATTACATTTTCTTTTTTTTTTTCCTTTGAGAAAGAGTCTTGCTATATACTTCCAGCTGTCCTTAAATTCACTATGTTGCCCAGGCTGGCTTTGAACTCATGGCAATCCTAGTACCTCAGCCTCTCTGGTGCTGGCATTATCGACATGTGCCACCATGCCTCACTGGTCACATTTTCCTTATCAACTCATCTGTTGATGGAAATATGAGCCACTGTCAAGATTTAGCTATTATGAGTTCTGCCACTATGAACATGAGTATGCATGTGTTACTGTATGATTATTTCCTTAGTTCTTTGTGGAAGATATCTTACAATTGGAATAGCTAGATTAAATAGAATTTCTAATTTTAGTTATTCAAGGAATCTCCATATTGATTTCCATAATAGTTTTACTAGTATACACTCCCACCAATGAAGAAAGTTGCCTTTTTCCCCAGAAACCTTATCAGCATTTATTATTGGTTGATTTCTTAATGATAACCTATCTTTCTGGTATAAGATGGAACCTCAGTGTTCTTTTAATTTGCTTTTATTTTTTATTTTATTTAAAGAGAAAAAAAGTAAAACAGAAAAAAGGGTAGAAACAATACAAAAGGTAAAAAAACAGTAAGAAATCACTAGTTGATAAATTACATATTGTCTTCTTAGATATAGTTGTTCAACTTACAAAATTAAAGCATACAAAGTGGACATTCATACAGTGAAGCTGCAGACAATTCTGTTCAAAGATCCAACAAGAACTTAGCAACATGGTTATCAATCCTACACACTTAAATATACATGCAGTTATATCCTTTAAAGCACTTTCCTTTCCTCCTTTTGCTTTTTAAGTCCATTATCTGTTTAGTTATATCATGTTTCAGCTTGCCCCAGTAACTTACTGATCTGTTTTGTTGTTGTTATTTACTTTTTTAAAATTTTATTTTATTTTATTTTTTAATTTTGAATGTAGTAAAATACAGCAGAATAAGATGGAACAAAGCCAATTGAGACAGTGTAGTGACATTGGTACAGAACTTCACAGCAGATTTCCGGGATATCACTAATAAGTACAATACTATATCTTGCTTTCTTCACAATAGTTGTTCTTTAAATCAGGTACAGCAAAATTGAAGAAAATAATGAATTTATAAAAACAATATTGAATAGAGCAATACCATTAATCAGAACAGAGCAAAACAGTATAAAAATATTTGCCTTCAAAGAGATGGTAGAAGGAAATTCCCCCTTATTTGCTATATTGAATATAGTCAACCTCACAAGAGATTCAGATCTCTGGCTCCCACTTGCTAAAGGTTGGGGGAGTGGATGTTTGGTTCTTAGCCCATGTGCCAGTAGGCTCACAGCTGCTTACCAGAGCAGCAAGCTAGCTGATGGTTTTCCCAGCACCCCAAATTCCAACATGGTGTGGATTTCAGGAGACACTGATGGTTCTCTCCCTGGAGCAGCCGCCACTGGCCAGGCCATAGCCTCTTACCAGAGCAGTGTGCTGGCTGCTTGTTTTCCCAGTGCCTCAAGTTTCAACATGGTGCAGATCTCAGGAGATGCTGATGGTTCTCCCGCTGGAGCTTGCCAGGCCATAATTTGCTTTTCTCTAGTGGCCAATGATGTTGGACATTTTTTCATGTATTTATTTGTTGCTTTTCTCTAGTGGCCAGTGATGTTGAACATTGTTTCATGTATTTATTTGTTGTTTGTACTTCTTCATCTCAGGGGTCTTCATCTATTGCAGGGGTCCTTTTTTTTACATTGGGTCTTTAAATTTAGGAAACCTAACTTTTTTTTAGTTCTTCATATATTCTAGATATTAGACCTTTTTGTCTTCACTCTATTAGTAGTTTCTTTTGCTGTGCTGAAACTTCAATTTCATGTGATGCTATTTGTTGGTAAAGTTTTGCTTATACCTATGTCTTCAAAAATTTACCTATTTTGTCTTCCAGTGGAGTAAGCATTTGTCTTTTACCATTTAGACTGTTGATCATTTTTATTTTATTTTGGTACATGGTGTGCTATGTTCAGTCTTTGGCATGTGGATATCTCATTTTCCCAGCACCAATTGCTAAAGAGGTTATCTTTCCTCCAGTGAAACAATTTGGCCCTGTTATCAAAGATAAGGTGCCAAGTGTGCCTACAACTTTTTCTTTATCTTCTATTCTGTTTTATTGATCCAGAAGCCTGCTTTTGTCAACACTATGCTGTTTTTATTATTATAGCTTTGTAGTATAACTTGAAGTCCAGGATTATGATGCATCTGCCTTTATCCTTATTGCCCAAAATTGCCTTTGCTGCTCTAGGTTTCTTCTAGCTCCATACAAATTTTAAGATTTTTTTCTCTAGTTTTTTGAGGAATGCTATTGGTATTTTGATTGGGAATGTATTAAGTTTCTATAAAATTTTTGGAAGTATGACCAATTTGACTGAATGGTTCTGCCTATCCATGAATGGGGCATCTCTCCATTTTCTGATATCTTCTTCAGTGTCCTTTTTAAGAGTACTATATTTTTTATTGTGCAAGTGTTTTATTTCCTTGGTTAGATTAATTCCTTAAGTTATTTCACTTTTGTGATGCCATCATGAATGGTATTCTTCCATAATATTTGTTATGGTGAGTTTATTATTGGTGTAGAGGAAAGCTACTGATTTATGAGTGCTGAGTTTTGTTTCCTGCTTTACTATTGAATTTGATTATTAGTGCTAGGAATCTTGATGAGTTTGGGAGTATCTTCTATGTAGAAGATCATGTCCTCTGGAAATAATGATAGCTTCTTTTCTTTCCTATCCATATCCATTTTATTTCTTTGTCTTATTTAATTGCTGTGACTAAAGTTTTGAGAACATGAGAAGTGATAGAAGAAATCCATGTCTTGCTCCTGATTTTAAAAGGAAAGCTTTTAGTTCCTCTCAAGTTATCATCAGATGTTGGCTATTGATTTTTTCATAAATGTCTTTTATCAGATTGAGGTAAAGACCTTCTATATGTATTTTCTTCAGGTTTTTTTTTTTAATCATGAATGGCTGTTGGAATTTGTCAAATGTTTTTTATGTATCTGTTGAGAAGATTATGTGATTTTTGTCCTGGTTCTGTTAATATGGTATATTGTATTTATGGATTTTCATCTGTTGAACCATCTCTGCAACCCTGGAATGAATCTTACTTGGTCATGATGTATTATCCTTTTGATGCTTTGCTGCATTCTGTTTGCCAGTATCTTAATGATGATTTTTTCAAATGTGTTCATTAAAGATATTGGACTGTGGTTCTCTTTTTCGCTTGTGTCGTTTTCTGGTTTTGGAATCAGGGTGATTCTTGCTTCCAGGAATGAGTTTGGGAGTAGTGCTTCCTTTTAAATTTCATTAAAGAGTTTAAGGAGTATTGATCTTAGGTCTTTTCTAAAGTTCTTGTAGAATTCAGCAGTGAATCTGTCAGGCCCTAGGCTTTTCTGAGTTGGCAATCTTCTTTTATTACTTCTTCAGTTTCATTGACTGATACTGGATTATTCAGGATTTTTATATCTTCTTGGCTCTGCCTTGGTAGTTCATATGTATCTAGAAAAGTGTCAATTACTTCTGAATTTTCCATTTCATGAGAGTACAGGATCTAAAAGTACTAATGGTGATTTTGTGGGTTTTGACAGACTCTATTGTTATTTTGCCTGTTTAATTTCTAATTGCATGAATTTGGGTCTTTCCTTATTTAGTAAGATTGGCTAATGGTTTGTACATTTTGTTTCATATTTGAAAGAACCAACTCTTCAATTCACTGATTATTTGCATGGCTATTTTAGTCTTACTTTCATTTCTGCTCCCATCTTTATAATTTCTTTCCTCATACTAACTTTGGTTTTGAATTTTTCTTGTTTTTCTAGGAACTAAAGGTTGTTGATTTGAACTTGCTATTTTCCTGGTTTAGGAATTCACCACTATAAACTTCTCTCTTAGGACTGCTTTTATTGAGTCCTGTAGGTTCTTGTATATCATAATGGTAATAACACTTGGTTGTATGAACTGGCCAGTTTATTCTTTAAATCTATTTCTGTCCCATTGCTTATTCAAGAGGGTATTATTTAATTTCCATATGTTTGCATAGTATCTGTGTTGTCTATTGCCAATGTCTAGTTTCATTGCACTATGATTTGATAATATGCATGAGATAATTTTGATTTTTTTGCATTTACTTAAGCATGTTTTATGGCCAGTATGTAATCTACTTTTTTATTTTAAAGAGGGTAAAATTAAACACAACAAAACAGAACAAATCAGGACATGAGAAAGCAATGTAAGTGACATGAATTTCAAAGCAAGACAACTAGAGATCTTCACAATCTATCATATTGTCTCTTGTTTTCTTCCAAATAGTTGTCCATATCTTCACATACAGAGAATTCACACAAAACAACATAGTATAAAACTGATCCAAACAGAATGAGGAAGGCATTTTAGGTCTTCAAGATCAGACAATAGGACACTCAATAATGACTGTCATAGTGTCTCTCATTATCTTCAAAATAGCTGTCCATACTTTCATATATGTTGAAATTAGACAAAACAAAACAGGCTAAAATCACTCTGGACAAAGAATAATAGTATTGGTGGATTTCACATCATGATGCTACAGGATCAGCACTGGGTCCTGTAGTGTCTCTTTTTCTTCAAAATAGTTATTCCAAAAGTCCCATGGGCTGCTGAGGAGACTGTGTATTCTGTTGTCAGAAAGAAAACTCTATAGATACTTATTAAGTCCATTTTTCAAAGATTTGGTTCAACTTTGATATTTCTTTGTTGATTTTTTTCCACTTCATCTATCCATTTGTGACACTGGAAATTGTTCTCCCATTACAGTTGTATTGGTGTTTATCTGATTTTTCATGTTCATTGGTATTTGTTTTGTGAGGATGGGTGTGCCAATATTTGGCACATATATGTTTATAATCATAATTCTTCATATTGAATTTTTCCCTTAACCAATATGTAGTGATCTTCTTTGAGTTTTCTAATCATTCCTGGTTTGGAATCCACTTTTTCTGAAATTAGTATAGCCATGCCTGCTTTTTTTCTGAGCTCCTCTTGCATGGAATATTTTTTCCATCCTTTGATTTGTAATCTGTGAATTTCTTTTTTAACAAAATGTGTTTTTTGTATACTATGTATTGTTGTATTTTCTTTCTTAATCCATTCTTCTGGTCTGTGTCTCTTGTTTGGAGAATTGAAATCATTCACATTGAGAACTATTACAGTGGTATTGATTTAATTCTGTCATTGCTTTGTTTTCCTGGTGATGGTTCCTTCATTTTTTCCCTTATGCTTAGCTGCACATTCCACCAGGTGTATTCATTCTTATTTATTGAGAATGCTGTCTTCATTGCCTCTTTTTAGGATATCCTTGAGCATTTTTTTATAATGCTGGTTTGATGCTCATTAATTTCTTGAGGTGCTCCTTGTCATGGAAATACATTATTACTCCATCAGTTTTGAAGGAAAGTTTTGTAGTTTTGTAGTTTAGGATACATACATTGCAGTTGGAAGTTCTTGTTTGGGGGGCTTGAAACAAACACTTCTCTCTATGCTTTCTAGACTTTAAGGTTTATGTAGAGAAGTCAGCTATAACTTGAATCAGTTATCTGATATCTTTATATGTGATTAGTTGCCATTCTCTAACAACTTTTAAAATTTTGCCTCTGTGAATTTTAAGTATAATTTGGAATATCATGTGGAATTTTAAGTATAATGTGTCACAGAGAGGGTCACTTTTGGTCATGGCTATTTGGGGTTCCATATGTCTCCACTTATCTCTCCTAAAATTTGGGGAGTTTTTGACATTGTTTTTGTGAACACATTTTTATGCCATTTGCACTGCTTTCTGACTTTTCACTTATTCCAATTATTTTTAGATTAGTTTTATTTGCATTATCTAGCAGGTTTGTGATCCATTTCTTCATGTTCTTTTATTGTTTTTAAGGTTTTTTTAGTAGGTGGTCTTTGAAAGCATTGTTGCCACATAGTTCTGACATTCTTTCCTCACATTGGTGGCTTCTGTTGCCCACATATTTGATATTATTTTTGACCTGGATTTCTGATAGAAAACTTTTCATGAACTCTAATTGTTTGGCAAACTGGTCATTCATATTTAATACCATTTTGTTTAGCTCAGCTAGCATTTTATTAGTGTCTTCTGAGAGGTCCTGCGTCATTTTGGTTAATACTTCCATTTATCTGTTTATTAATATCTTCTGCGATCCTGTCAAGTACCTCTCTGATTTGTTTTCTAACCTCCTCTAATATCCTTTCAACTAATGTGGATGTGTGGCTTATGCTATTCTCTCCCTCAGTGCTTTCTGGATTAGCTTCAGTGAAGTTGAGAGTTTTGGAAGTCATTTTGTTTGCTTGTATTCTCATGGGTCTATTTCTGTTTGTTTTGTTTTGTTTTGTTTTGTTTCATACTGAGGTTTGTGGATAAAGACTTTGTGGCTAGTGCAGAAATGTCTTTAGATGCTTTTCACTGATGTACTTTGAGCATGACTAACTATAATCCTTTGCCACAGCGCCAAAATCTGGCCACTTTAGCTAATTCGGGAGGGAATGATGCAGGGTATTTAGCCCAACAAACAAGTTCTCTAAGAATGTCCACCAGTGTTGTTAGAGGAACATGATAACCAGTGCACTACGGAAACTCCTTTCTTGTATTGTACATGTCACAAATGTAATCTGAGTGTTAGCCTACAGAAAAATAGTGACCATTCTGTAACCCTGTTAGAGTCAGCTACAGTATTATCATCTAAGACAAACTGGATATTAATAGTCCATAGAACCAATTATGTACCACCCTTAATCCTAGAGGAGAAATCCACAATTCTGATGTAGACATTGAGACAAACCAGGTATTGATTTACAACCAATATGTACCAAATAAAACTGCTATACCTCTGCTAAAAATAGAAAATAATTTAACAATAACTTTACAGTAAATTATCCAAAGATTTAAAAGGCTTTATGGTCATAATATTAAAGGTATAGGATTCAAGAGTTAAAGAATGCAAGAGGAAATCTTTGAAACCTTAAACTCTACAATAAGAGGAGGAGGAAAAAGGAGTAGTACAAAGGATCCTATTTGAGAGTAGGATATTTACAGAATTAGGTAAAGGTAGGATAAAAACCTGATGAGAAATAGAATATAAAAGAAAAACAGAGGCGTAAACTGCCTGGAACCTAACATGTGAGCACTCCCTGCAACCAGGAACATTGCAGAAGCCCGCCTCAGGTGTAAGCTGCCTGGAACCTCCCCTGTGGGTCCTCCCTGCCACCAGGAAAAATTGAAGGCTGCATCAGATGTAAACTGCCTGGAACCTCTCCCGTAGGCTGCCCTGACACCAGAACATCCAGTAAGCCTGCCCTGGGCATAAGCTGCCTGGACCTGGGAACATTGTGGAAGTCTGCATCAGGGGTAAGCTGCCTGGAACCTCCCCCATGGGTCCTCCCGGCCACCAGGAAAAATTGAAGGCTGCATCAGCTATAAGCTACCTGGAACCTCTCCTATAGGCAGCCCTGCCACCAGAACATCCAGGAAGCCTGCCTTAGGCATAAGCTGTCTGGAACCTCCCCTGTGGGTCTGCCATGCCACCGGGAACATTGTGGAAGGCCACCACAGGAAGAAAACAGCCCTAGACTGCTTCTGTTGGGCCCTCCCTGCCACTGGGAGCATCAGAAGACTTGAGCAGGCTCCAGTCAGTTTGAAAAAACTTGGAACATAGCTCCCAGGTGGCAAAAATTGGACTACAGTGGATTAACTGTGTCAGTGTGGGGAATATGCCCCTAAAATAAAAGTGTACAGGGGATAAATAGGGCTAGTAGTAAAACCCCCTCCAACTAACTGTGAGACCTTGGTGAGTCTGAAAAGAGTGTGAGAGATCCCCTCCTACACATAGAAAACATCAGGCAGAGTGAAAATGACAAAACGAAAAAGCAAAATTCAGTCTCAAACATATAGTACACCAGAAGCAAGTATAAGAAACACTGAAATAGAGGACCCCAAAAGTAACACTCTGGGAATCTCTGAAAAGATAATGAGTGAAATTAAAAAAAAAAACAAATCCAGCAGGCTATAGAGGAAATCAAATTAGAAGTACTCTCCCATGAATAGATAGAAATAACAACTTTAGTAAATGAGTTGTTGAATGCAGCTATAGAAGAACTAGAGAAAAAAGTACATGAGCATGGGAAACTGATTGAAACTTTGAATGAACAATATAGAAAAAAAGCAGAATTCATGAAACAAACTCAAAGACACATCCAAGAAACAAAAAATTCTATTGAAAGCATGCAAAACTGCTTAAAGGAAGCTGAGGATAGGATTTGGACCTTGAGGACAGGTTCACAATTAGTGATCAGGAAAGGATAGAACTTTTAAAAATAACAAAGCAGCATGAAATGTCAATCCAGAAGCTTCATGATGATGCCAAGAGCAACAATATAAGAATAATGGGCATTAGTGAAGATACAGGAATGCAGACAAATGACATACATAATGTATTTACAAAAATAATAGCAGAAAATTTCCCAAACATGGGGAAAGAATCTGACATGCAGATAAGCGAGGCTTATAGAACACCAAACAATCACAATCAACATAAATCTACACCCAGACACATAATAATTAAGGTCTCAGACATACAGCATAACAACAGAATTTTAAAAGCTGTCAGAGAAAAGACACAACTCACATATCAAGGAAAGCCCATTAGAATCATGGCAGACTTTTCAGCACAAACACTCAAGTCAAGAAGACCTTGGGGTGAGGTATTTCAAGCCCTGAAAGAGAACAGCCTTCAACCCAGACTGATGTACCCAGCAAAACTTTCATTCAAATTTAATGGAGAAACAAGATACTTCCATGACAAAGAACAACTGAAGAAATTCACATCCAACAAACTAAGCCTGGTTCATTCCAGGAATGCAGGGATGGTTTAACATACACAAATCAATAAATGTAATACACCACATCAACAGAGCCCAAAACAAAAACCACATGGTCATCTCAATAGATGAAAAAAAAAGCTTTGAACAAAGTCCAACACATGTTCATGATAAAAAACCTGTCAGAAACTCAGAATACACGGCATCTACCTCAACCTTATAAAAGCCATCTATGACAAACCAACAGCCAACATTATACTAAATGGACAAACACTGAAAGCTTTCACTTTAAAATCAGGAACAAAACACGGATGTCCGCTATCACCACTCCTTTAAAACATAGTTCTGGAAACACTAGCCAGGCCAATCAGACAAGAGAGAGAAATAAAAGGAGTAAAGATAGGAAAGGAAGAAGTTAAATTATCACTATTTGCAGATGACATGATACTCTATATAGAAGACCCAAAAATCTCCATTAAAAGACTGCTAGAGGTAATAAACAAGTTCAGCAGTGTAGCTGGATACAAATTCAATGCTCAAAAATCAATAGCATTCCTGTACACAAACAAAAAACTCACTGAGAGAAAAATTACAGAAATATCGCCCTTTACAATAACATCTAAAAAAATGAAATACTTAGGAATCAACCTAACTAAAAATGGAAAAGACCTATATGCTGAAAATTATACTATGCTGAAAAAAAGAGATTGAAGAGGATATTACAAAACGGAAGGACATTCCTTGCTCTTGGTTAGGAAGAACCAACATTGTGAAAATGGCCATACTTCCAAAACTGTTATACAGATTTAATGCAATCCCAATCAAAATACCATTGACATACTTCACAGATCTAGAGAAAACAGTCCTAAAATTCATTTGGAAACAGAAGAAACCTAGAATAGCAAGGGCAATTCTAGGCAAGAAAAGCAAGGTAGGAGGCATCTCAATTCCTGACTTGAAACAGTACTATAAAGCCACAATGATAACATCAGCTTGGTCCTGGCAAAGAAAAAGACCTGAGGATCAATGGAACACATTAGAAGATGCAAGCACCACTACAAAGACACTCAGCCACCTGACATTTGACAAAGGGGCTAAATATGTCCACTGGAAGAAGGATAGTCTCTTTAATAAGTGGTGTTGAAAAAATTGGCTCTCTACATGTCGAAGGCTGAAACTAGATCCATGCATATCACCATGCACAAAACTAAAGTCTAAATGGATCAAAGACCTCAATATTAAAACAGAAACACTAAATCTACTGGAAGACAAGATAGGTAGAAGTCTTGGAGACATAGGGGTAGGCAGAGAATCCACGAACAAAACACAAACTGCATGGGAAACACTTCAAAAAATCAACAAATGGGATCTCACATTATTGAAAAAATTCTGCACTTCAAAGGAAATCACCAACAGAGTGAAAAGAAAACCAACAGAGTGGGAAAGAATTTTAACTAGCAACCCCTCAGACAAAGGACTTGTGTCCAGAATATATAAAGAATTGAAAAACATCAAGCCCCCTAAATTGAAAGACCCTCTCCAAAAATGGGCATCTGAGATGAACACACAGTTCTCAGATGAAGATATACAAATGGCAAATAAATACATGAAGAAATGTTCACCATCACTGGTCATTCGAGAAATGCAAATTAAAACAGCATTGAGATTCCACCTTACTCCAGAAAGAATAGCTACCATCAAGAAATCAACTGATAACAATGTTGGCGAGGCTGTGGGGAAAAAGCAACACTGCTCCACTGTTGGTGGGAATGTAGACTGGTTGCAACCATTATGGAAATCCATATGGAGAATTCTCAGAAGACTAGGATTGGAAGCCACATTCAATCCAGCTATTCCCCTCCTGGGTATTTTCCCAGAAGAACTGAAAAGTTCATATCACTGTGATATATGTGCACCCATGTTCATAGCTGCACCATTTGTGATAGCCAAATCCTGGAAACAACCAAGATGCCCATCAACTGCAGAGTGGATGAAAAAGATGTGGTATTTTTATACTATGGAATATTACTCAGCTATAAAAAAGGATGATCTTGAGACCTTTATAAGCACATGGAGACAAGTTGAGACTATCTTCATTAGTGAAATAAATAAGAATCATATTTATAAATATCATATTGTGTCTCTAGTGAAAAAGTAAATAAGAACTACAAGTGTAGTAAAACCAAAATATACAATTGCTATTGTAAAAAAGAGAGGACAAGAAAGGGCTCTAAGGGATATAACTGCACGTATGTTTGAGTGTGTAAAATAGATGACCATATTGCTGAATCTTTGTTGGATCTTTAGGTGGAACTGTTTGCAGTCTTACTGTTTGACTGTGTACTATGTGTCCTTTAACTTTGTAATTTGAACAACTATATCCAAGATGACAATATGTAATTTATAAACTAGTGATTTTTTAGTGGGTTTTTTCTCTTTTTCTTTTTTTTTCTTTCCTTTAGAATTTTGTATTGTTGCTACCCTTTTTTCTGTTTTGCTTTTTTTTCTCTTCTCTTTAAATAAAATTTTAAAATGTATAATTGCTATTGTAAAAAAGAGGAAATATTAAGTGTTATAAAAGATACAACTGCAAGTATATTTAAGTGTGTAGGATTGATAACCATGTATCTAAGTTCTTGTTAGATTGTTGAACAGATCTGTTTGCAGTCTCACTGCTTGAGTTTCCACTTTATGTGCTTTGATTTTGTAACTTGAACAACTATTTCTAAAAGAACAATGTGTAGTTTATCAACTAGTGTTTTCTTACTGTTTAACTTTTTTTGAAATTCTGTAATATTTCTATCCTTTTTCTGTTTTTTCTCTTTAAATAAAAAAAGAAAAGAAAAACAGGGAGAAAAGGTAATTATGCAAAGAATAAGAGTAAGACAGAAAAAATTAAAGGGAAAATTAAGATGAGAAAGAGGAAAAGTAAAGAAATAAAGAGAGATAAGAAACAAGGAAGAAGAGCAATGCAAAATTCCCCAAGTTTTAATAAACTAGTAAAGAAGAAAGGAAGAAAGGAAAGAAAAGAAAATAGAAACAAAAAACTAAACTAAAAACAATTCACACACACTCACCAAAAAAAAAAAAAAAAACAGGAGAAAAATAAATTTCTCTGATTTCAAATGTGTGGTTTTCTTCACGGGTCTAAAATCTGGGACAATGTCCATGTTCATGCTCAGACTAGTAAATAAAGAAAGCAGTCAGACCCCAGACCAGCACTGGATGAAGGTGCCAGCAATCAATAGGATTAGGGTGATGGCACCAATTCTGTGACTTTCAAATCCACAGCAATTCAGGCTAAGCTTTCTCTCTGGCCATGACAGGGGCAGAGAGGTAGGGCCTGTATCCTTTAACACATTCCTGCCAGTTTATACATGACTCTTCCTTCAATTGTCTTAAATCACACCAGTGGTACATGCATAGTGTCTCATGGGTGTACCACTGGTGATACAAATGGATTTAATCACTTTTATTGATCCTTTTAGTAATAAAATTAAGTTAGAGTCTACTGACACCAAGACTTACCAATTAAATCAGAATTTTGTAACAATGAGAAATATGAGTCGTGAACATGTTAAAACTTTCAGGGAGTCTGTGGTCAGCCTTACCATGGCTTGCTGACCAGAGCTGTCTCCCATAGCTATCCCTCACCTAGTCAATGTGGGAAGCCCAGAACTGAAGCCATCCTATGGCTGCTCTGAATTCCAGGTTCAAACCACCAAGCCCTCCCCAGAAATGGCATCCAACCAAGCACTCTCTCCAGGATATATGGTGGACACTTGGGTTGGGGTCATTTACCAGTTGTTACTGCCCCATGGCATTCACAGGTCCATCCAACACTGTTTCTCCTGGAAGTCTCTGTTTTGTTTTGTTTTTATTTTTGTTTTGGGGGAGATACCAGGGATTGAACTCACAACCTCACGCTTGCCAGGCAGGCACTTATGCCACTGAGCTAAATCCCTGGCTCCTCCTGAAGTTCACTGAAATGCCCCACTTTCACTTTGTCTCCATAGATTTGATCTTCCATTTTCATGAACCATGTGTGGAGAGTTGGGGAGAAAGTGTAGATTCCCTTCTTTTTTCTTTGTTATGTTGTCTTTTTAATTTCTTTGTAAGTTTTATTTTTCTTCAGTTCCTTCCTGCTTCCTGGGGGATCTACTTTCTTTTTTTTTTTTCCTTCCCCAAGTTATGATTTTCTCATGTCTGGAATTTCACAGAGGCTGAGATGTTGCTTAGCACCCCACAATTTTCCCAGATGTCTTCTGTGCTGCACTGTGTTCCACTGGATCATCTCTCCCTATGAAATGTACCACTTATCTTAGTTATTATAGTTTTATAATAAGTTGTGATTTCACTAAAAGTATAGTCTGTCTTGGGAGAGAATTGTCAAATTTCATATAGAGAGATTACAACTGATTTTCTTATTGAATTCTTCAAGGTGGCAAAATTACATCAATCAATTCATTTTCTTGAGTTAAACCAACTTTACACTTTTAGAATGACTCCAACTTGGCTATTACATTTTTAAATATGGCTGGTTTTGATTCACTAACTTCTCGGGTTTTTCAAGATAGGGTCTCACTAAGTTGCCCATGCTGGGCTCAAACTTGTGGTTCTCCTGCCTCAGCCATCCAGACTGTTGGGATTTCAGGCATGTGCCATCATGCCTGACTTCAGTTTGCTAATATTTTGTTTAGGATTTTTACAGTGATGCCATAAATGAGATTGACCTGTAATTTGTCATAGTTGCCTTGTTGAGTTTTGTTAGCAAGATTATGTTACCTTCATAAAATTAATGGGGAAGATAGTGAGACCCTGTCTCATAAAACATAGTAGGGAAATGGTCCCTTTTCCTATTATCTGAATAAGTTCATATAAATTTGGAATTATTTCATTCTTGAATGTTTGATGGGACTCATTGGTAAAAGCTACTTGGACCTGGGGTTTCTCTTTACCAGAGGATTTTAATGATAGAGTCAATGTATCTAATGTTTGTTAGAAAACTCAGGTTTTCTCTTCTTTCTAGAGTCAGTTGGTTAGCATCTTCTTAACTCCATACCAGCTCTCCCCAAACAACTTCTACACATGAGCTGAAACAGATTACACAACTCCTTTATGTAAAACATTTACATGACTTTAGCTTTCATTTTAAAACTAAAACAAGGGGCTGGGGATTTAGCTCAGTGGCATAAGCACCTGCCTTGCAAGCACGCAGTTGTGAGTTCGATCCCCGGTACCGATAAAAATTTAAAAAAAAAAAAAACTTCAATAAAACTAAAACAAAAACTACTTGCCTTGACTCAGTACATTGCATGACCAGGCTCCTGCCTAAGTGGCCTAACTCTCATTGTTCCACTCTCGTTTTGCTCACCGTGCCTTCCTGCTGCTTCACAGTACAGAACCAAGCTTGTTCTTGCCTAGAGGCCTTCAATACGCTGTTTTTTCTCTGTAAAATGCTCTTCTTCCCAACTGAAACAACACTAGCCCCTTCTTCTTCTCCTTTTCTTTTCATTCCCCTCCCCGTACCCTTCACTTTAATCTCCTCTTTCTCCTCCTTCTCCTTCTTTTTATCCTTGCAGTACTCAGACTGAACCCAGGGCTTTTGCACTGACATATATCCCTGGGCACTTTGTTGTGTGAGGGAGTGGTGAATATGTATGTGTATGTGTTCGGGTCATTTTATTTTGCTTTGTTTTTATGCTTTTTTGAGACAGGATTCCAAAAATTGCTAAATTACCCTCTCCAGGATTAAACTTGTAACTTTTATGTCCCACTCTCCCAAAGAGCTGAGATTACAGTCATATGCCACCACACCTGACTCTTCTCATTCTTTATATCTCTGCTTAAATGTCACCTCTTCAAAAAGTCTTTTTTGGCCACTCCATCAGAAGTAGATTCTTTTTTTTTTCCTTTACAGCACTCAATCATAACTTTCACTAGTTTTCATTCTTTAATTTACTTAGCCTCCTCTATTTCTTTCTCCGGATTGTAATACCTTTGAGGCATGAGCATCAACTATCTCACTTACTATCAGGCTTCTAGCATCTAGTCCCATACTTGGAACATTGTAAGTGCTCAGTAGTTTTAAAAATACTAAATAAGCCCAATCTGAACTATGACATGGTCGGTGATACAGCTTTGTTAGGGTTGAGTGAGGACATAAGTAAATCATCCCCAATGCATTAGTAGAGACAGAGACTAAAGGCAGAGAAATTTCAAGTGGATTTGATATTCAAGAACAATAAACCAGAATTAAAGATGGGCCTTGAATGCAATTAAGGAATGTTGCCTTTATACTAAAGGCAATTGAAACCCACTGAAAGTCTGGCAGGAAAAGACAGGCTTTGATGGCTAATTAGTAGGTGAGGCAGAGCTAAAATTTGAGTCCTTCCCTTTGATTCCTCTGTATTGAGCTATCTAAGTAACAAGACCTGGGCTAAAACTACAAAACCACAGTGGTTAAGATATTAGAGTCCAAACCCAGGTGGCCTGTTTAGAGTCTGATACCTTAACCGCTGCAACTCCATCATTTCTCAACTGTGTGGCCTTGAACCCAGTTGCAATGTCTGTACAAAGGAAATAATGAGTACTTAAGTCATCAGAATCTTTTGAGGATTAAATGGGACAGTATATAAGGACTGAGTGCAGTGTCTGTCACATACTAAGTGCTCAGAAAATGGTGGCTATTGCAAACCACATGTGTCCTCTTTTGGCAGCACTTTCTTTTTTTTTCTTCTCTTTTGTATTGAGCATATTTTGTATGAAAATACTAAACAGTAAGATTAAATAGATTAAAAGGTTATCTTAAAAATAGTACCATTATCTGGGTGCTGTGGCATATGCCTATAGTCCCAGCTATTTGGAAAGTTGAGGCAGGAAGATCACTGGAGCCTAGGAGGTTGGAGTCAGCCTTGGTTAGGTATTGAGACCCTGTGTCCAAAAATAAAGGAAAGAAAGGAGGACACATAGTTTTAGAAACATCCTAGAAGGGCTATCCAGTCTCACTTTTTGGATCCTACATCTCCTCTAAAGGTGTGCCTGTGGATTTCCACCAACAGAACCTCCCCCTTGTCTCCTGAATGCCCTCAGATACATTAGAAATAGGTGCAACCATCTTGTATTTGGTGCCATCTTTTTAAAAATATTACAACCATTGGGATCCAAGATGAAAGAGAAAATCTTTTCATTTTAATAATAAAATTTTAGGTGCTGGTGATATAGCTCAGTGGCACAGTGCCTGCCTGGCAAGTATGAAATCATAAGTTCATTCCCTATACCGCCTCCCCCAAAAAAACAAATCCAAAAATAAAAATAAAATTTTATAACCTCTACTCATTTTCTTGTTAAAAGGTAAGAAGTACACAAAGAAAGTTTCCTTGCTAAAGAATTAGCTTCAAAGCAGGTTGGATCTTCAGAAACTGCTCATGTGAACAAGCTCAATTTCACACTCTGTACTTCTGATCTTTAAGATTCAAGAAAGTATATCCAACAGGAAACAGTTATTTTGGGCCAGTGCCACATCGGTCTGCTTTATGTTTCTCAAACGTAGATGCAGACGGAAACTGTCAAACTGGCTCAATCTCAAACTCCTCAGCATGAGCATTGTTGCTCACTGAGTTGCAGTGCCCTTACTGGCCCATCCGGTATATAAAACACTAAAAAACACAGCCCATTGTTTGTATTTCCCCTTGCCTGGAGATGCCTGTCTCCAGTGTTGAGTGGCCTAGATACTTTCTAAGTGAAAACTTCTTCACCTAGGACCCATGGATGAACTATAGGGAGTCGATGTGCTCACTGATATTGTGTGCTCATTTTGATGTAAATGTGCTTTCATCGAATTTCCAAAAGACATGACTCAAAAGAAGGTACTTCTCTAAGCATGTGGCTTTATATCCATCAGTGGTATATTTTTTAAGTGAAAAGAACCAAACATTTACTGTACTAGATTTCTAAAGCCGTTATAGTGAGGAGGACCAGCATCATAGTTTAGAGAACTGCATGAATAATTTAAATGGAAAGACTCTGAAAGGCCTCTTTCCTTAAATAGAGCCCTTCCATTGGTTTACTGGTGTGCACAAAATGTTTTACATTAGCATAACCCTGTAAGGTCTCCTTTGATTGGCTTAAAAAGCTTCTGGGAACTTCCATTCCCTTTAATGAGAGGCTAGGTTATTTGGATGACCCCTCCTGCCAAAAGCAACCCAAAAAGTGCTGGATAAAACTCAAAAACTTTCCCTCAAAAATATTTTCATGAATTACCTGAATGTGGTGATGCACATTTGTAATACCATATATTCAAGAGGCTGACCCTGTCTCAAAATGAAATGTACAGGATTGAAAGATACATTGGGACTGCCAGGTCAAATTTTCAGGAAAAAAGCCGATCCCAGAGAAATAAGCTAAATATCAGTACCTAATGTTTATGTCTCCCCCAAACTCATATATTGAAACACTAACTTCCTGTGTCCATGGCACTAGGAGGTGGAGCTTTGGGAAATTAATTATATCACAAGGGTGAAATTCTCAAGAATGAGATTATTGCCCTTATAAGAGATTCCAGAGAGCTCCCTAGCTGTCTTTTTATGTGGAAGTACAAAGAGAAAGTGACATTCTACGACCTCTAAAACAGCCCTCATCAGAATCTGTTCATGCTGGCACCCTAATCCCAGACTTGTAGCCTCTGTGAACAATGAATGTCTGCTGTTTAAGCCACAGCCTCTGGTACTTTATTATGCAGCCCAAAGTGGCTGAGGCTGCACTTTCCCTCTAAGAGTAGCTGCTGGCACTACATACTTTGAACTTCAGTTCCAGAGCCTCAGTGGAAGAGGTGCAGAAAATTCAGGGCTCAGGGTCCACCTAAGATAAGGAATCTTATAAGAAACCCAGCCCATATGAAGCTGAGACTCTAAGGGGCTTAGATGGATTTGGATGAATCACAACTAAATAGGCCCCCTCTATTAGTCAGAATTTGGCCAGGAACATGCACGTCTCCATGTACTCCAAGTACACAGGGATTTAACACAAAAAACAGGCAGCTATGCATCTGTTGGAAGATGCTAGGACACCCACTAGCATAGTCCTCAGCCTGCAGCAACAAAGCAGGTGATCCTGAAATGCTCACCTGGAAACCCCTGTTAATTTCAAGAAGCTGTGGGTTTCTCCCATCATGTAACTTATATTTCTGACCCTCTTTCAGCAAAAATTTCAGTTCCTAAAAACATGAGTAAACTTATGTACTTTATCCTATAATATATACTAATAGTGTTTCAAAATTGAAATACAGTGAACTCTTGACTTACACACTCAATTCATTTGTGAGGGGTAGTTGTAACTCTAGTAGGTTGTAAATCAAGACTATTTTTCCCATAATAGTTCCATAATGTGTTCTGAACCTGCAAAGCACCCCTTAACTAACCTTTTCATAATAAAAAGCATTACATAATGTGTGTAATTTACCAGAAACACCAATAATTTTCCCACTGTATTCACCAAAAAGTTTTAAAATGTGCCTAGTTTACCAAAAACAACAATTTCATACTGTACTCACCATTCAAACTGACATCTTTGGCTTACAGTAAGGGAGGATGAAATGGAAGGTGGTTACTGTTTGGAAGGAGAGTCCCTTTCTCCTTCCATAAGAACATCAGGAATCTGGCTCTCTGGCATCCTTTCTCTCCTTGAGAGAGTCTGTAGCCTACTAGACCTGCTTCTGGCTCACTAGGTCTCAGCCTTTTCAGAACTAAAAATTGCTCTAACATTGTCTGTTTTTGTCTTTTCTGTAACACTGGTCTGTAGTATGACATGACATTGTCATTAAGTAAGTGAATGCAACAATTGGCTTTTTCTGTGGGTGGATCTTCTCTACAAATGTTTGGAGCTCTGTTCATTTTTTAAGGATTTCCTTTATTTAAGAAGAAGAACTTTGCTGCACTGATGGTTAATAATCCCTCTCCTCTTCAGAAAGGCCCTCAGCTGCCACACTGTTGCTCAGGCAGAAGCTACTGATGTAACTCTGTAGACAATTCCTCTGAGTACTCCTGTTCCAGTTCCTCAACATCACCACTGTCTGCCTGCAGGCCTATGGGCTCTGCTACAGTGACAATGTTATCAATCACAGAGTCAGTTGAAGGCTCCGGTTCCTCTACACAGCCTTCAAAGACTCGTATAATTTTAGGCCACACTTTCTTCCAGGAAGATCTCAATGGACAATGGCCCAGGATTTCTTAATGAACCCCACACAGGGAAAGATGCTGTAATGTTCCTTTCAGAACTCTTTAAGGGTTAAATCTGCATCTGAGACCATACAGAAGCACTTCAGGAATAGTGCTTTGGTGTATAGCTTCTTAAAGTTAGCTATAACCTGCTGGTCCTTAGGCTGCAGTAGAAGAGTTGCATTAAGTGAGAGGAGCTTGATCGAGGACCATAATGGAATTTTTCAACCAATTCCTCTTCTTCTAAATCTCATGGGTGAACAGGAGCATTTGTCAATGATGAGGAGAGTCTTGAGTGGTAAACCTCTGTCCTCTAGATATTTCTTAATAGTAGGACAGAAAGCCTCCCTGATCCACTCAAGAAAAGGTATGCTTGTTACTCAGGATTGGAGCTCCAAATGACTTCTAGCCTATCCCTTATGACTTTATGTTTTCTGAATACTCTAGGGGTCTCTTAGTGATGAATCAAGAGAGGCTTTATCTTGATTGGCACTAAATTGGCACATAGCAATAAGGTTAGCCTATCCTTCATAGGTTTATGGTCTGGCATTTTCTTCTCTTCCTCAGTAATGTGTGTTCTCCTGGGCATTTTCTTCCAGAAAAGAGCAGTTTTACCACATTTGAAAGCTTTATGAGAGCAAAAACCACTTCTCTGTTGTGGGAGACAACTCCAGTGACTCCCCTTTAATGCAAAACAATTACTGAGACTTTGATTATTTGGAGACTCATTGCCTTATACTGATATGTAAAAGGCTGGCTAGTGTACTTCTCTCTTCATTTTGTTCTAAGCATTGCAAATAAGGCTAGCTGAAGTGCTGGTATGTAATCTCTAAAGCCAACACACAGTCCTGTTTCCTTGCCTAGTGTTCTCCATACAGGTTATGAGCACAGTGAAATGTTAGAGCCAATAGCTCTGGGAATGTCAACTGGGTATGACCTTCAAGATAAAGAGCCTATGACTCCCCAGGGCACAAGAGTTTGCATATCAGAAACCGAAGGGATAGCCTGGCAAAACAATTCATTTGCTACCTTAATTAGATTATATGAATTGACCCTTCTGCATATCCTTATCTCTGCAATTTACAATTCTTCCACCTGGCCAGCCAGCTCAAGTTACTCATGTAATTCCCACCATCCTCACTGTCACTCATCCCTGAGCTGCCCGCCTTCTTCACAAGATAATAAATTCTGGGAGAGGCCTAGAATCAAGGCCTTTGTCTGCACATCCTCACGGGGATTGGATTTAGGACCCCTTGGCTGCCCTTAACTTGAAATATGTCTTGGTGTTTTTGCTCTCGCCATGGGTTGCATTGGTGGTGGTATTGGAATTAACTTGCTGAGATTCCAATAACGTCTCAATGGGATTACAAATATAACTTTTTGGATTGTGAGGAAAAATAGGAAGAGGATTAGAATACTTGGATGACTGAACTCGATATTTGGGTTTACAGTACTCTGTCTTCCTTTTGAAGTGGTTATGTAATTTTCAGTAGCCCTTTTATCAGCACTGGCTGATTCACCATGCCTAGTTATGCTGTGAACCCAGATCCCACTTTAAAATTTTGAAACCACCCCTTACTGGCATGAAAAATTTCACCTTTATCTCTTGTTGATCACCTTTTATGAGATTTGCAGTAGTAGCTCTAGCTTATTCTCAAATTATAGACTCAAGCTATAACCTGGTGTCAGCCCACTCTAGAGGGCCAAGGGAGATTTTCACAGCTGAGGCTCCTAGAACCCATGTGTGAAAGACGTTAGCAACAACAGCAGGTATCATGGACCAGATAAGAGCCACCTGCATCTTTATTACATATTTCACATACATGTTGTTATCACCTATTTACACTCTTTCATACCAGCCTCTCTACTGCTAAGTCATGGTTATATAATTGTGCCCCATTGTGCACCTACACTGACAACAGGGTTGTGCCTTTAGGGCTCTCCAGAAGCATCTTTATATTCCCCAAGATTTTACTCAGTCTGAGAGGGAAGAAAGAGAAACCATTATAGGGAGGTCCCACCTTTCTGAGAGGATGCAGGCAACATGCTAATCCTCTGAGTGGATTGTGGCTAGGATCATGTTATCCCCCAGCTTAGAATACCAAACCTGTATTCCCTTGCTACTGGGGATAAGGGAGTTAGGGCTAAATTCGCCACTTCCAGGGCAATGGGCCAAGAAGCTATAATGTCACTTCCCTTCAGAATGGTGGCTCTAGCATTGGTCAGAGAGCACACCAAGGATTTCAGCAGCCTAGTTGAAGTCCAGGGCTGTATTTCTACAGTATATCTGAGTCCTCCCCCTGCCCAGGCTTCAAAAGAAACATCCAACTGCCTACCAGAGGGTCTTTAGGCCAGTTCCAGTACTAATGATAGCAGCCTCTCAGCCACACAAGCTCCAATGTGGAGAGGATTAAAGCTCTTTTCATCAGCTTAGGATCCTGCTTCATGGTTCAAATACACAAATGGGCTGCTGTGCTTTTAGGAGGTGATCCAATGGGCTGTCACATGTATATTGGGGCCAGTCATTGAGCAATTGAACTGCCAAGGATAATGGATAAGGCCCACACACACCCAGTGAGCCAAAACAGCCAGTTTGGTTTTTCGAAGCCTGTTATACATTTTGCTCATACCAGCAGCCTGTGGCTGGTAGGACACATAAAAGTGCCATGTTCACATCATTGTCTCTGGTCCATCATTGTACTCGGGGCCCTGAAAAGTGAGTTCCTCTGTCAGATGCTATTCCTAGCAGTATCCTATATGCAGCAATCATTGTAAAGTTTTAATGGTGTAAGCTTGGTCAGCAGAGGGAACAGGGTAGAAGAAACCTATACCTGTGGCTGTATCTACAGCAGTCACAGCATGCCTATGTCCCTGTGAGAGAGGCAGGGACCCAATATAATCCACCTGCCATTGCTGCAGCAGGTGAAGTGCTCTTGGTACCATGCCAAGTGTTGTGGTCACTCTCCTCCTCCAGGGGGCCAAATGTGCACACTGGGACATGCCTTTTCTACAGCCTTTAACTCAGCAGGAGTCAAGTCCAGGTACGTCACTGTGCTACAGTTTGCATGGTACAGAGTCCCACATGTCCCAGTTTCTTGTAGAGCCAGGGTGCTACAGCAGAAGGTAGCCCTCAGAGAGTGGCTCCTCTCAAGGTATGAGCTAAGTCATTTCTCAGCAAGAGGAAGTGCTTATGCCCTGAAACATGATTCGCGACATGGTTAGGGTCTTGGCCATGCTCCCATAATTCTGGTTTTAGGTCAGCACCCCATAAGAGACAAGGCCCTATCTTCCAGTCCTGAGCCACCCAAGCTGGCAGCCAAAGTGTCACTCCCCTAAAGATGGCCCAACTGACCATGTACAAATGTAAGCGGCCTTCTTCATGCATCTCTGCACATTGGCTTGATCTGCATGTTCCAGTTTCAAACCAGAGTACTTCTGTACTGGGCTGGACAGCAAGCACCACCCATTTCAGATCTGTGCCATGGCTAGACACATCAGTATAACAGGCATCAGCCAGAGGTCCCTCCTTACCTTCTGCATAGAGACTAGGGATCATGTCCTGTTCTCTATCCTCACGGACAGGTTCCTGGACTATGTATGTATGCATTGCCAGTTCAGCTGCTAACAGGCTAGCCAAGAAAGTGGCCTACTGTTGGAGTCATGTCCCCCAATGCTTGAGAGTGAAGGCCTGTGCCACTCCACTCCTGGGTCAGCTGTTCACCTCCATATCTAAACCTCTATTGGTTATTGTGTCTGTATTTCCACTGTCTGCTGTCCTGTGATGCTTTCACAGGCATGCAGAGCAAGATGAACTGATGCCAGCTATTTATCAATCAGGGAGTACCAGCTATCACCTTACTTGCACAACTATGACCAAAACCTAACATGGTGCTTCCACTTCCCCTGCTTTTGCCATAGGCCCCAGCCAAACCCATTGCCATCCACACTGATAATTAGGATAAATGGGAAAGATGGGGTCAATGACTCATAGGACTTGCACTTGTGCAACAGCCCTCTTTGAGTCTTGAAAAGCAGCTTCCACTGCATCTTTCCAGTCCCATGTAGCATCCTGCCGCATCATCCAGTATAAAGGGTGCAGCAGTGTAGCTAGGTACAGTGTGAATGCCCACCAGAACCCTAGCAAGCCCAAGTTCACCTGCAACTGCCATACTGTCATGGGTCTGAAGTATGCTTAGATCTAAGCAATAACAGCATCAGGAATTACTTTTGCCTTACCTGACCAGCTAACACCCCAGAATTTGACATACAAGCCAGGTCCCTGGACCCTGCCTTCATTCACAGCCTACCATCATGCTGGCAAAGATTCCTTCAGACTGTGTGCAGCGGCTTCCAAATATGCAAGGCAATTAGAGGTTAACACAATATCATTAATGAAACAGTGACACAGAGTATGGCTTGATCCAGGTGGCCAAACCTTGGGCCACAGGCCATGACACAAAGTTGGGCTATGTAGACAGCCCTGTGTCAACACCTGGACGGTCCATTGCCTACCTTGCCAGATGAAGGAAAATTGATCTTGACTGCCAGGTGTGATAGCAATGGAGAAGGAATTAGCCAAATCCATGACATAATGGTATCAACCTAACATCAAGTCCACAATGTTAGGCATCACCACATGCAGCAGGGGAGTCACTTGATTCAGTTCCTGGTAATCCAGTCATTCCCCATGTCTCGTCTGGCTTCCACACGGGCCGTACATGGGAGTTGAAAGGGTTCTGTGCAGGATGTATCACTCCTGATTCTTCCAGTTTTCAGATAGTCTGTCCTATCTCCTCATGGCCTTCAAGTAGCTGATATTGCTTCACACACACAACCCGTGTGGCCTGTGAGTGATTCAACAGTACATAGTGTGAATGTCTTCAGACTTTGGCTTTTACCACATGAATGTAAAACCAGAATTCTCCCTGCATGGTGTCTAGCTGAGCTCCAGTCAGTATGTCCTCTCCCAGTATGTATTCATCAACCAGTGAATCATACACATCATATGGGCACAGGGCAAGCAGCCAATACTCAAAGTCACTTGGAACATCCAGACAGTGATGCAGTGGCTTCCATACCCTTCTTTACATGCAGTGGATCCTATACAATAGTCTGGGTTGCCATATATTAGTGTTAACTCAGCTTCAGTATCCACCAGCATGAGTACACATTGCACATTTTGGGGGACCAGTAAACAGTGAATTCCACATGTGACCTCTGGTCTCTTGGGATCTCCAAGACCTGGGTACCCCAGCTGGCCTCCTATTTGGGGTAAAAGGAAGACAGTGTCACTTATTCTTGTTTTGCCAAGGTTGTTTTGGCCTTGTGGCCCTGGCCCATCAGCTTGTATTGCTGCTCAGGGTGTGTTGTATTCAGGATTTGCAAGGGAAATAATTTAATGGAGAACACACAATTTATAGGATTATTTTATAATATTTACCCAAAGAGTGAGATACAGAAGATTGTGGGAGATCTGTCCACGTACTAGAGGCCGAAAGAATCCAGCTAAGGGCCTGGATCCCACAACAATGTCCTGCATAAGTTCAGCTGAAGACCTAAAGCCCATGATAAGGTCTTTCAGAAGTCCAACTGGAGGCCTAGAGCCCACAACAATGTCTCATCCAAGTCTGTACCAAGGATTTGCTCTGGGAATGCCCAAAGGTGAGTGGTGGAAGCTAGAAAGTCTGCACCAGTAGAATGAAAGGTCTGTGCCAGTAGGCTGACAGATGTGCACCAAAGCCAAGAAGTGATGCAAAAAGTAAGGACCAGAGCACCCTCAAAAAAGAACTGAAGTCATCCTCAGCAACAGCAAGGATCTCAACTCTTCCAACGAGAACAGCTGAGTTTACCAGGAAAGCCAGTGTGACAAGCTTCTCCAGGAGAATCAATAGCATGCCATCTTCCCCTCTAGTTCTCTGTTTATGCTATTTGCAACAATCCTCTGGTGGGCCATCCATGCCCAGCACCATACTGATTTAGTTTGGCTGGATGTTACAAGTTGACCTTTAGTTAATCCACCACAGTGCATAACTGCCTCCACAGAGTCAGCAACACATCCAAAGGCTCCTTGTCTAACTTATCTGTGGTTAGGCTGAAAGCCAACAGATTAGTACAGATCTGGTGCCAACCAACATTCAGCATCCCGACAGTTTGTCCTTGGGGAGATAGCCCTAATCATCCAGAGCCCCCCTCCTCTTTTTCTCCTTTGATGGAACAATTATACAGGTCTTGCCTTACTTTGGTGCTTCACTCCCAAATCCCCCAACCTGCCCAAGGCATTCACAGCATTGTGGATTAGGGCAAAAAAGGCTACCACTGAGCCAACATGCCAGCTGGCCAGCTCGCCAAGTTCATGTCCTTCATGCATGCCATCTGCAGTTCCTCATCTGGGCTATTGTGCTGCAGTGTTACTATCATTTGCCGCATGGCCATTTCACATAGCATAATTATCAAGTCTCAATAGGTTGTCAATTTAGTGACTTGTTCTGGCAGGTCACCTGAGTTCTCTCAAGCCAGGTGAGCCACTGCCATCAAGCAATTTGTCAGTCTAATTACCTGCTTCTGGAGCAGTCCTCTTCACAGCCTGTAGAACCCATCTCATGGGGGATGCTGGCTATGTGGAACATTTCCCCTGGGCTTAACTGCATGTTATCAGCCCCATCATCCCACAGCCATAGCAGCCACACAGGCATTATTTAATCCACCTTTTGCTTTGTTTACCAGCTCCAGCAGCTCTGTGGCTGTGTAGGTTGTATATGTTGCATTCCAAGTAGAGACAGGCAGTCCTCCAGGTCTGCCTCCTGGGGCTAGGGGTTACTCTACCTCCACCTTTAGATGGAGCATGAAAACCAGGGGATTTTCCTAGGGGATTTTCTCAAACATGCGGACTTATGCTTCTGGAGACATTTCTGGAGAAGGCAGCGCTTTCTACACCTTGCAACATGAGCTCCACAGCAGCTAACCATTGCTCAAGGTCCTCCTCTATCTGCTGCAGCTGGTCTACTTGCTGGAAAAGGCTCTCTGCCTCTTAATTTAATTGGTGGAAGAGAATGAAGAATAGCCAAGTTACCTGCCCTGCTGTTTCATAGTGAAGGGGAGGAATTTGTCTGTCTATTGCTTCCAAGGCTTGTAGCATACTCCTGGGCTCCAAGTAGACTATTTCCCAGTCCTCTGGGGGCTTTCAAACTGCCAAGAAGGTGGCTACAGGTAACCATGGTGAGGCTGGGGGATTAATTATCAGCTATTCCCTGGGGCTTTCCCTTGCCATCAGGCACTCTTTCCACAGCCACAAGGAAACCACTCACCTCAACATCCTGCTGACTACACCAATTGTCAGTTGCTTGAGAGACCCAAGGGAGATTTTCATGGGTGAGATCCCCAGGTTAAAAAATGTATGTGTGGAAGACATCAGTGACAACAGCAGGCAGCATGGAGCAGAGCAGAGCACAAGAGCCACCTGTGCCTTTATCTTATATTTCTTATATGTGTTATCACCTATTTAGATTCTTTCATACTGGTCTCATTGGCACATGAGTAGTTGCCTGCAGCTAAGTCATGGTTATGTAATCATGCCTCATTGTGTGTCATGACAACAGCTTCACTTCCTTAGGGCTGTCCGGAAGCATCCTTACACACAGGAAGCTTTGACTATCTAAGAAGTTTCCCACACCTTCCATCTGCCTTTTTTTTTATCTACACTAGTAATAGCCTTTCTACCTTATCTAATACTGTGGATTGTGATTTATTAATCTGAGTAACACCTTTAGTAACACTAGCTTCCTTATACAAATCTTTTCTCTATAAGATGGTCCACATAGTGGCATTGACATGCTGTACATATTAACAATATCAGTCACACAAATGCCACTCTCATACTTCTCCACTGTCAGAGACCAGCCTGCACCACTGGTCCTAGGTCCCTTTCCCAGGCAATTCCTGTAGGGACCCAGCCCATTCCTCTGAGTTTTCCTTACCCAGGTGCTATTTGCAGGGGTCTAGTCATGCAAATAGTTTGTTCCTCCAACCCAAAGGCAAAAGAGGATAAATGAGAAAGAAACAGAGTTAGTTTAGCATATAGGCAGCCAGGGAGCTCTTGTCTCTAGGGCAAAAAACCCAGAGCCTCTCACTAATCCCACTTTTAGTCACCCAGACACTGGTACAAACAAAGTAACACAAGTCTCATCTGCCTTCCAATATCCACTTAGTCTGTGCCCAGGTAAACAATTTAAACTCAGCTTTATTGACTTTCTCCTTTGTACTCACAGAGGAGCCTTGAGTTGCATCTGGTCTCCCATACTCCACAATTTCCTTCTTCATTTTTATTATGATTGTTTTCTTTACCTTCTCATCCTTTGCTTCTTTTCTAACTTTGTGGAGGCCATTTTGACAGCAATAATCATAGTGATTATATAAGGCACTGACCAGAATCATATCCAAAAACACATACAGCTAGGCTCAAATTAACATACACTTACATACACTTTTCTGACACCACAAGCCTTTGCTGGTAACTACACAAGCAGCTGTCATCCAGGTCATAACTCAAGAATTTAGTTGTAAGTTAAACCTAAAATTCCAGTTATAACCCAAGTTATTCATATGTGAGGCTAGTTGTATCTAGAGGGTCTGCTGTAGTATTAATAATAATTCTAATGAAAGTTAAGATGCCTTTGTCCTTATGCTATATTTCACTGTTTATGGCCAGAGTACTGTGTTCAAAAGTTACTTTAAAATTATTTACTCTGTATTCACAACAAGGCTTTTTGAATATGTAGTAAAACTCTGGTGGAGCCATGTTGTGGGGAACTACTCAGACAGATTCAAAGCTTAGGGGCATGCACCTAAGGACACCTGAGGATGTGACCCTGTTTGTCTAGCGCAGGCACACAGCGGGACAGTTATGTAACCACGACTAAGCACAGGTAAACACACATATTCTGGCTATGGCCCCATATGAGAATGTAAATACAAGATAATGACCTGTATAAGAATCATACAATAAAGATGCAAGTGGCTCTTTCACTCTTGTGCTCCTGTGCTCTGCTCTGTTCCATGTAGCCTGCTGTTGTTGCTAATGTCTTGTGCATCTGTGTTCTTTCACCTTGGAACTTCACCCTCAAAAATCTCCCTCAGGCCCCTCAAGTGGGCCAACACATATTGGCCAAAAGTTTCTTCATAGAGTAATTTTTTTAGTTCTTCAAACAAAAATGTTAAAAGAATTGTCCACTTCACAATCATATATCCTCTACCAAGGTCCAACGACTGTTAACATTTGCCACATTTGCTTTACTTAAAGAAATAGTAGATGCACGCATTTTGTTTTTGCTGAATCATTTAAAAATAAGTTTAGAGCCTGACACAGTGGTGCATGCTTATAATCACAGCTATTTGAAAGGCTATTGCAGGAGGATCAGAAGTATGAGGCCAGCCTGAGCAACTTAGCAAGACACTATCTCAAAATAAAAATAGCTGAGGCTCCCTGGGTTCAATGCCAGGTACCATGAACAAAAGTAATTTCAAAGAATGATGAGAGTTCATCTCTAAATTTTTCAGCAAGCATTTACTAAGAACATTCTCATGAACATAGTTTGTCCATTCTCAAGTATAGTAGGAAAAAAGAACTCTGAATAAATTCTCTAAAATACAAAAGGGAGGAAAACAAGCATTTTGTGCAGAGTTTCAGGGGAAATGCTAATCACAACTAGAGAGATTAATCTGAAACTGAGTTTAGATATTGGGGTTTGCTGTTATGCACCTTTACCCAGAACTAGAGCCCTAGAATTTGAGTTCTTACTCTGGAGTATGGTGTTCTAAGTGGCTTTTCAGCACTTATCAGAAACCACAGAATAAAAACATCAAGGAAAAACTTTTTGGAAGAATGAGAAACTTTGAGGCATTTGAAAGTCATCATCAATATCCAGTGAAACACCCTGCACTCAGAAGTCTGAAGCAGGAAGTTCAAAAGCTTGAGGCCAGCCTGGGCTATATAGTGAGTTTGAGGCCAGCCTGGAATACATAGTGAGAGTCTATTTCAAAAAAATTCCAGCTAAACAAACACAGGTGCCATTATCTTTTATTCTTCTGCAGCCTTAGAACCACACCGACTCTGCTAGCACAATGGAAGCTCTATGTTCTGTTTCTAATACTTATGAACTTAGAAACTAGAACCTAGACACAAGGGTTGAAGTGACAGCTTCCTGGTCCCACATTGTCCTGATCATGACAGAGGCAGCAACTCTTTGAGTAAAACACATAGCAACTACTCACTATCACAACAATACCGTGTGACAAATCCCCTGAAATTCAGTGGTATAAAAACCGATGAACATTTATTTATCCTGAGTTTCATAGCCATGGAATTCTGCTCTTGGTTGGGCATGGCTAGACAGTTCTGTTCCCAGTGGAGACTCACTTTACATATATAACAGTGACTAGCTGGCTACTGAGGCAATCGGGGTGATGGGCACATGTTTCTCATTAAGCAAAACTCTACCACAAGCCAGTTCTCATGGTTAAGGTGAGAAAGAAGGAAAGTAGACAGATGCAAGTGCTATGGTATGATTGGCCAAAACAAGTCACAAAGGCAATCCAGAAGCTAAAGCATACAGCCTTGATGTTGCTTGTCTCCAGGGCCAGCCTCTATTTTCTGCACCATAGCGTCTTAAAGAAACAGTCAGCACTCTACTGCATCTCTGAATAGCGCATCCTGGACAAGCACCAGTGAGCAATGTAGATTTTGCAGGCAGTTCTGTAGAGAAAAGAAGGTTTATACAGCACACCTAACCACAAAAGCACTAATACAAAATCCCCATTCAACATCTTCCTCTTGAGCTTCACTTTCCCTCCTCCTGTTCATTTCTTTCCTTCACCTATGAACTGATTTCTCCCCACTCCACCCCAACCTTTTATGCAGAGCATTTGATTCACCAGACAGCATCGAACCTGCATCATGACTCATCCCATCAAGAAGAGGCTGGAATTCACAGTTCTTACAAGAGAGTGGGACTGTACATAACAGTGTTTTCTTGTCACAATATTAATTGTATATTCCTGTTGCTGTCCCTTAAAATAAAATTGTGTGGCTTCCCTGAATAAAAGCTTTCAATTCTTCTCTCTGTCTTACAGACTAAAGTACAAACCTCTCATCTTGCTATAACTGACCTTCCAGAATCTGCCTTCCCTGCCTCTCCAGCTACATGTTCCACAGAAGTGTTTGCACTTATCCAAAGGGGCCACACCAGTTCAAAAACCATGCCTTCTCCCTTGCCAATGCCTCTGCCTGGAATAGACTCCACCCCACCCTATTTTCATGTCTAGTGGAAGCCTGATCACCTCTTCCCTGTGAAGTCTTTCCTCCATCTCTGTGGTAGAACTGACCTCTTCCCTCACCTACAGCCCTGTTAGACATTGGGATATGTTAGATCATTCACATATTTCCTGCTACCACACTGTGAACTCCTGAAGGGGAAAGAACATTCCTATTCATCTCTGTATTCCCTAGTGCCTGGCACATAGAAAATGACTAAATTAATCAATTTTGAGGTTGGGTTGTAAAAGGAATTTCATAACTGTTTTTAGCATCATTTAAATTATATAATCCCACAGTGACTACTTGGAAGGCAAGAACATTAATTTGGGGGATTATAAATTCTGGCAAGTTGTTAAAAATCAGTCACATTAACTTTATCCTCACTTTTTGTACAATGTTCTCAAAGACACTACTAAGTATTAAATTAAGGGACATTTTCTAGGGTATATAAATCAAGATAGGACAGGTTATGTGGCAATGCCAAAAGATAATCAAGATGTTAGTGTGTGACAGCACTCTGCTACAGGCCTGCATGACTGGTGAGGGCCGCGAGCCTCCATTTGTTGGCTCGGCATTGCACCTGTGTTATCATGGAGTACTTCCCATTTGGCAAGGTGGAAGAAAAAGCAATGGAGAGTTGAGAACCAACAATTAAAAAGCCCCATCTAGAAGCATTTTTCATATTTCATTTTCCAGAGAAAAATCACTTGACTATATCTCACTTCAAGAGAGAAAAAAAGTGTAATTCTACTCTGTGTCTAGTTGGGAAAAAACCCAGCAATATTGGTGAGTAACACTAACAACTTTCACAGTGAGACATTGCAAGACTGGACAGTCTTTATTACAGACATTACAATCTGGACAGGAAACAGTATTCCTTAGCTTACTTTTTGAATTATGAGCCTCATTCCTATGTGCTAACTCAATTTCACTCCTCCCAATTTCTCTGCATTTCCTTTCATCATATCTTTAGTGAGAACCTAGTAGGGAAAACCAGCAACCTGGAGACCCTGGAACAGTTGCTGTTGCATCTCAAGTCCAAAGGTAGTTTGGAGACAGAATTCCTTATGGTTCAGAGGTCAGTCCTTGTTCTCTTAAGGCCTTCAAATGAGTGGAAGAGATCCACTCACATTATGGAGGATAATCTTACTTCAAAACCCTCCAATTTAAATGTTAGATATCAAGCACAAACACCTTCACAGGAGTATCTAGAATGACACTGGTCAGTCATCTGGATACCACGCACCCCCCAGTTGATATTTATGATTAGTTATATCCACACACTGAGTGTGCACTGAGCACTCATTTCAGGCATTGACTCATCTGGTCTTGTTCTAAAAACTATGCAACCTCCTAGAAATCTAATACTTTCCCCTACAGATTCTAATTCATATTTAAAAACTAAAAATACCACCCAAGACTTCCTTTTGCTCTTCTTTTCCAGATATATTAATTAACCCTCCAATAAGAGTCTCTGCCAACCCTCTCCACTTCAGAAGTAATTTTACTTTCTCTGTCAGAGACTGTAAGTTTTTGGTATTAATTGCTTTTTGTGTGTGTGGAGTGGGATTGGAGGGAGCAGCAGGGTTGATGCAGGATGGAAAGTGCTTAGAGGAAAATATCCATGAAACTACAACTGTATTTGTAATACATAATTATTTTAAAACTTGCTAGTGAGTGCATTTATGCTAGCTATTTTATTCTTTTTAGTCTTGAAATGTTTGAAATTTCTCATATTTTAAAAATCTAAGTTTCAGTGAATTTGGGCCATATTTATAAAATCATACAGAATTCTAACTTAAATCCGGCTGATGCCAAGGCCCACACTTTCTTCTGCCCTATAGTACCGATTAGTAATGCCCTTCTTTAAACTTATTCCAATTTTCATAGTCAAGTGATTTAGTCCTAGCTACACAGCCCTTTTTTCTTCTCCTTGTCCTAAATGTAGTCTTCACAGAACACTGTTAGACATCTAACTTTCAGCAGCACTACAAATGCAGCTCTGGGAAAATACCAATGAGAAAATTAAAAACAAAGCCCTCTTAACTGTCCTGAAGACTTGTTTTGGTATTGCCCAGAGTAGATTAGTCCTGTATTTGTATTGATAATTCTTGGTAACTGAACCAGTGTCAGGATGAAGGAGAGAACAGTTACTAGTATGAATTTCTTGGCTTTGATGCTTGACAAAATATCAGCCTTGAATCCCATCACTGTCCTGTGAGATTGCAGTGACAGCTGTATCATTAATGCAATAAAGTAAAGGACCTTATGTTAGCATGGGCCAGATGCATCAGCATGAAATCAGATGAGGAAGCAAAGTTATATCTGCAGAGGGCTGTGCAAGTTTAAGACTTGCATCAATCCTCACAAACTATAACTATGCCTAGAGAAACACTGTTGGCCAGCACATCTATCCCATGTAGCCACTAACCAAAACATATTCCTCAAAAATTCTCCAAGTCTCAGAATAAGCACAAGCAAACAAACAAACAAAAAACAATGACAATGATCTTGCAGACTCAGTAAAAGAATTATAGTTAGCTTTAGATGTCAATTTGGGCTAAAGGATGCCCAACTAGCTGGTAAAACATTATTTCTGGGTGTGTCTGTAGGGATACTTCCAGAAGGGATAAGCAGTTGTATCAGTATACTGGGTAAAGATCAATAATACATCAATGTGAGTATATCATACAATCCATTAAGAGCATAAATAAAACAAAAAAGCAGAAGAAGGGGAAATTGCTCTCTCTGTGTGAGCTGGGACATCTACTTCTGCCATGAACCATCACTTTCCATGTTCCTTAGGCCCTAAGATTCAGATTGAACTTTATCACCAGCTTTCCTGGGTCTCCAGCTTTCAGACAGTGGATTGTAGGATTTCTCAGCCTCCATAATCAGGTAAGCCAGTAATTAATCTCAATAGAGATAGATAGATAGATAGATAGATAGATAGATAGATAGATATGATATATAGATAATAGATGAATGGATAGTTAGATAAACAGACAGATAGAGACAAATATAAGTGTAAATAGATATCTCCTGTTGGTTCTGTTTCCCTGGAGAACCCTGACTAATGCAGAAGACATGGACAATGATCATAACACTGATATCACAGGCAATTAACATGGCTCCCAAATAAAATATAATCAAAAGCAGACAAGTCTGTGTGCTGTACCTTTGCTCTTTTAACAAATTTCATCTTCTGAATCTAATAATATTTGCATTTTGTAGATTATAAAAGTACCCATGGTGGATATATTCATTTCCTGGGTAGCATAACAAAGTACCACAAGTTGAGTGGCTTTAAATAACAGAAATTTATTATCTCACAGATGTGGAAGCTAGAAGCCCAAAATCAAGGCATCATCTAGAGGAAAATCCTTTGCTGTCTCTTCACCTTCTCATATTTACTGGCCCTTAATGTCCCTTGGTTTGTAGGGACAGCACTCTATTCACATGGCTCTCTTCTCCCTGTGTATCCCCACATCATCTTTCCTCAATGTCTGTCTTTGTGTTCCAATTTTTCCTTTTTATAAGATCTTCAGTCACATTGGATGAAATCCCATCATAATCATCCCCATTTTGACTTTATTACCTCTGTAAATTTTTTTTCCAAATAAGTTCACATTGTGGAATACTAGGGGTTAGGAATTCAGTATAACATTTTTGAGGGACAAACTTCAACCCATTAACAAAGAAAAATAATATAAAAAAGGAGACCTTGTAATAAATAAAGGAACAAAATGTTTTTGTAATTTACAGGTTAATAAGAAGATCTCTAAAAACTCTGGAGTATGTTATAGAGGAATAAACACTTGACATGGTCAAGGACTTGGTCTCCAGCCCCAGCTTTACATCATGAATCTTCCTTTTGTCCCTTAACAAATAAGTTGACATCTTTGAGTCTCAATTCCCTTCACTTTAAAATGAGTAGCTTGTACTTATGATCTCTAAATAATCTCCAAACTGTGATATGTCATGAATTTTTTCAATTAAAGAAAAGTCAGCTTAAAAAGTCAAATAAAAATTCAGCACATGGTGGGTGGCACAGGAACATAGCACTGAGTTTAGCATGTTCTTCAGCCTTGAATGCTGCCTGGAGGGTTACACAGGGAAAAGAGGAAAAAATGAGAAAAGAATGTGATGGAAGGCAGGCAATGATTTCCAACAGTGACCTTGGTATCAAAATCTCAGAACCCTGGAGTCAAGTGCACAAATAATGATAGAGAACATAATTTAAGGCTTTCCAGAACTGGGTCTGGAAAGTGACAAAGTGAGAAAGTGAGCCACAAAGCGAGAAAGGCAGGGAGTTCTAGGCAGTAGTGAGAGACATTGTCTGTGGTATCAATTAGGCTGGGCACACTGGAAGTAACAGACAACTGGACTGCATGAATTCAGGGTGGCCTGATGACGAAAAGTCCTTAAGTCTTTGCCTTTGCATTCAGTGTTGTTTCTTCCTCTTCCATTTTGTGGACCCTATTTTCAAAAAAAAAAGCCAACAGGAAGAGAGCAGCTAATTGTTATACAACTATTCCAATTCTGTTTTGAGCTACTTGCACACATTATCTCATTGAAAACAAAGCAAACATAACAGATTCAGTTGAGTGGTATTAAAACAATAGCCAGGATTTGTCAGGTGCTCCCTCTGAGCCTCACTTTCATGTGTATAATTTAGCATTCCAAACAATACTATAAAGGGTCAAGTACCATAAGCACGCTAATTCTCAATTATTGACAAAAGCCTTAGGCTCAAAGAGTTGAAATGATATTCCCAGGTTCATTAAGCTAGGAAGTGGCAAAACAATGATCTGAGCCTGAGCTCTTTACATTTTCCCATGATAAGTCATCAATTACACACAAAGAGAGGGAGGAATGGGAAGAGTATAAGACATCCATGACCCAAATCTATTAACAGAGAGAAGAAGGATTTAAAGAAGGAAAAGAGGTGCTCCATACTGATAGAGAATAAAAATGAGTCCCATAGCACTTACTCACAAATCATTTTTCTCGGTTTCATTATAAGTGACTTGAGGATTAAAGGAACTATTGGAGGAAAGAGAGAGTTCAAGAAGGACTAGCCATGAGAGGCAGCCAATTAACAAGAGATATACCAATGAGATTTTGTGTGTGTGTGTGTGTGTGTGTGTGAGAGAGAGAGAGAGAGAGAGAGACTGAGAGAGAGAGAGAGAGAGAGAGAGAGAGAGAGAGAGGGAGAAACCAAAGCAAAATCTGCAGCATGCTAAAGTCATGCCCTTCCTTTGGGATAAGAGAAGTTGGGACAGGATAAGCCACTAAGAGGCAAAAGCAAAAACATCCCAAGAAGATTGCTGTTGTGAACACTTATTATCCTATGGAAATACCCTTTGATCAGGATGCATAATCACCATATTGCATTCAATTACAAGTTGAAGATGAGAGATGATTGCTACTGTCATGTTTGTGTCTAATCAGAAGTTGGGAGACAATTATAGTAATGATGCCTGGTGCTTGCAGGGGAGAGTTTGTGTAAGGAGGAGCGGGCAAATTTTGCTTAAGGACTCATCCTTGCTCTACATGAGACAAACAGAAGTGTCCTGGTGCTCTAAAGCATACAAAGCTTGCTAAGTAATCTCAAAACAACTGGTATTTTTTAGTTATTTGGACAGTGTGGAATGGCTAAGGGAACACTGGGCTAAGGAGATGGTGGGGTCCAGTAACACATGGTTTTCAGATTCTGACTCTGGGACCTTGGGGTCTTAATCACCTATGGTACTTATAGTTGCTGAGCCCCTTTCAGGTCCTCCTGGACCTGAATCTCTAAGGATAGGGGCCCAAGTGGCCATATGTTTACAGGAATCTAAGTGCCAATTTTTCTGAGGTGTCCATCAAAAAATGATAAGTCAAAAAGAAATGAAATGCTGCATACCTCAGCTAATACCAAGTGTAGGCTCCTGGGTACTAGCACTCAATACACTGAAAAAATACATATTGTCAGCAATAGTCATATTGATATTATAAGTTTGGGGTGACAAAACATGAAAGTTCCTTACAATCTGGTCTTGAGCTTTGAAGACTTTAAAGGGCACATTGTTATACTCCTCTTACCATTAACTTAAAATCTTAGTTATAAAATCTTAAGAAAATAAACATGCAAGAAATATATTTATAAGAAGACAAGATGGCCAATCAGTGAGCAACAAAATACAAAGCCTCCCAGGAGAAATAACTTATATGCCAGAATAAAACACCCTGGAGAGACCCAGACAGAGAGAAATGGATCATCTTAACACAGGAAGAAATTAAAATGTGAAAAGGCTCATCAAATACCTTGGGACTACAACCAAAACAGCTAAAAATTATGGGACACAGTGTTTTCGCGGTGACCCGCCAAGTTTGCACCAGCTTGAATCCATGCCTGTAGGCAGAGCTGCCCAAACTCGTTCCCACTGCCACTCACCAGAGGCACAGCGGCGCTGAGGTCGGAGGTTGGTGGGCCCAATGGAGAGTGGGGCCCATGGGGGGACCTTCATTAATCCACAGTCAGTCATGGGCATGAGACCCCCCACACACGGGAAGGGTGTGACCAAATAGGCAACATGTTGGAATCAGGCAGGAGGAACCTGAACTGGGAGTGACAGTGACTTCAGTTGGTTGCTCCCTCCCCCAGAGCAGATTCATGGGACTTCCTTGGACTGGGCCGTGCCCCTGGCTGGGACCCAATGAGCTGTCCCAAATTGATTCCCTGTGCCTAGCACACACTAACCTGGTGAAGTCACCTGAAGTTTGGCTGTCCCGGTGGGGAGGGGCAGGCATACACAGCCCCTGCTTACACCTCAGTGACAAGAGCAGGCAGGAGAGGGCAAAGGTCCCTCGCCAGTGTGCTTAGCAGGATATGTGGCCAACAGGGAACGGGGCTGGAACCTGCATTGTAACTTGTGTGGAGGAAGCCAGGGCCATGAAAGGAGAGAGAGGCAGGAAGAGGACCCCAGCCCAGAACCCTGAGAGCACTGATCCAGAAGAAGGAAAAACAAGGGAGACTGAGGGCAGCAAACACACATCATACAAGGCTTCAATGGACATTAAGAGATATTCAGGACCTTGTAGACGAGCTCAAAACTGAAATATTAAATCAGATAAAGCAGGATATGAGTAGAGTAATAAAAAAATGCTCTCAGGAAGCATCTCTCAGGATGATAGAGACAGAAGAAGGGAGGAACACAAAAAAGGAGAGAAACATTCAATAAAGAATATAAAAAAAATATAGAATACATGAAGCAGATTCAAAGAGATTATCAGGAAATTAAAAACTCCACTGAAAGCTGGCAAAACTCTTTAAAAGAAACTAAGGATAGACTATCAAAACTTGAAGACAAGTTTGCAATGTGTGATCATGAAAGGAAAGATCTCTTAAAAATAACAAGCAAACAGGCAGTAACAATACAAAGGCTAGAAGATAACAAGAGAATCTAGAAAGTAAGAACAAGAAATGTGAATGAAGAAGCAGGAATACATGCAGGCAAATTACAAAGGTTATTCATGGAAATAATTAAGGAAAAATTCCCAAGCATGGGAAAAGAAAATGACATTCGGTTGTGTGAGGCATACAGAACTCCAGCCACCTACAACCAAAACAGATCTACACCCAGACATATAATAATCAAGTTACCAAAAATTCAATATAAAAACAGAATATTAAAAGCCGTCAGAGAAAAGAAACAGATTACCTATAAAGGTAAGCCCATCAGGATCATGGCTGACTTCTCGACACAGACCATCAAATCAAGAAGAGCTTGGAGTGAAATATTCCAAGCCCTGAAAGAAAATAATCTCCAGCCCAGATTGATGTACCCTGAAAAACTGTCACTAGAAATTAATGCAGAAACAAGATGCTTCCATGACAAAAAGGAACTGGGGGAGTTTGTGACCACCAATCCAACCCTACAGAGAATACTGAAGGACATTCTAGAGAGAGAGAAAAAAAATACCAGGATTTTGAGAACAGTGGCAGAAAGGCCTCAATGAGTGGGGCAGGCAGTAGAAAGAAAGAGAAAACTAAACAAAGGCAGAAAAATAGCATAGCAGAAATGAGGCAGAGAAGGATAACTAGAATCTCTAACATAGATGGCCTTGATACACTATATTATTAATAGTGCACCAGGATTTAAAACCCACATTACTCTCACTACTCTGCTTGGATGTATTATATTCTGTTCCAGTCATTCTACCTGTACTAGATTTGAGGGTACAGACAGTAATCCCAAAAATAACAGGATATAGTAGGGCAATCATTCTTAATTTCCTATTAAGTCAATCTAAAGCTCTGTAAAACCTACACTGTTTTACCATGACTGATCATAATCAAATCTCATTTGTTGAATCGCTGTTTTGTATTGATAGATTTTATTCAAAGCTGTTATGATTGATAGTATCAAATGTGAGAGTATAGGCAACTGCACTTAAGATGACAAGATCCACTAGAATATCCACTATGGTTTGATTATTACCTGCCTTTGACGTTTTATTCTGTCTACAATATTTTATTTTACTAATATTGTTATTTACTGCTATACTCAATTATACTGCTATATTCAATTATGGCTTATGATATAGACATTCTATTGAAGATAATAAGAAACAACACAGTAATCATTGTAGATCACCTTGTACTGTGGTTTTATATGACTTTTTGGTTTCATGTTTTTATAGGAATTTGTTTTGTTTTGTCTTGCTATGTTTTGTTTTTCCCTCTAATACAGAAAGGATAGAAATACTTGTAGAGATTCATGCATGCCTAGCTGTTTACACTCTCACTGTTTGACTATCTACTTCGTATGCTTTAATTTTGTAACTTGAGCAACTATTTCTAAGAGGCCAATATGTAGTTCATCAGCTAGTGATTTCTTATTGTTTATCCTTTTTTTTGGAATTCTGTATTACCTCTACGCTTTATATGCTTTTGTTTCCCTTTAAATAAAAAAAGAAAAATATATTTCTTTACTCACCTTCTGTTCTCACATTTATGCTGTCCTTTTCAAACCTCCTTTAACTAAGGCAAATAAAATAAACCAACCCTCAGACTCACACACACTCACACACTCACAGACACACACACACACACACACACACTCAATTCATTACCTATTTGCTTTAAGTGACAGTGTAAGACAAAAACAATGATATTTCATTTCATACCTACTGTGTTGGTACCTATTGTGCTAACCACTCCAAATGCATTACAACACTGAATACCCAACAATCCTCAGAGGCAAGTACCATTGTTTTCTCCATCTTATTTAGGAGGAATTAAGATTCTGAGAGGTTAAATAATTCAAAGTCATGCAGGTGGTCATCGCATGGCTCAGCATAATAATAAGCTCCCATGTGCCTTCTGAAAGAAGGAAAACAGTAATATAGATGATAACAAACAATAGAAAATTCACAAGCCCTTTAAATTTGGCTTCAGAATGTGCGAGGTGATTTTTGGCAGCAGGACAGCTTCCTTAATTAAGTTTGTTTAGGGCAGCATTAAAATTACTCTGCTGGCGCTGAACCCTTGTCATCTGGGGGCACTAGGGAAGAAAAGCTGACCTTGTTTTAAAAGAACTAATGAATAATCCAAATTTGACAATATTTCAAAGGGGAAAAGGGGAGAGGAAGTTCGAGTGTGGCATGGAGTCTGAGCAGTCTGCAGAGCTGCTGGTGTTCACGTCTTGAATAGAAGCACTTGATTTCACATTGAAATTTCTTACTTCTTCTGGACAATTTATAGCTTTCATCTTTGTGCTCCCCACAGACTTCCTCTTTACAGTAATATCCGTGTCATCTAATGACAAGATGTGATAACTAAAGGAGGTTGCTTCTGACCCCTCATATTCCCACACTGAAACTCTATTAGATTCAACATTGACAGATCCTTCTGACTCCAATCTACCAGTTTCTCACTAAGCCAAAGAGTATAAGGTCCCTCAAGAGCAAAGCAATTTATTTAAATAACATAGTAAGTAGATGGGAAAGTGTGTTGCATACAGAAAGTTAACATTCTCCTGCAGAAAAAAAAGGCCCAGTGTGGCCACTCCTGATGCAGGGCCATACCTGGCACACTGCCCTCTCTCCCCCACTTTGGTCCTTCTGCCGGGTCATTTCTCAGGTCATTAAGTGGAACCAGCTAAATTAGTTTCTGAAAGATGTATTTACAAGAAGATGGGAGCCCTTCCAGAGGGAAAACCCAGATTCTGGCTTATGGTGCTCAGTACCCAACAGGCTCCCTTAAGAGCCACCAGAAAGACCAAACATGGAGGAACTGACATACTAGTGGCCAGATGGAGGCAAGAAAGCAAAAAGCTTAAACTTCCACACCTTCACAACTGTCTGGACGGTTTTCTATTCCCAAAGACAAAGGGATCTTGCCTACTGTCTGGTAAGACCTTCTGGGACTCTCCCTTTGAGAAGGTGAAAGAATCTATTGCTTAAAAGGTCGTGTTTACATCTTACCCTCACAGTGGCTGGGAACTCCTTGGCTGGAAGTCTGTGATAGGGTGTGAACCATGGAAATGTGAAGTGTACTCAAGTAGACCTTGAGGTGCCATCCATTCCTTTGAAGTGATGGCGGTTTAATTGGTTGTGTAATGAGGCTGCCTAGGTGCCAAATGGAGCCTGCTCTCATGGGAGAGCTGTTTGTACTTGTTTGAAGCCCACCAGAAATGGTGTCAACTCACTACAAGAAGGGCTTTGCTGACTGCAGCTGTCAGGTTATCTCTGACTGAAAACCTGAAGTGAATCAATCAGGCCATAAATCTTCTGCAAGAATTCTGGGTAATGGGTAAGCTTTCAGAAGGTGTTATGAGCATTCTGTTGGGACAGACTACATATGGGTCTGAGCAGACTTCTACTCTTTCCTTTTCTCGTGGTGCATTCCCTTAAAACATTTCCTTTCATCTTTCTTTCTTTAGTCTCATCTCTCTGAAAAAAAAAGGAAAATGAAAAACCTTTTTCCCAAGGAAAACCCACAAAGTCCCATCTTGGTGCCCTCCATGATCTCTTTGTATGAATCAGCTGCTCTCTCCCTCATTTCCAGTGCCTCACTCTCCACAGGTCCCTTCCTCTCAACCTTCCAAGAAGCTCAAGACTCCATAAGCTTTGCTTTCAGGCTCCTGAGCCCTCAAGCTGCTGAAGCTTGCTCACCTTCCTTCCATTTCCATACTTACTCTGTTAAACTTTTGGAACACAGCTTCTAAACCACTGTTGCACCCAAAGTATTTTAGGGGGAGGCTTGGAATTCTTCTGATCACCAAGGAGAGTGGTCTACATTTTCATGCTCATTCTTCCTGCTCTTTTCAACTATTGTTCAAACAAACAAACAAACAAAACAGCCACCAGTTCTGTCATCAGAGCCATCTTAGGACATACACCTCTGTCATTGTCCTAATGCTCAATAATCTTCAATGGCTCCCTAATGCCTGCTAATCAATGAACAAAATTTTCACCCTGGCTTTCTGAGCCATAATCCTCTGTTCCAGCCACATTCTCCACTTCTCCTTCACATATTTTTTTTGGTACTGGAGATTGAGCCCAGTTCCTTCTCACTGAGCTACATCTCTAGCCTGTTTGTTTGTTTGTTTGTTTGTTTTGTTTTGAATTTCACTAAGTTCTCTAGCTGTCATATATGTTATTCCCTTGCCTCAGCCTCCCAGAGTGCTGGTATCATCGGCATGCATCACCACACCTGACTTATGACATACATCTTTTACTGTGGGTCACACTATGTCTGTTCCCAGCACCCCTTGCTACAATTCTTGCCTCTGCAATATTTCTCAGATCACGCCCTTCACTTCTAACATCCTTTCACATTTTATTGGTCCAAGCTCAATTTCCCAAATATTTCTTGGACACCTATTTTGCAACAAAGCAAGATCAGATATCACTTCCATTCAAAGCATTCCCTGGTCCACACACTGGCTTCCCACAGAACTTGAGTGGGGGAAAGGAGAGAAGGATATTTTCCTTGTGGAACTTCAAACTTCACAAAGACTTTAAACCTTGTTTGTTTCCCTTTATTAAATCATCTACAAAAAGACAGAGACCATGTCTTTGTATATCTGCAGTATTCAGGACAATGCTTTGTTTGTAATACACATTCAATAATTTTCTGTCAAATAAATTCAGACCATGCAATTTATGATTCTTTCTCATGATTCCAATAATTTTCCTGAGACATTAATCTTTCAGAATCTTGGTTCTCCCCAAGATCAGCAAGATAAATGGGCCCCTTTCACCCCTCTGTTGGGAAAAAGTGTAAGATTTTTGGAATACCATTGCTAAACAGGGTATGTGTGAGCAACACCTAAAAGGGCACTCTATTTCAAAAAAAGAAGCAATGCCAAAGCTGCAGAGAATATCAGGTGCCAGAGCCAGCAGCGCCATCTGCCAAAATGCTGAAGCCAAGTTGTGAGTGCAGCATCATGTAAGGGACAAGCAAAGCACATAGATGCCCAGGACCACCTATATAATCAGCCCAGTACAAATATAATTCTCACAGAGATATTGAGGCCCCAGAAAATCCTTAGACCTAAAACCATGTGTTTGGGGCAGCAATAATCTATCTGAAAGTAAAAAGCTGTCCAGCAGTAGATGTTTAGTGGAAGATGAAAAGGCTGAAACATCAGAAACACCTTTGTTTCACCAAAATGACACTAATTTAGTAGAAAGAGGAAACTGGCTTTGGAGAACAAAAAAATATATGTAACTGCACCAAACTACAAGGAACAAAAGGTTCCTTTTCCTTGGAGTTGAAAGCCTGTGGAATGAGCAGTCAGGGTACCTCAAGGGCTAAGAAATATGTTTGTTGTTATTATTTTTAGGGAAATCTGTCCTTGTATTCATTTCTGGAATAAGAACAGTGTTTCCAGGAGGTATCATGGAGTGGTAGAAAGATTACAGGCTTTGGAGCAGATAGACCTCAGTTCAAATTTTAGACTTGTATCTATCAACTGTGCCTTGGGCAAGCTAGTCAGCCCTTCTAAGACTCAGTTTTCTCAGCTGTAAGATGCTGGTAAATGTGCCTGCTTTTCTGGGTGATAGGAAGGAAAATGATAGTAACAGCATTTATTAGATAGCACGCATGTGGTTACTCCACATGGCTTACTCCTCTGCATTATACCATCATTGGAGCTAGGATCTGGTGGCTCTGCCATTTTACAAAGGAGGAAACTGAATCTCTGAATAATTAAATGATTTATGCAGCCCACTCAGTTGTGAATGATACGGCTAAGTAGGACTGAAATCCAAATCTGAATGTGCTGTTCTGTACTATAGCAGTCAGCCTTGCTAGACAAAACTACAAAAGTAACCTCATCTTATCCCCAGGGTAGAGTGGAGCCAGTTAGCAGACTGTGCCTTACTCCCTCAGCTGCTTTCAAGTTCATCTGCCATGTCCCAAGAACCCAGGATGTCTCACTCCTAGTTATCTTCCTGTATGTAGACAGAGTCTTGGTTCTCAGACCTTGCACTTTGCTTCTATAATGCCATTGGCTGAGGCTATTCCATGAACGCAACAGCAGTAGCAGTGGTGATAGTGGTAATAAGTCAGAATAGCTCAGTTAAAGACAGCTAGCTGTATGCCAAGCCCTGTGCTAAGCACTTTACATAGATGAATTCACTAAGTCATCACAACCCTGTGGGGCAAGTACTATTATTAAATAAGCTAATGTATATTAAGTCTCTGGCACAGAGTAAAGTCAATAATTGCTAGTTTTTGATCATAAATATTATTTTTGCAATAGAGCTACAAAATGCAAAGTCTCCACAGAAAGCAGAAAGGGTGTAATCTCTTTTTTTATTAAGAATTTTCCCATGGAGATATAAACCAACCTAAAAAACATGGGCAAAAAATAGAAAAAAACTCCAGTTCATCTTACAAGAAAAGGTAAAGCTCTTCTCAATAAATAAAAGTGAACAAAGAAAAGTTTAATTTATGTTGAAATAATGGAGAAAGGAACTAAGGAAAAGAAAAGATTCAAAGGAAAGGTGAATTTTCAAAGAAGAAAGTGCCAAGGGTCTGTGTCAAGGAGAGAAGGGACTTTGTATTCAAGGGAGGCAGAGCAGAGAGGAGAAGCAGCCCTAAGACTTCGGGGGATCCTGGCAACTGGGAGACTCTTCCACAAACTACAGGCCTTTCCATTTGCTGACCTGTCAAGGAGCTCACAGCCTCTCTAAATCCCATCCTTGACATTTCTTGTACTAGAACAAGAGAAAATGCAATCAGACCAGAGGAAGGAGGACAGAACCATAAAAGAGGGAAAGAAAAGTGTAGAAAGGGCAGGTATGGGGGCAGATGCCTATAATCTCAGCTACTTTGGAGGCTGAGGCAGCAGGAACATGAGTTTGAACCCAGCCTGAGAAAGTTAGCAAGATCTGTCTCAAAATAAAAATGTGAAAAGTGTTGGGAAATGTGAAAAGGGTTGTCTCAGCAGTAGACTGAGACAAAGTTGTCTGCGACTGCATCTGTGTCTGTGTCTAGATCTGTACAGGGAGAGAAGCACCTCAGAAAACTGCTGCAAGTTTTACCAAGTCAAGCCCAGGGTCACATCCAAATAATTCATCAAAGGTTTCTTATCTTTGCTCTATGGTATAAAAATAGCTTCTCCCTCTTGATCTTGGTTCTTCTGTTGGGCAGTGGAAATAGAGTCAGGTTTTCTTGGACACTCTCTATTTTTAATTCAAGACTATAGTGCATAACCTACTTTACTTTTCTGAGAAAGCCTGATACCATGATCATTCTCAGGCTCCCGGGATCCTAAGCATTAGAATTCAGGTGTCCTTGCAACTCACTAATAGAGAATAGAAACAGGCGAATATTTATAACTCATATGTGGACAATGAATATTAGCAATCAGAAGATCAAGGTCATGAATTGCTTCATGGAAAGCCACTGCATTAATACATTGTGCCTGTGAGATGTTTATGATAAAAAGAGAACAATTTTTGTTCCCTAATGAAATTTCTTTTTCAGTCACAAGGAGCATCTGCTGAGTGAGTAATTTATTAGAAGAAACGGAATTTTACACCCGTAGCTGAAACCATTCCCTATTAGGCTTTTTAAAAGAGAAAAAGGTTAATTATTTCAAGTCTGGTTATAACAACCTCATTGTGCTATTTGTTTCTTATGCTATTTGATTGGGAGTCTATGACAGCAAATATCTGATTGGTGGTGTGACAGAGATCACCATACGTGTTCTGCAGCTGCACTGGTATGCCTGGACTGAGAAGAGCACATGTGGTGTTTGGTAATAAAGAGTTGCTGGTTGACATTAAAGAATTTAGAGAGTTGGCATTAATCAAAGATTTGCTACTGGAACTTAATCTTTGCATCTAAAGAATGAGAGAGAGGGAGGGAGGGAGGGAGAGAGAGAGAGAGAGAGAGAGAGAGAGAGAGAGAGAGAGAAATATCTTGGAATTTTCCAATTTTAGCCATGATACAAGCAAGAGTATTTTCTCCCAGATTTTTTTTCCTTCCCTATTACATTTGCAACACACTAATGTAGAAACTGAGATTAAAATGCCAAAATACTGTACTGATTCCATTTAGTAAGTTATAGAAATGTCTGGACACTTTCCTGGATGACATGGTTCCTGTGGTCCAACAACTTGCAACCAACATTGGCATGTTCCTCCTAGTCCTACCCCCTTGGCAGTTGCCCAGTTGGCCACTAAATTCAACTTTGGCCTTCTGTCTGCACAAATAGAACTTCATGTAAGGCCATCATTTGTAGGTTTCAGCATATGCTCACATTCTAAGCATTGGACACCAAATCCAGAAAGGGACTGCCATATGGCTCTATTGTTCTACTCAGAGGAAATTAAAGTCACAGGACTGTGCCCTTCGTTGACTTCTGAACTTTAAACTTCCAACTGCTGCTAACTTTAAAAAATGCAAAGAACCCTTTTAGTGTGCATTTGTATGCACATATGTGTGTAAATGCATGGAAAAGTGTCTGAAAATATTCACATCAAATATACATCAATATGTCAATAGTTATCCGTGAGGTGTAGGATTGAGGACAAGGATGTGAGGAACTTGTACTCATTATCCTGTATAGACCTTTAAATGTTCAAAGAAACTACACAACCCTGTTATTATTTTAAGAACTGGAATGTGTATAACAATATGAAAAAGTTGCTGAGAACACACATCCCAGTGTTTCCAAGTGCTACCTCTGGGAAGTAGGGTTGTGGTTTGGATCTGGACTGTCCCCCAAAGCCTCGTGCTGGGGCTAAGGGGCTGGGCTTGTGAAAAGTGACTGGACTGTGGGGACTACAGCTGGCTTGCTCTTAGGAAGTGGGGCCTGGCTGGAGGAGGGTTGCTGCCTTGACCTGGAAGGCTGTATCTCCCTCCCTGGCTCGTCCTTTTCTCTTAGTGCCCTGGTCACAATGGCATGAGCAGGTTTCCTCTGCCCAAGTCCTCCCCCCACGCCAAACATGCAGCTTCTTCCTGAGCCAGCTGACCATGTGAGAACTGAGACTTCTGACACTGTGAGCCAAATTAAACCTCTTCTTCTTTAAACTGTGGGTGTAGAGCACTGTGTCCCAGCAACAAGGAAAGTGACTAAGATGATAGCATTAGTGAAAAGAAGCTTTGCCTCTTTACATTCTCTATATATTTATAAATTGGAAATCTTTAGATTCTGGGCATATTTTCTTTGTTACATGTAACACTATGGTATTTTTAAATTAATTTAAAATCTATGATTACAGGAAAGCATCCTAGGATTTTATTTACACTTACTCATTTGGTACTCCTATATGCTAGTGGTGTAATTTTAACTCTAATAATTTCCACTTTGTTTTCCCATCATCATTTGAGGATTTGGGGTTATAAATGAGTGCACTGTCATATGGGCCTTACCTCACTGCATAAATTTGAGCGGTGCAGCACAAACTTTGTGTGTACTCTAGAATGTAAGCTTCCCAGGGTCAGACACTGTATCCCTTTCGTTCACTATCCCATCCCCAGTGTCTAGCATTTTTGTCTGTCATATAGCAGGCATTTAATAAAGATTTGCTGAATGATTGGATCAGTATCAAGTTCAACGGCAAAATGAGGTGCTGGGGATCTAAATTGTGAAAGGTGGGAGAGTGTACCATGTAGATGGAAAGCAAAAAGCATGATTTAACAAAGTCTTGAACAGAAAAAAAAAAACCCATCTGAATCTGGGGATGAAGCTCAGCTGCACAGTACTAGTATAACATGTGTGAGGCCCTGGGTTCAATCCCTAGATCACAAAAAAATTTGTACTTTGAGGTCAAGAAACATTAGTGTAGCTGACTGAATGAGTGATCTGGGACAGGTTCTTTCCTTTCCCTAAAACTCAGTTTTCTCAATTAAAAAAATAAAAGATTAGAATAAATCTATAGTATTCAGACTTCTTATAACAAGTGGCTCAAGATATTTTGTTTTTTTTTTATTTAAAGACAAAAAACAGAAAAAGGATAGAAATATTACAGAATTTCAAGAAAAGAAAATAAAACAGTAAGAAATCACTAGTTGATAAATTACATATGGTTCTTTTGGAAAGAGTTGTTAAAGTTGCAAAATTAAAGCTCACAAAGTGGTGAGAGTGAAAATAGATCTGTTCAACAATCCAACAAGAACCTAGAAATAGTTATCAATCCCACACATCTAAACATACATGCAGCTATATCTTTTATAGCGCTTCCTATTTCCTCTCTTTTTTACTATAGCAATTACATTTTGGTTTTACTACACTTGTAGTTCTTATTTACTTTTACACTAGAGACACAATATGATATTTATAACTATGATTCTTATATATTTCACTAATGAGGATAGTCTCAAGTTGCCTCCATTTACCTATGAAGGCCTCAAGATCATCCTTTTTGATAGCTGAGTAATATTTCATTGTATAAAAATACCACATCTTTTTCATACACTCTGCAGTTGATGGGCATCTTGGTTGTTTCCAGGATTTGGCTATCACAAATGGTGCAGCTATGAACATGGGTACACATATATCACAGTGATATGAACTTTTCAGTTCTTCTGGGAAAATACCCAGGAGAGGAATAGCTGGATTGAATGGGGCTTCCAGTACTAGTCTTCGGGGAATTCTCCATATGGATTTCCATAATGGTTGCACCAGTCTACATTCCCACCAACAGTGGAGCAGTGTTCCTTTTTCCCCGCAGCCTCACCAACATTTGTTCTCAGTTTTTTTCTTGATGGCAGCTATTCTTTCTGGAGTGAGGTGGAATCTCAATGTTGTTTTAATTTGCATTTCTCGAATGACCAGCAATGGTGAACATTTTTTCATGTATTTATTTGCCATTTGTACATGTTTCTCTAAGAACTGTGTGTTCATCTCAGATGCCCATTTTTGGAGAGGGTCTTTGAATTTGGGGGGCTTGATGTTTTTTAATTCTTTATATGTTCTGGACACAAGTCTTTTGTCTGAGGGGTTGCTGGTTAAAATTCTTTCCCACTCTTGGTTTTCTTTTCACTCTGTTGATGATTTCCTTTGAGGAGCAGAAACTTTTCAATAATATGAGATCCCATTTGTTGATTCTTTGAAGAGTTTCCCATGCAGTTTGCACTTTGTTCATGAATTCTCTGCCTACCCCTATGTCTCCAAGACTTCTACCTACCTTGTTGTCCAGTAGATTTAGTGTTTGTGTTTTAATATTGAGGTTTTGGATGCATTTAGACTTTAGATCTGTGTATACTGATAGATTTGGATCTAGTTTCAGTCTTCAGCATGTAGAGAGCCAATTTTTACAACACCATTTATTAAAGAGGCTAACCTTCTTCCAGTGGACATATTTAGCCCCTTTGTCAAACATCAGGTAGCTGAGTATCTTTGTAGTGGTGCTTGCATCTTCTAATCTATTCCATTGATCCTCAGGTCTATTTCTTTGCCAGTACCAAGCTGATTTTATCACTGTGGCTTTATAGTACCGTTTCAAGTCAGGAATTGAGATGCCTCCTGCCTTGCTTTTGTGGCCTAGAATTGCCTTTGCTATTCTAGGTTTCTTCTGTTTCCAAATGAATTTTAGGAGAATTTTCTCTAGATCTGTGAGGTATGTCAATAGTATTTTCATTGGGATTGTGTTAAATCTGTGTAACAGTTTTGGGAGTATAGCCATTTTCAGAATGTTGGTTCTCCCTAACCAAGAGCAAGGAATGTCCTTCCATTGTCTAATATCCTCGTCAATCTCTGTTTTCAGCATAGTATAAATTTCAGCATATAGGTATTTTACATTTTTAGTTAAGTTGATTCTAAGCATTTCATTTTTTTACATGTTATTGTAAAGGGAAATATTTCAATAATTTCTGTCTCAGTGAGATTTTTGTTTGTGTACAGGAATGCTATTGATTTTTGAGCATTGACTTTGTATCGAGCTACACTGATGAACCTGTTTATTACATCTAGTAATCTTTTAATGGAGATTTTAGGGTCTTCTATATAGAGTATCATGTCATCTGCAAATAGTGATAATTTAACTTCTTCCTTTCCTATCTTTACTCCTTTTATTTCTCTCTCTTGTCTGATTGGCCTGGCTAGTGTTTCCAGAACTATATTGAAAAGGATTGTTGATAGTGGACATCCTTGTCTTGTTCCTGATTTTAAAGTGAAAGCTTTAAGTTTTTGTCCATAAGGTTGGCTGTTGGTTTGTCATAGATTGCCTTTATAAGGTTAGGTAGACACTGTGTATTCCGAGTTTCTGAAGGGTTTTCATCATGAACATGTGTTGGACTTTGTCGAAAGCTTTTTCTGCATCTATTGAGATGACCATGTGGTTTTTGTTTTTGGCTCTGTTAATGTGGTGTATTACATTTATTGATTTGCATATGTTAATCCATCCCTGCATTCTTGGAATGAACCCCACTTGGTCATGAGGTATAATCTTCTTGATGATTTGCTGCATTCTATTTGCGAGTATTTTGTTGAGAATCTTTGCATCAATGTTCATTAGTGAGACTGGCCTATAGTTCACTTTTTTGATTGGATCTTTCTCTGGTTTGGGTATCAGAGTAATACTTGACTCCAGGAATAAATTAGGGAGGATTGCTTTCTTCTCAATTTCATTGAAGAGTTTAAGGAGTACTGGCATCAAATCTTGTCTAAATTTCTTGTAGAATTCAGCTGTGAATCCATCAGGACCTGGGCTTTTCTTTGTTGGTAAGTTTTTAATTACATTTTCAATTTCAAAAGCTGATATTGGGTTGTTCAAGATTGCTATATCTTCTTGGTTGAGCTTTGGTAATTCACACATTTCTAGAAATCTGTCCATTTCCTCTGTGTTTTCCACTGTATATGAGTAGAGATTTTCAAAGTAGGTATTCATGATCTTTTGAATTTCCATGCAATCTGTAATAATTTCTCCCCCTTTTAGTTCTTATTGTATGAATTTGGGTTTTTTCTTTCTTTCTCTTGATAAGGTTAGCTAGGGTTTTGTCAATTTTGTTTATTCTCTCAAAAAACCAGCTTTTCAATTCATTAATTCTATTTTTTTGTTTCAATTGCATTGATTTCTGCTCTAATCTTTACAATTTCCTCTCTTCTATGAGCTTTGGGTTTAGCTTGCTCTTCTTTTTCTAGAAGCTTGAGATGGAGCATTAGGTTATTTGTGCTCGTTCAGTTTTCTTGATATGAAAGTTTATTGCTATATATTTCCCTCTTAAGAATGCTTTCATTGCATCCCACTGATTACATTGTGTTGTTTCTATATTTTCATTGAATTGTAGGTATTGGTTTATTTCTTCTTTAATTTCATCTGTAGCCCACTGGTTGTTCAAAAGGCTGTTATTTAATTTCCATGTATTTATGTAGGTTTTACAATTTCTTTTGCCATTAATTTCCAATTTCACTGCACTATGGTCAGATACTATGCATGGTATGATTTCAATACCTTTGCATTTACTTAAGAATGTTTTATGGGATAATATATGGTCTATTTTGGAGAATTTCCCATGTGCAGCTGAGAAGAATGCGTATTCTGATGTGGTTGTGTGGGACACTCTGTAAACGTCTACTAAATCCAATTGCTCACAGGTATGATTCATGTCTGTTATTTCTTTGCTGACTTTTTGTCTAGTTGATTTATCTCTTTGTGACAATGGGCTGTTAAGATCTCCTGTTATAATTGTGCTCTTGCTTATTTGGTTTTTCATGTCAATTAGTATCTGTCTTATATAGTTGGGTGCTCCTGTATTTGGCTCATATATATTTATAATTGTTAGTTCTTCCTCTTGAATTTTACCACTAACAAGTATGTAGTGACCTTCTCTATCTCTTTTAATCATTTTAGGTTTGAAGTTCACATTGTCTGCATATGGAATAGCTACACCTTCTTTTTTCTCGGTTCCTGTTGCATGGAATACTGTTTTCCATCCTTTCACTTTTAATCTGTGAGTTTCCTTTTGGGTCAGATGTGTTTCTTGTATACAGCATATTGTGCGATCCTGTTTCTTGATCCATTCTGTCAATCAATTTCTTTTTATAGGTGAATTGAGGCCATTTATAATTATGGATATCACTGAAATGTACTGGCTCGACTTTGCCATGTTATGTTCCAGTTGTTTCTTTCTGCTTTTCCTCTTATTTAATTGCTTATCCTACCTGGAGTTTTCTTTCTGTTGTGGTTTTGGGGATTGTGGTCATTTTTATCTCTGTCTAGTATGTATTTCAGTAATCTTTCTAGGGTTGGTTTGATGGATGTGAATTTCTTCAGTTGTTCTTTGTCATGGAAGTATCTTGTTTTTCCATTAAATTTGAATGAAAGTTTTGCTGGGTACATCAGTCTGGGTGGAAGGTTGTTTTCTTTCAGGGTTTGAAATACCTCACTCCAAGCTATTCTTGACTGGAGGGTTTGTGCTGAAAAGTCTGCCATGATTCTAATGGGCTTTCCTTGATAGATGAGTTGTGTGTTTTCTCTGACAGCTTTTAGTATTGTTTTTATGCTGTATGTCTGAGATCTTAATTATTATGTGTCTGGGTGTGGATTTATGTTGGATTGTGACTGTTTGGTGTTCTGTATGCCTCACTTATCTGCATATCAGTTTCTTTCCCCATGTTTGGGAAATTTTCTGCTATTATTTCTGTAAATACTCTACTTATGTCATTGGCCTGGACTCCTGTATCTTCACTAATAACCATTATTCTTATATTGTTGCTCTTGGCATCATCATGAAGCTTCTGGATTGTCATTTCATGTTGCTTTGTTATTTTTAAAAGTTCTATCCTTTCCTGATCACTAATTGTGAACCTGTCCTCAAGGTCCAAAATCCTATCCTCAGCTTCCTTTAGGCAGTTTTGCATGCTCTCAATAGAATTTTTTTGTTTCTTGGATGTCTCTTTGAGTTTGTTTCATGAATTGTGCTTGTTTTCTATATTGTTCCTTCAAAGTTTCAATCAGTTTCCCATGCTCATGTACTTTTTTCTCTAGCTCTTCTTTAGCTGCATTCAACAACTCCTTTACTAATATTATTTGTATCTTTACATGGGAGAGTACTTCTAATTTGACTTCCTCAATAGCCCAATACAGTTGTTTTTTTTTTATTTTACTCACTATCTTTTCAGAGATTCCTGGCATGTTAGTTTCGGGGTCCTCTATTTCAATGTCTCCTATACTTGCTTCTGGTGAACTATATGTTTGAGACTGCATTTTATTTCTTCGTTTTGTCATTTTTCCTCTGCCTGAATTTTTCTTTGTGTAGGAGGGGATCACACACACTCTTTTCAGACTCAGCAAAGTGTTACAGTTAGTTGGAGGAGGTTTTACTACTGACCCTATTTATGCCCTGTACACCTCTATTTTAGGGGCATACTCACCACACTGATACAGTTAATCTGCTGCAGTCCAAGGTTTACCACCTGGGAGCAAAGTTCCAAATTTTTTCACACTAACTGGTGCCTGCTGAGGTCTTCTGATGTTCCAGGTGGGAGGGCGGGCCCAGCAGAAGCAGTCCAGGGCAGTTTTCAGTCTTGAGCGGGCTTCCTTTATGTTCCCAGTGGCAGAACAGGCCCTCAGGGCAGGTTCCAGGCAGTTTACCCCTGATGCAGGCTTCTGCTAAGTTTGCGGTGGCATGGTAGTCCCACAGTGGAGGTTCCAGGCAGCTTACCCCTGATGTAGGCCTCCACTAAGTTGCTCCCATTATTTAAAAGAAATTCAATGCCATGTAAAATAGTTACAAATGTAAAAATTCATAGATATGCCTAAGTGTCTCACCTAGTGTTAACGAGGTTATTTAGGGAATTTCAAATCTCTTTCATTGCACTTCTCTCCATTGCATGAGTATTTTATAATTATCATATATCACTTTACAAAATAAACATCATTGTACTATTTTAAAGTGATGAGCAAACCATGAAAACAAGAGGCAGTCTGGGTGTGGTAGTGTGTATTGTTCCAGCTACTCAGAAGGCTGAAGATGAAGGATTGCTTGAGCCCAGTTCAAGCCCAGCTGGGCCAACACAGCCAGATCTTACCTAAAAAGAAGAAGAGTAAGAGAAAGAGGAAGAGGGAGAAAAAGAAAGAGAAGGAAAAGGAAAGGTAGAGGAAGGAAGAAGTATTACAATTACCCAATAGGGTTAAAAGGGAGGCCCCAAGGTTTGCAGTCCCTCCAGATAAGATCAAACCTTCTCCATTCTTGACACATCTCTTGTGAAAATCAGAGTTCCACTGTTTCACATGCTTCTGGGGAGACTTTTCCATGTGCTCCATAAGCACTGTTATCAACTACTATGCAACAGAACAGATTAGTCCCAAGACAAACCTGCAGCTAAAACTGACCATCTGTTCCCAGAAAAGATCTTGATTATCAGGAATCAATATGCCAAAATCCCCATTTATTCACGGATCACAGAGAGCTCAAACCACCTAGATCACACATTCTCACTCACATGGAAATGCATTCGTGCATTCCCTAATCTTAATCTACTATTTCTTCCAGACATTGTCCAAGTCTTGCTTCCTGATCTCTGTAAAATCCCTTCCATCCTCAACTTGCTCAAAATTTCCTTTGAATCTCCATTGTTGGTGGGAGTGTAGATGGTACAACCACTATGGAAATCAGTATGGAGATTCTTCAAAAAAAATTGGCTTAGTGGTCCCATTCACCCCAGCTATTCCCCGTCCAGATATTTTCCCAGAAGAATTGAAAACATCATAACTCAGCAATATATGTGCGCCCATGTTTATAGCAGCACAATTTGTAATAGCTAAATATTGGAAACAATCCAAAAGCCCATCAATTGAGGAACAGATAAAAAAGATGTAGTATTTTTACATAATGGAATACTACTCAGCCACAAAGAATGATAAACTCAAGGCTTTTATAGGTAAATGGATGCAACTAGAAACCATACTCATAAGGGAAATAAATCAAACTTACATGTGTAAACACAGAATTGTCTAGCTAGTGTAAAAGACTGAAAGAGTAAATAAGATCCAAAAGTTGCAATAGATATAGTAAAAGGGAAAGAAACTGCTTAAAGGGAAATTTTATTATTTGATCAATCTTGCATGGCTGAATCTGGTAGCCTAAGCAATTATTTGAGGATAACAATGTGCAGTATAACCATTGTTACATTCCTGTCATCCTGTTTTGAAATCCTATATTGCCATTAGTTGTTATTTTACTTATATTGTTTTTAAAAATTATTTCTTGATTTTTCTGGTTTTTTCCCTTTAAAATAAAAAAATATTGGCTATTGTTGGCCCTCTTAAGTGATGGCTATATTTTTTTTCTCACTGCATGTACCACTTGGCCTAGAGGTGACTGGGTCTCCTCCTTGCTTCTGTTTGTCATTTTCTGTCCATTGGTTCTCTCTAACCTCCCCCCTCCAGCTCCTTTCCATTATCCTCCTACCATAATATATTCCCTACTTCAATTCCTTACTGCTGTCACCTATCTTCCTCATGAGGAAGAGGACCCTCATTATTGAAGATTTTAGCTGAGAGTTCATTCTTCTCTTCAGTACTACTACTGTCATGACACTTGGGAATTTCAGTATCTATATGAAGTATACAGGTATACATATGTACATTCATTGCCTATACTGTAAACAATCCATGTAACACCCTGGCCTCTCAGGTGCCTGCCTTCCTATACTCCAGCCTCTCAGGTGCCTGCCTTCCTATACTCCAAAGATCTTGTCCTTTAGCCATCCTCAGCCACATACACACACACACACACACACACACACACACACTCATGTTTTAGACCTTATCATTGCAAATGACTGCACCACCTTTAAAAATCTCAGTTTTAAACACCTCACTGTCCTCTCTTTGTCCTTAATTTTTTTCTAATACCTCTATTCCAACAATCTTTCCTATCCTTAGCCATTTTTTCCCTCCATCTCCTCCTCATATCCTCACTCCCATCTTTATCTGACTTAGATTCTCTGGTCCATAATTATAGCCACTTCCTTGCATTCATCCCTAGCTCCCCACCACCCTGTCCTTCCAACCTATCAACTTGGGAGAACCTGAACCAACAGTAAATTCAGCTCTCTACATCTTTCCCAGCAACCAATCATGGCTGGAGCAAGCTTCATTTTTAAACTCTCAAGTCTTAAATGGGTTCTCATGTGCCCAAGGGATCATTCCCAGATTGTTGTGTCTAGCTTTGAACTTTATTCTGAAGCCCGGGCGCATGTCATGAACTACTTACTGGACATTAATACTTAAATAGCTAATGGACATGTTAAACTTCATTTGTTCAAACCAAAGCATGATTTTTCTCTGCTTCTGCTCTCCTTCTATATTTACCATTCACAGTTGTTAACTTAATCTTTCCAGTTCCTTGAGCCAAATATCTTAGAATGATCTTTGATTATTCTGTTTCTTTAAGGCCCACTCTTAATTAATCAACAAAGCCTTTTGGCTCTACCCTTGACACATTCATAATCAAAACTTTTCTCACTACCACTCTTGCTGCCTCCCTAGGCCAAACTCCTCTTATCACATGCCCAAATCACTATAACAGCCTTCTGTTATGGATTGTGTGCCCCCCAAATATATGCAAGAGTCCTGATCTTTGTTATCTCAAAATGTAGTCTTATCTGGATATAGGATCATTGCAGATGTAAAAAGGTTAAAATGAGGTCAGATTGGAGCAGGATATGCCCTTAATCCAATATGACTGTTAACCTTATTAGAAGAAGAAAGAAACCCAGAGAGGAGGTAACCAGGTAAAGACAGAGACACACAGGACTGAAGGCTGTTGCAGTAAGGGGTTGTATGGAGAACAATTAGAATCAGGACATGGAGTTTATAATATTATTTTTATGATGGTCACCCAGGGTTAACACAAGAAAATGCAGGAAATCTATCCACAATGCTAAAGACATAGAATATTTAGCCAAGGCCCTGAATCCCACAGCAATATCCCACATGAGTCCAGAGGAAAACCCAGAGCTCCTGACAATTCCTCCCATGAGTCCAACTGGAGGTCTAGAGCCCACAAGAAGGACTCAAACCAGTCTCTTTTACGGATCCATGCTGGGAAGGCCCAAAGGTCAGCGATGGAAACTAGGAAGTCTATGCCAGCAGAGTGAAGGACCTGTGCTGGTAGGCTGAGGGTTCTACGCTGGAGCCGAGAAGTCACATTCAGAACAAAGACCAGGGCTGTCCTGAAAAGCACCACAGCCATCCTCAGCAATACGGAGGCCCCAAGCTCCTCTTCTGACAAGCACAGTCGAGTATGTGCCAGGAAGCCAGAGTGACTAGTGCATCCTGGAGACCAAACAGCACACGTCTTCCTCTCCGGAGCCAGAAAACAATGCTCGATGTGAATACCAGAGCTTCTCCAGGAAAACCTAAAAGCTCAACTAGCAACATGTAGGAGAACCCACAATGCCTCAACAGCTCAACCCACTAATGCATCCCCCTTCTCCTTCTCCACGTCTCTATTTATGCTAGCAAATTTCCTCAGGTGAAACATCTATGCTCAGCACCACGCTGATGCAATCCAGCTGGCATTAAGTTGACCACCAGTTTTTAATCCATAACAGAAGCCTATGACTACTGAAGCAGATTAGAGCACCACAGCTACAAACAACAGAATGGCCAGAAGATCAACAGCCATGACTAGAAGCTAAGAGGAAAGGATGGATTTTACCCCGAGTCCCAGAAGGTGCATGGCTCTGATGACAGGTTGATTTCAGACCTCCACCTTTTAAGTCTGCAAAACAATACATTTCTGTCACCCAATTTATGGTACTTTGCCATGGTGAGCCTAGGAAACTAATAAACCTCTTAACTGATTTCCTGTTTTCCACCCATGACCTCCTGCCTAGTTCCAACACTGCAGCCAAAATGATCCTGTTAAACCTTAAGTCAGCCCATCCATTTCCACATTTCAACTAGAGTAAAAGCTTTACAAAGGTCTATAAATTTTGGCCCCTTTTATTCATCTAACCACTCCTCTTTTATTCTCTCCCTACCTCACTCTGTGTGAGCCATTCTGGTCCATTTCCTGCTCTGTCACACTTTCTCCCATCAGGTCATTGCACTCAGGATCCTCTCTAGTGACAACAGCAGGCACTCAGTGCAAATTATCCTCTGCTTGCCTAGCTCTAGGTGGAGTGTGGCCTGTATGCACTTGGGCTTGCCTGTTCATACCGCTTTACATAAACAGATCCCTACAGGCCTAAACTGGAGGCAAAATCATGGTGTTGCAAACTACCTATTTGAGAAGTCTGTATACTTTTATGGTTGCACAGGAAAGAATTGGGAGATCTATTGACCCAATTTAATTAATCATATCACTTGAGATTTCTGGACTTCTGTTCCTCTCTGAAGAAAATGGGAAAATAATTCTAACCACACTGCTATATTAGATGATATGTGGAAGGTGCTTGCCACATTGCAAGCATTTGGTAAGTTCTTATTAGTCAATGATATTTAAAGGAAGTTCAAACCTCAGTACTGAGATAGCAAATGTAATTATGTCAAGGTCTACTGAAAATAAGCTTGTCTGACATTTGAGCAGGCACATTTTCCTTTAGTACAAGTTCTGATTTTAAAACTGCTTTATGACATTCAGATCAAGTATTTGAGGAACTATGGGATTTCAACAAACACAAAGGTCTCTGCACCTCTGACACTCTTTGTGTCCAGTGATGCAGGCACCCTAGTGCCGGTGCACTGGCCTTCTCCAGTCTGGTAATGGGCTCCTTTTCTGGCCAAAGTTTGTGGTCCAACAAATACTGATTCACCCAACCTGGTGTGGTAGCCTAACACCAACCCCAACAGACATTCAAGTATGAAGATCGACTTGGATTTTAAACAAGGAAAATAATTTTTTTAATCAATAAAAACCAAAGCAAGGGAAGGCAACGTCTCTAGGCCACTGATAGGGTAGTTGTGATAATTCGGCCTCTGCAAAAGTGTGAGAAAATTGTGGGGAGAGCATAAAACACCTCAAGAGGGGTTATAGTACCACCTAAGGCATAGAGGTAGAATTAGGCTTAAAGAGAAAATCCAGTATTTTGATAGCTATGATGTAAGCAACAGATAATGTATTTTTGCATTCTAAAAGTGAAGTAGCAGATTTCAGATAAATAAAAAAGCATAACAATGTACCAAACTTGTGGAGTTTTAAACGATGGGTGGAAATTTATTTAAAACCTTTCCCCCCCTTATTTGGTTTCCCAAAATGCTACGGATTTTTTTCAGAACTTTGCATGGTCTTTGATAGCAGTGCGCCCTCTAGTGATCACATCTATGACTTACAAGTGTATAAGCGCTTTATAAGAACCCTGCAGCCTGAACAGTTTCAAATTTCCTCTAAAGGCAATAAAAGAGGAATGATTTATCTGATTCAAACTTTTATGGAAATAACTTCCATTCAAAAACTTACACCACCAAACTGTTTACTTTGATAGTTCTCTTTTTATTGTGAAGGAAATATACCCAGTATTAGTGTCTTTGGAAGATAAATTTATAAGTGACTGACTTTTTCTCTATAATAAGCATGCATAACTTTTAATTTTTAATATTTTACTTTAAAATGTTATAATCAGAAGGTTTTAAGTAGTGTCATAACAAGCGTCTGTGAACATACCACCAGGTCTTTAGAATTAGGACATTTTGCTATCTTTGATTCAGAGTTAATTACTTTTTAGTCTGGAACTTGCAAAAAAAGCTTCAGGTACAACTCAGATTTTTCTAGTTGCCAATTTTATGCCCCATATCACCCAAATACTTCAGGATTTAATATGAGCAGAAACATTTTCCTACATCAACACAATAAAACTGTCAAGTTTTTCAGACTTCATTTAAGGCCCTTTGATTGTCTCGCTCATGTCCTGGGATGGCCCTGAACACATAGTCGAATTCCTTCCTCTACCTTTTTGGACTTCAGCATCCTAAGCTAAGTTGCCTCTCCTTGTGGGGATGCTGTCTTCTCCTCGCTCAATCTCTGACAACCTGCAGCAGATCCCCAACTTTACTGACATGTAGAGAAAGGTTTGTTCACATTTCCCAGGCTCAGAAGCCTAGTACAACCCCACAGATGGTCTTGTTCTGCTTTGGCTCACACCGAGCTTTTCTCTGCTTAGACATCCAGCTCCTACTGCCCAGGATGTAATACTCCACACCCGGCCACCCAATCTGCAGGATGCCCTCCTCCTTCTGCTCCTGCTTTGAATTCCTCATGCTGAGCAGGGCCCCAACAAGGACACTCTCTTTGCCTTCTTTAGGCTCTGTTATGTATTGAAAAATATGCTGAAGTCCTAACTCCCAGTATCTCAGAAATCTGCAAATGTAATTCATTAAGATGAGGTCCTACTGGAGTACGGCGAGTCCCCACCCAAAGTGACTAGTGGCTGTATAGAGATGGCCTCATGCAGACAGAGTCATAGGGAGAATGTCCTGTAACAGTGAAGGCAGAGATTGGAATTATGTGTTTGAAAGCCAACCCACAGTAAAGATTGCCGGAAAATCACCAGAAGCTGGGACAGGCACAAAATATTCCTCTATAGGTTTCAGAGGAAGTATTGGTTTCCTGGCACCTTGACTTCAGACTTCTGGCCCCCAAAACAGTGAGACAATACATTTCTGTTACTTTAAACCACTCAGTGTGTGGCACTATACTTAGTCATAGTAGTCCTAAGAAATAGCATAGACTTTGGTACTGATAAGAAGGTTACTGTTGTAACACATACCTTAAAATATGAAAGTGGCTTTGGGATTGAGTAAAGGGTAGAGGCCAGAAGAATTTTGAGGTTCACAAAAGAAATCTAGGTTGTTCTGAGAGTAAAATAATACTCTTAAATAAAAAATATTAAAGATGCTTTGAGTGAAGCCCCAGGCAAAAATGAAGAGCAAGATATTGGACACTGGAAGAAAGGCAGTCCTTGTTATAAAGGGTCAGAGAACCTCACTGAATTATCTTTAACTGTTTGGAGGAAACGTAGAAATTGTACAAGTTGAAACTTGGATATTTAGCTAAGGAAACTTCCTAGCAAAGAGTGGAACATGCAGTCTGGTTTCTTCTTTCTGCTAACAGTAAAATGAAAGAAAGATAAATTAGGACATTCCCACCAGCTTGGACCACCAAGCTGACTGTCCCATTGGGCAGTTTGTACCACCCAGTGGGACTGTCCCATGCAGCCAGATGAGACAGTCAAGCATGTACCCCTGGTGGTTCAGAGCCAACTGGCAGTGAGACAAATTAGAGCCCCATCATGAAAGTGTTAGGGAATGAATTGTTAAGAAAAACAGAAGCCATAACTTGAGAATTTGATTATATTCTGTCAGGCTAACCATATCGCAAAAAAGAAAGGAAGCGAGGAAGGAAGAGACAGAGGGAGGAAAAGAAGAAAGAAAGCTATGTTCTGGAGGGAACACCAAAAATGGGACTGGGCAACCATATTTTGGCAAAGAGATTACAAGTGTGATTTTTGGATCCAATCAACCAGCTAGCAGAAATCAGAAATAAAGATGCAGCTATCCAGTAAAGGTCTGTGAAAGAACCTCTTTGCTGATGGCTTCGACTTCAGTAAATATCAGGAAAGGCAAACACATTTTTAAGAATTTAACCCCACAGAAACATTACTAACAGAGAGAAACAATATGAAGGACAAATGACTAGTAGGGTCATTCAGATGCACACAACTGGGCCACTGAATCTCTTGAGTTCCAGAGAACACAGCCACTGCCCAGGTTGTAGAGAGTGGGACCTCTGCCCAGGGCCAGGGCAGTAGGGCTGGTGTTGAAGAATGGAGAAGCTGGCCCACAATGCAGGGCCAATAGGGTCAGGCCAACTTATTCCTTTCTCCTTTCCAGAGAATGAAGATGCTGGCCAGGGCTAAGAGGCTAGGACCATGTTAGGGTTCCAGGGGATAGGGCCAATATCTGGTGCTGAAAGGGTGGGACCACTGCCAGAGTGCCATGGGGTAAGACCACTGCTGGGCCTGAGGGGGTGGGGCCACTGCCCAGCAATGTGGAACAGAGCTGCCATCCTGGACCAAAGGGGCGATTGCAGATGTTAGGACTGCCTCCTCCATTGCAGAATGTGGGGATCGTAGCCAGGGTTGAGGGGACAAGGCTACTGTCCAAGGCCAATAGGATAGGATGAGATCAGGATTATCGAAGGCAGTTTGACTCCCTGAGCTGTAGAGGGTGGTCCTTCTCTCTTTCTTACAAACATTATGGTCACTGTCCTGAGCGGAAAGGGTAAGTTCACCTCATTTCTGGAAAGCATAACCACTTCCTGGGTTCTAGAGAACCAAATGGATGTCAATGCTTGTGGGAGATAGGACTGCTGCCCAGGGTTCAGAGGGCAGGGTTACCAGGGATGAGCAGGGTTGCAGGACCAGCAGACAAGGTAGCTTCTTTGCAAGGATAAGATGGTCACATAGGACTTAAGTAGTAGAGCCCATGAACAGTGTCCCAGAGAATTGTTCTGAAGCCTAAAAACCTAATGGAATCTGGCCTGCTATGTTGAGAACTGCCTTAGAGAAATGATACCTTTCCCCCTACAATTTCTCCTTTTTGAAATGGAAGCATTTATCCTATGCCTGTCATACAATTGTACATTGGAAGCCAGTAACATGTTTTTCAGATTTTATAGATCTACAACTGGAGAAGAATTTTGCCTCAGTATAGGCTGTGCCCTGAGTCACACTCACCCCTTAATTTAAAGTTATTTTTAACTTGTTATTGATTCTGGAAAATATTAAGACTTTTGGGGATGTTGCAATGGGATGAATATATTTTACAGAAGGGAAAGGCATTTATTTGGGGAAAGAAAAGCCAAAGAACAGACCATTATATGTTGGGTTGTGTATCTTTCCAAGAGTTGAAAATCAGCATAGTACAGGGATACATGCATACCCACATTTACACCTGCAAAATTTATAATAGCTAGATCTTAGAAATAGACTATACACCCATCAACAGATAAATAGATAAGAAAAATGTGGTATTTATACCCAACAGGGTACTACATTGTCTTGAAGAAAGATGAACTTGCAGCATTTATAGGTAAATGAATGCAACTAGAGAACATAAGGTCAAGTGAAACAAGTCAGGCACCCAAGCTCAAACATCACATGTCTTCTTTTATATAAATATATATGTATATGTATATACTGAAATGCTCAAACTTACTGCCTCAGAAAGTGACCTTAATTGGATGTAATTAGGTAAGTCAAAATGAGGTCATACTGGAGTAGGATGAGCTTGTAATCCAATATGACAGGTATCTTTTTTTGAGACTCATAAACTCTTTACTCCACTGGTGTACACATTCTGTGAACACTATTATTATTTTGTCAATATTTTGATCTGTGAATTTCTAACTGCACGGCCTTCACTGGTATTTAGTAAACTTTCGTTTTGAGTTTTTGTTTATTAGTACACATTTGCTATATAAAATGTTCACATTCCTTGTACGGAGTTGGTACATGCGCATATCTTCTTTATTTTTTTTATTTTTTTTATTTAAAGAGAAAAAACAGGAAAAAGGTAGAAATATTACAGAATTTCAAAAAAAGAAGATAAATAGTAAGAAATGACTAGTTGATACATTACACATTGTTCCTTTAGAAATAGTTATTCAAGTTACAAGATTAAAGCACACAAAGTAGGCACTAAAGCAGTGAGAGTGCAAACAGATCTGTTCAACAATCCAACAAGAACCTAGAAATATGGTCATCAATCCCACACACCTAAACATACATGCAGCTATATCTTTTATACCGCTTCCTATTTCCTCTTTTTTTTACAGTAGCAATTATACATTTTTAAAAATTTATTTAAAGAGAAGAAATAAAGAAACAAAAAAGGTAGAAATAATACAGAATTCTAAAAGAAACAAAGAAAAAGGAGAATGAGAAAAAGCCCCAGTAAGAAATCAGTAATTTGTAAATTATGTATTGTCATCTTGGATGTAGTTCTTCAAGTTACAAAGTTAAAGGGTTCATAGTAAATATTCAAACAGTCAGACTTAAAACAGTTTTGCTCAAAGATCCAACAAAGATTCAGCAATATGGTCATCTATTTTAAATACTCAAACTTACATGCAGTTATATCCCTTAGAGCACTTTCTTTTCCTCTCGTTTTTACAATAGCAATTACACATACTTGTAGTTCTTACTTACTTTTTACACTAGAGACACAATATGATATTCACAAATATGATTCTTATTTATTTCACTAATGAGGATAGTCTCAAGTTGTCTCCATTTGCCTATAAAGGCCTCAAGATCATCCTTTTTATAGCTGAGTAATATTCCATTGTATAAAAATGCCACATCTTTTTCATACACTCTGCAGTTGATGGGCATCTTGGTTGTTTCCAAGATTTAGCTATCACGAATTGTGTAGCTATGAACATGGGTGCACATATATCACTGTGATATGAACTTTTCAGTTCTTTGGGGAAAATGCCCAGGAGGGGGATAGCTGGATTGAATGGGACTTCCAATCCTAGTTTTCTGAGAATTCTCCATATGGATTTCCATAATGGTTGCACCAGTCAACATTCCCACCAACAGTGGAGCAGTGTTCCTTTTTTCCCGCAGCTTTGCCAACATTTGTTATCAGTTGATTTCTTGATGGTAGCTATTCTTTCTGGAGTAAGGTGGAATCTCAATGCTGTTTTAATTTGCGTTTCTCAAATGACCAGTGATGTCAAACATTTCCTCATGTATTTATTTGCCATTTGTATATCTTTCTCTAAGAACTGTGTGTTCATCTCAGATGCCCATTTTTGGAGAGGGTCTTTGAATTTGGGGGGCTTGATATTTTTCAATTCTTTATATATTCTGGACACAAGTCCTTTGAACGAGGGGTTGCTGGTTAAAATTTTTTACCACTCTGTTGGTTTCTTTTCACTCTGTTGGTGATTTCCTTTGAAGTGCAGAATTTTTTCAATAATGTGAGATCCCATTTGTTGATTCTTTGAAGTGTTTCCCGTGCAGTTTGCATTTTGTTCATGAATTCTCTGCCTACCCCTATGTCTCCAAGACTTCTACCTACCTTGTCTTCCAGTAGATTTACTGTTTCTGTTTTAATATTGAGGTCTTTGATCCACTTAGACTTTAGTTTTGTGCATGGTGATATGCATGGATCTAGTTTCTGTCTTTGGCATGTAGAGAGCCAATTTTTCCAAAACCATTTATTAAAGAGACGACCCTTCTTCTAGTGGACATATTTAGCCCCTTTATCAAATATCATGTGGCTGAGTGTCTTTGTAGTTGTGCTTGCATCTTCTAATCTGTTCCATTGATCCTCAGGTCTATTTCTTTGCCAGTACCAAGCTGATTTTATTACCGTGGTTTTATAGTACTGTTTCAACTCCTGCCTTGCTTTTGTGGCCTAGAATTGCCTCTGCTATTCAAGGTTTCTTCTGTTTCCAAATGAATTTTAGGAGTTTTTTCTCTAGATCTGTGAGGTATGTCAATGGTATTTTGATTGGGATTGCATTAAATCTGTATAACAGCTTTGGGAGTATAGCCATTTTCACAATGTTGGTTTTTCCTAACCAAGAGCAAGGAATGTCCTTCCATTTTCTAATATCCTCTTCAATCTCCTTTTTCAGCATAGTATAATTTTCAGCATATAGGTCTTTTCCATTTTTAGTTAGGTTGATTCCTAAGTATTTCATTTTTTTAGATGTTATTGTAAAGGGCGATATTTCCATAATTTCTCTCTCAGTGAGTTTTTTGTTTGTGTACAGGAATGCTATTGATTTTTTGCTGGGTACATCAGTCTGGGTTGAAGATTGTTTTCTTTCAGGGCTTGAAATACCTCACTCCAAGATCTTCTTGACTTGAGGGTTTGTGCTTAAATGTCTGCCATGATTCTAATGGGCTTTCCTTGATAGGTGAGTTGTGTCTTTTCTCTGACAGCTTTTAATATTCTGTTGTTATGCTGTATGTCTGAGACCTTAATTATTATGTGTCTGGGTGTAGATTTATGTTGATTGTGACTGTTCGGTGTTCTATATGCCTCACTTACCTGCATATCAGATTCTTTCCCCATGTTTGGGAAATTTTCTGCTATTATTTCGGTAAATACTTTACGCATGTCATTTGCCTACACTCTTGTATCTTCGCTAATGCCCATTATTGTTATATTGTTGTTCTTGGCATCATCATGAAGCTTCTGGATTGTCATTTCATGCTGCTTTTTTGTTTTTAAAAGTTCTATCCTTTCCTGATCACTAACTGTGATCATGTCCTCAAGGTCCGAAATCCTATCCTCAGCTTCCTTTAGGCTATTTTGCACGCTTTCAATAGGCTTTTTTGTTTCTTGGATGTCTCTTTGAGTTTGTTTCATGAATTCTGCTTGTTTTCTCTATTGTTCATTCAAAGTTTCAATCAGTTTCCCATGCTTATGTACTTTTTTCTCTAGTTCTTCTTTAGCTGCATTCAACACCTCCTTTACTAAAGTTGTTATTTCTATCTTTACATGGGAGAGTACTTCTAATTTGATTTCCTCTATAGCCTGATGCAGTTGTTTTTTTATTTCACTGGCTATCTTTTCAGAGATTCCCAGTGTGTTACTTTTGGGGTCCTCTATTTCAATGTCTCCTATACTTGCTTCTGGTGAACTATAT